>OZ023328.1:21330217-21422717 GCA_964007535.1 Brachyptera risi
GACCGTTCAACGACTGATTCACTACAGTACTTGGACAATGAGACTTGAAAAATAAGACCGTAAGCAATATTTGTGAAATGTTCATTCTGTTAATCTGTTTATAAACCTATGAAAATCGAAGTCACAGATCATATTTATTACTACACGAAACTGGCATTACATGCTTTTGCGAATTTTTTTATCGGATCATGATTGGTTGAGATCAGAGATTACTTTTGTGGTTTTATATGCCATAATTCATTTATATAGAGTTTGGATGCCGGTTTTCATGCTTATCTAATTGAAGAATCAGATATATTCATTTCATAGGTTTTGAAATGGTTTTTGGTGAATGGAGGTGAATTTCCATTGTAAACTTCATTCAGTCAATTCGAAATATAATTCGAGTGTTTTTTTTACAACATTTCCGAAAATGTGTGATTGAGTTGAACAAGTACGGAACAAAGATGAAGATTGGTACGCAAATATACATGGACTCTCTGATGAAGTCAGGGAATTCCAAGCTTTCAAACATATTTTCTTGTTCATTGATCTTGTTGAGTTACTTCCAATCGGTGTCTGCGCGTGGCCTTGTCTCTGGAGCTTTGGGCGTGCGAAAAGAGGGGGTGAGCTGCTGTGTGTGGGACGGTTGATGAGAGGTTGTCAGTGAGGGAATAATACAATGATATTCGAACCATTGGTTTTTGAATACTCGTTTTCATATTGATGTCGGTGAGTCTCCAATGAATGGTAAATTAATAAAATATTTCATCGTTCGAATTTCCATCAATTCATGATATTTCTCATATAATGAAATATAATACTTCCGCAATTATTATTCACTGATGATTCTTTTTTCATTCACGATCGATTATACACTTTGAGAATATAAGTTACTTGATTCTCAAATATGTAATCAAGCTGCTTATACCCACAACTATTCCAATCAACATTCCATTATGGTGCAAATATCGTTTATTAGCTTTCTCAAACATCAATGATGAGATTCAAATTCATTACGCAGTAACCTTAAATCATCATCATTATTAACAGTAATTTCTTCCTGTAATTATTTCGTTTTTCCTACTTTCTCATTATTGAATTGTTTCATGATGTTATTACGGTGATATAAATGATCGTAAATCGATTAAATTTCAATTGCAATATCGTTATAACAGGCGACCAACTGAAAGTACCACTAGTGTATTGCTGTTGCTTCTATCAATTCACTGAAAGTATGAAAGAGAAGTCGAGAGTTCGACTGAACCGTGATTTGACTTAAATGATGACTCGGTCACAAGTGCCTCCCACTATCCCACTAAGATCCTAGAGCTGTAACTCTAGAGCTTTATCCGAGCGAGATGAAACCACAAACCATTCGAGCGCTAATGGTGAGAGATAGGGGACACTGTCGATCGGAACCTTCATCTCTTATGGCCACAAATAGAGACGTCGTAGAGCACATTGATCGACTTACACGTTCTCGAAGTGTCGTAAATGAACTTTATAACTTCAACCCTGACTACGCCTAGAGTTGAGATTGAGAAGATAAATGACGGTACCATCATGAAAAGTAAGCATTTGATTGACAAGTAACTGATGTGTTTTTTGTTCTAGAATTGGCGTCTTGAATGATCAAAATACTTATAATGTAAACAAATTTGTAACGTACAATATACAGTAAACTCAAATACTTGGAATATTTTTTTGTCTTAATGAGAGAAGATTACAATGTGGAAATCACTGCTTATTGAAGAGGTATATATCTCTGCTCTAGTACCATTAATTTCGATTGAATCCGCTATGAAACGCTCACATTTTTTTTTTTCAATAAGTGAATGTTGAACATGTTGTTAATATTCTTACTGATACATCTATGAAATAACTTATGGAAATAATGCCGATCAGAAGGTCAAACCAATTTAAATTTCACTGATTTTCAAGTTTCAACTGATTTTGCCTGTGAGGTTAGTGAATACTGAGTTTTCAAACATGGCAATTGATGACAGGTCACTGTATATCCTATCTCATAGCACCTCAACTATAATGTATTCTAAAGTGAAGTAAACTTGCTTATTCTGTGACATGTATCAATTTTGACAAGATCCAGAGATTATCGACGAATATAAAACATAATACTAGTTTGGTTCATTCCAATTAACGGTAGGAGTTTGGTTCCTTAATACTTGAGAGGATGAATCCGAATTGAGAAGATGATTCAGAGAGAGGCAATGATGCATCATCATATAACTTGATAGAATACATCAGATTCGATATATCAAGTAGAATAGCATAGGCACAGCAAACTTATGATTAAATCAGGATTAATATCTCAAGTCTCGACTAATCGCTCTCTACAATCAATTGATTAGCTTAAATGGGATCGAAAAATAATTCCAATGAATTCCAAGTTCACACAATGAGTTCACACATTCCAAGTTCATTATTTATATCAATATTATATCAAGCGTCTGCAACCATTCAGCTTTGCTTCATTTCATTATTTTCTATGAAGACTTAATTTCTAAAAATACCTGAACAGAAAATTGGTTCACTTTAATGCAGGGTAGTGAGCATAAAGAACTTTATTGCAACAGAACATATTGTTCAGTCACTTATTGAAGACAACATTCATTTCAAAAATCTGTATCTTCCAAGTCAACTCATCGTTACTTCATATACATTCAATTTATCATTATTGATTGACGATTTCACTTTGTTTCAATTCAATTTTAATCTCTGAACGTCATTATAGTGTATATCACACCAAACAGGTCACAGCTCTTGAGAAACGAACTGGAATTGGCGCACAAAGTCTTCTAATCCAGCGGTGACACAGACGTAATGATAAAAGTATCTCCATAGTTACAAGACGGGTTCGCTTTCTTTTGTATAAAACTATAGAAGACAAAGAACGTTACAATGTGTTGAGTTCTACTTTATGACAAGTCATTTATTTCAAATCGGTCTGTCAAAATTATTCAATTTTACTGTCATTACTTAATCTGAATCACGGATCAGAATACGTTTTGAAACAGTTGCTCAATGAATATAAAACCATCTCATATAGTATCACTATCAAGGGTTATGTAAACACTGATATTCGCAATCATTCACAGTTAATTGGCACTAGAGTCATATTATATAAATAAAACCCTCATTTTTCATGTCATTTTTATCTTTAAACAATAATACCTTCCAAGAGAATGTATTTTAAGACATACACAAATGACAATCACAGTAGAAAACAATCAGAGTATTTCACTGCTTATAATTCAATTGCACTTTATTTTTTTCGTATTTACTTTCTCTCTTCATTTGATATCAACATAACAATCAAATACTGCGTTCAACAAATCTTTAGTAGTCCTCATCCTGCATCATTATTATACAGTCCAGGGGCGTACTTATACATTCCATGTACTGTTTTGAATCAAATAATACAATAATGGCGCTATGTGCACATTAGTGTGCGGCCATAAGAGTTTCTTCATGTTGATACATCGAGCCTTCCAAACATAATTACCGTAATTGTATAACAGGTCATGAAGCATCATTGATCCCAGATCTTGATCGATCTGACTTTGTAGATTATCTGGAGGATGAGGTCGGTGATCTCTTGGACATGTCCATCCGCCTCCTCAAAGTGATGTAAGTGCTAGAGGTAAATATATTACACTAACGAACGTTGTTATAAATACATCGCGGTCTTCTAGGTTCTTATTTTTTTTTCATATGATGAGAAAAACCGATTCAACTCAATAGGTGAATTCAGCTGCAATACACAAATGTATAGGAATTAGATTCGATTAAAAATACTCGAAGTTTATTGATAATAATGAAAATAATAATATTTTTCTGATTCAACAATTTTTTTTTCATTAGTATACATATTGTTGTTGTTATCGTCAGTAGTATATAAAAATAAAAATATCCTGTAGGGTAGTATGAAGATCAGTCATACTGAACATGTATATTTCATAGACAATTTATAATTCGTCACATAATTGATTCCACAAAACATATCGCATGTTCCTGAATAGTTATGAGTATACTGTAATTACCTTGTATTAGAGTGATTATAATACTTGTACTTTATGGATATCACTTAATACGGAACTATTTATTAAAAGGTCTGAAATAATAGTACATCGCAAGTTGAAGAAGATAATCGGTGCTATTATTGATGAATATAACATGGATCGTAACTCTTATGAACTGGAAATGAAGACTGTATAGAGGCTACTGGAATCAAGTTACGAAGTATCATAATTCATGCACACACCAAACATCTTCATTCTCATGTAATTCGCATGGAAAGCTTCATTCAACTGATGAATAGTGAATTTTTGAAAAATCAACGCGTTGGTGGGAACGCGTCCGCTTCTACCACAGATAATCGAGCTAAATAGCTCGATTATCTGTGCTTCTACGTGAGCTTCTCACTGAACCCATATTAAGGGTTTTGCAAAGTGAACCTTTACTTCTCAAAGTTCGTTCTGATTGTGAAGTTTCGAAAAGCATCGTATTTGAATGCACTTGTCTCTTGCGCGGGTGGAATCCTCCAAGGTGATACGATACGTATTATTCTGGAACCTAATACTAGATTCATGATAATAGATCAACTATATTAGGTAGCGAATATTGCTTCATTTTTTCTATAACACTTGAAGTGATAATTGAGCATTCGATATCTTATCACTGATCATCACAATCATCAACATAACTGTCATCAAAATGTGTCTCACTTGTTTTTCACCGAAATAATTTCATGAATACAAAAAAAAAAATTTCAATGCGTCGGACTAATGTAGAAAAGTACACCGGTGCCTGAATACAGAATCAAAATTATTTAGCTGATGACATTTTTTTACTTTTAATTGTCTACAATCACTGCTTCATCACGGCACAGTACGTAATTAATACTTTTCTATTTTTCTCTCTTTTTGATTATATTCGCAGTTTCTGAATTGAGGAAAAATAATCAAAAACGTACTTCAATTGAACTCAGGTACTTTTTTCCTCGAGCTTAAACTCTTATAACACCAATTGTTAACAACTAATTTGAACTTAATAAAAGAACGTTATGAACGTTGATGAACTGAGCTTTTTGGAAATACTGTCTGAAGAGGGATTTGCACAACACTGCGGATCTTTCACTCATCATAATGTAGATGAAAAAACTTCAAACTGTATGAGAAATAATAGCGATCAGTTGATTATTCAAGAATGTGATGATAGCAATCTTGGCTCTTGGTCCATAAATAGGATTGCCACAATCATGTAATTAATACTTGTATGACCTGTACTTGGACTCAACATGTGGTCGTTACTAGTGCGAAAATAACTCATCAAATGCACGTTAATCATCGCAGAATATATATATATATATATATATATATATATATATATATATATATATATATATATATATATATTTGAAATATTTATTGAGGAAATGTTTAGAATGGAAATGAAAACAAGGATTGTCAGACGAACGTATGCAAAGACTCTGTTTAACGTTCTGGAAAGAAACACGAGCTTGTTTGTAGGCCTATTGAATTCAGTATGAAGAGTTTGCCTGTATCGAATTCAATATAAAGAGTTTTCTTATATTGAATTCGATATTTGTTTTGAGTGCTCTGAGATTCAAAAAAAATATGAACAAATCACCTACATTTTCCTTAATGTTGGTTTCCCTGATCAATGTAGAATCATTTGTAAAATTATAATTCAAGTCTACATATTGCTCATTTGAAAATGATAAAGCCCAACTTATAAGTGAGTAGGATAATGATAGACGACCCCGGATCAACGGCTTGATCAACTGGACAATTGTTAATTGAAAAAATAACAACACAAGGAGTATCGTGATTTAATTTAAAAAAATTTGACTTCCACAAAATCTCCGGTAACACACCTTATGAGGAACTTGACGGACAGTTCAACTGAGTATATTAGACACATTTTGGGATGGATAATTGATTTGTTTTCATCATTAGAATGCTTATAGTCAGATATGGATCGTAGATTCGAAAATTCAAAACATATTTTCCCAATGTGATGGTTTTATTATTCGCATATAATTTCGCCATATTCTACGAAATGACTTATAGTATTTAAAGGTATTATCAACACGAACTCACGAAATTGAGTGCTTCCGTATCATTTTAGATAACCTTTTTTTCATCGAGTCTGAACTCGTTTAGTATTTCCACACAGTAACCAAGCTCCTCATCGCTCGAGGGATCAATGTGTAATTTGTTGAGAGGTTTTAAATATAACAATATTATAGATAATTTAGAAAATCGATAGTTGAAATAATATCGTGCGTCATCATACATAGTTTCGAAATGAAGTCTTTGACCAAAACTTTTCAGAATCACATATTTGAATGATCTGATTGTCCCCATTATCAACTCGTTTTGATGAGTCGTGAGAGTTAAATGAGATAACAAGATGGATGAAAAAGGATAGGAATAGAAGGAGGCTAGGCATGATAAATTTAGAATTTGACATTTCGAGATTGAATCTGATTGTCGAATGCCTTTTTTGGGCGCGGATGATCATTTTGAGCAAGGTCACACACGACAAATGAATGCAATTGTGTGAATACCGATGGTACGTCCTCTATTGCCTCTAGTATTATTGTTTTCTTTCTCACTCCCTCCGCCTATGGTATTATGCAAGGCTGTGAAAAGGTGTAGAGAAAGGCGAAGAATCAGATCTAGACCTACTGACCTTCTCTTTTGTATAATAATGTATTTCACAGTAAAGATACAGTTAGTCATGGGAAATATTTATAAAGTGCAAATGCGCGAATAATTGATAGATGTGCATTTTAATTATATATATATTCAATAGAAAAATAGCAAATCGAGCTATATAGTTATAATTTTTGGTTGTTACGTATATCTCTAAAGAGTTTCAGATGGAAACTCTTCACCTAGTTATTTTTTTCATTGAATTGAGTGAACTGATAAGTCCATTAATGCATTTTCTGAATTCACGAGAATCCAAGTATTTCGCCTCAATATTCGTGCAATCTGTGGTTAATATGAACGCTCGCTCTGAAAATATACTTGTATCATATATGATGATTTATTTGATATATATATATATATATATATATATATATATATATATATATATATATATATATATATATATATATATGAATATATAATTTCTTGTTAAAGTTCTGAATCCATCACACATTCTAACAAATTCTTTCAAGACTTTTGAATTATTCTTGGGTGATGATAAATCTGAAAGAAATGAAGAATGCGGTCGACCAGTGTATTTGCGAAGCAGTGTTCGAGACATTCTGTGAAAGTATGAGTGTGTGTGTGTGTGTGTATGTTTTTTAATAACTAACTATACGAATTTTCAAATCTTAGTTGCTCCAGTGGTATTATTCCCAAGCTTAGAGTGAACCAATGTGGATAATTCTTTCAAGACGGTGGCAAATGCGAGTAGATTAAAGAGCATTCATGCGGGTTTAAAATACAGTACCATATAAAATCACAACAAAAATACTATTCGAATAAAACATGAAACGTGAAAATGCATCCATAAAATTCCATCTTAATGAGTCGTGGTACAAAAACAAATGGAAAAAGAAAAAGAGGAAGAGATAACAAAACCGAGAATTGCCAGATACAGTCCCGAAGTTGAACAAAAACATAACGGAAACATAGATTAACGAGAAGTAGAAGAAAACGTAGTGATAGAAAGTGACGAATGTGAGTACGTGTTTTCGTGTGTTTGGGGTGAAAGGAAGGAAAAACAACAAAATCATGAATTTATTTCAAATCAGAACTGCATCCGAATTGAATTTCCACCTTCATGTGTCTATGCTACCACACATGAGCATCACTGATGGTTTCATCTCTTCTGTGTATATTTAATTCTAATTTGACCGGGATCCAGTATACAAAAGTTGACCGACAGCCTAAAGCGACAGACGGTATCAATTTCAACATCACAACCTGTTATTTTGTTAATATTCATCAACTCATCATTATGTGGTTTATCTTCTTCATCGTTTCATTGTTGCAACTTCGAACACTCTTTACCGCTCTTGCCCGATCAAGTTAAAAACATGTGAGGAAGAATAGACTGGATGGGAAAATTGGAAAAATTACATTTCTCAAAAAAGATTCAAGTGTTCACCGAATTTGGACAAATGAATTATACACATCATCACGAATTTGTACGAAATTCGAATCAGACGTTCTGAAGAAATTAATTCCATACATATTTTCTGTTCATTGAATAGATGGAGATAGTTGAAAATGCAGAAGATAGTAATTCGTGATTGAAAGCAAAGTGGCTGACATCTGGTGACGTTTTAGTGAACTGGGCGGAGGCAGATACTTCAAAATATATACTCATTATGAATGTGTAACAACAATATTGAATACAAAATTAAAATTACTGAAATTATTAATTATGAAAATTACAATATTAATTACAAATATAATGTGTGTAAGCATACAAGAACATGATATCTAGGCCCAACTGCCTCCGGACGGCCATTCGCCCACTTCGGCAGTGCTGCCGCCTGGTTAGCTTTTGATGACGAATACATAGTAGTACAATGTTGTCAAGATTCACGGCTCCCTAGATTTGATATTAACCGAATGAAGTTTAATTTACTCACCAAAAATCCTGACGGGTACAAACTTGGAACCAAGACCTGAAATATTTTAGCAATTACAAAAACTACCTGATATAAAATGTGTGAAATCAAAACTGTATGCCAGATGCAAGTTATTACTCATCATACGGCCTGGAAAATAACAAGAAACACTTGGCTCATTGTCCTTCATGTCCCCTCATATAACACAACCCCGAATTGAAGTGAAGTGCATGATGCTAAGAAATGGGTAACTTCACGTTCCTGACACACAGGGAAACGTAATATGAGACAAGGAAATGTGTAATTCACGCATGGTCTCATGGAGACTCTTTTGCGTTATCGGTTATAACTCAGCCAACATGAAACAGACTTTGTTTAGAGATGTTTTTTAATAACATCGAAACTTGATACAAAATCATTGTATCCCTTTCAAGACAGTAGATGAAAGGTAGGATTATTTGAATGGGGCACCACAATGGCGATCTTACCACCATAAATAGATTCAGAAGGTGAAAAAAAAGATGACCAATTCAACAAACATAAATATCCACTTTTCTGAATTAATGTTGCATTTTGGCTCAAAAGAGGGCAAAGAGTGACTTTGACCCGAACATAGATTTCCTCATTGGTGAATAATAAATTATAACTTCGAATGAGAATACAAATACAATATAAAAATTAATTGAAATAATACTTCGAATTTCGAAGTGAATTGAGTATTTTCATTTTATTCATGAAACTCATACATCACGAAATCTGACAAGATATTTGTAACTTGGGTTCTATGAACTTATAATGTGATAATTTTTCAAGATAAAGTGCTCCCCAATCAAATGTAGGCTCTCAGTTCAAGTTCTCTCAATCACTACCTACTGAATGTCATCAAATTGATGGGAAACTATATTTTACAATAGAAAATGGGCGAGGAAGGGTAAATTTCCTGAAGCATATCACGCTTTCCTGTGTGTCAGGAACGTGAAGTTACCCATTTCTTAGCATCATGCACTTCACTTCAATTCGGGGTGTTGTTATATGAGGGGATGTGGGGGCGATGAGCCAAGTGTTTCCTGTTATTTGCCAGACCATATTAATGAATAATAAGTTGCACTTGGCATATAGTTTTGATTTCACACTTTTGATATCAGGAAGTTTTTGTAGTTGATGAAATGTTCCAGCATTTGGCTCCAAGATTTTATTTGTCAGGGTTTTTGGTGGGATATCAGTAATTTTTGTTGCTTCATAATGATCAGATGCATTTGCTTGTTCACAATAGCATGATATTTTTTGTATGTGTTTTCAAATTTACGTTCGAATGAATACAGTCTCTTCATTGATTTCCTCGCCTATCGTATATCAGCACCGAATGACCCAAAATGGTCAAGTTGGAATATTCTTTGAATACCGGTACTTGACATATAATTATCACTAAAATTTGCATCATCAGGCAGTAACGTATCAATGTAATAATTTATGATTATCAGCTGTTCTATTTGACATTCATCATCTCTCTGTTGTGTCTGGTGACGATCATCCAGATAGATGGAGCGGACAAAATAGTACACGAAGTTTTCGATGATTCATTGGTGGCCGGGATTCAATCGTCGATACGACAGTATTCTGCATTTTTCGAAGTTGTTATCCCAATCTCTTCCGGATGAAAATGATAAATTGACAAATCTCGCACAAAAAATCGATCTGGTATAATCATACAAACATATTTCCGAAATGTCATTGAAATATGTTGTGAAATGATTATAAAAATAATAATAACTTGAAAATGAGTGTGAAATGACCTTACTTCCGGTTTTCAAAAGCAACTTCCGGTTAAAACATTCAAAAGTCACAATTCCATATGAGTTCACATAACCCTTGGAAAAAGCAGACAAATGAGACGATTCGTTTGGCCTGTAGCCGAGTTCTTAGGTTTTTTTTTTTTTTTTTTTAATAACATCGAAACTTGATACAAAATCATTGTTTCCCAATTAAGGCTAAGGATGAAAATTGGGTGACGACGGAAGGAGGAGACGGAGAAGAAAACGGCGAAGCTAGTCTTTTCACAGTGCTATAACTTAGAGACGTTTGGTTCAATATAGCCTAAATCTTGAATGTCTAATCTGTATGGCACCTCATCAACAAACTAGAGGTATTCAAGTTAGTCAGTTCGGACATACAGTAGGCCTATACTGTATGTATATGCAGTACATGCTCAAAACCGCCTGGAAGTACTTCGTGTACACAGTCTGAGCGTGTAGCTGACACTTCGCACGGACTTAGCTACCGCTCGACTAGATATTGGTTTTGAGGTGTGTAGAGTTTTTGATTACAAGCTTCTGTCACATTGAAAATGACAGACAATATTTACCATAGCAATACAGCGAACTGGTGGACTACCAAACATTCTGATTGGTCAATTCCAACTGATGGACATTTTTTACTGTTAATTTCAACAATGAGTGACGTCACTTGAGAGAAGCCTATACTTTGTATAGACATCTCGCTCATCTAAAAACGCATATGATGCGTTTGCCAGTGAATATAGACATTGTCAAAATCATTTTTCTCAAAACGGCTGGTCAAAATTTCGTACACATTCGTAATAACCTGTCTCATTGCTGTGTCCAAATTCAATGATTTTCGTTTTTGAGGAGGATTTATTCAAGACATTTTCCTGCTCGGCCTGATTTGATGTTTTTTTTCAAACTTTTGAGATAGTGTTTCTCAAAATTGTTCCGACCGATCTGACTAAAAAACCATACAGTTTTGGGTTGTTCAAGTTTGCGTGTACAGAGAAAGTTTCATGGTTATCAGTAAAACCGTGTGACCTATGCAGTGCCCCCCCAAACACACACACACACACACACAAACAAACAAAGCTCCGTAAAAGTGGGATAGAGACCTTCGTTTTCACCCATCTAATGACTACTGATATAATCGAAGTACAAAAACCATTTTGACACCCACCAGGTTCGTTCGATTAAAGCTATATAGAGTGCGATACGTTGGATGAATTGTTACGAATCTTTCGTTCTTCAATGTTATGTTGTTGAGTTTGAATTACTGAGTGGTCAATAAAACTGATGCAAAAATGGAGACTACATGGAAACAATATGAATAGAAAATCATGAGAGAAATTATGCCAAGGAAAGATGAAAGTGGATGACGATTCACTTATTTTTCATTTTGTCTCTGTTGTTCTATCATTGTTCCACAGTACAGTCTGTTTTCTTGGTCAACTCTTAACTCAAACTTACTTGTAAGTAACCCATACGAAAAACTAATTCGACTGAACTCAACTTCAATTAAAGATGAATCTTCGTTAAAATTCAGTTGAATCTCAAATTGAGACATCGGTCAGCCGATGCAATACCTTCTTTGCACCTCAGTCCACACGAACATATTTGTCGGCAGGACATTTTGCTTCAGAATTCGAACATACTCAGATCAGCTGAACAGTTTTTGAAACTCTGAGAATTATTAGCGCATCAAAATATCAAATTTGAAAAAAATTCCATGAGATAACATATCTCAGAATGATAAAAATATAGATTCGAAAACATCACACCATCTCAAACGTTCAGTGAAAAAAAAACTTCAATTGTTTCAAAATTATAGTGTACATTGAGTGGTACCCAGAAAATGATGAAGACATATTTTAATATTCACAAAGAATTACGTATATTTATCATACGATTCACACTCATCCATGACCGTGGAAATGTGGGGTGATTTCCTATTGTTCAGCTGAGGGAGGCCGTGTACCAACATAAAAAACACAAATATCCATATTATATTATTATCTGTATGAAATTGTATCTACTATAGAAGGCCCGAATCACCCGTGCTGTAATGATGTGGGATAGAGGAGATCGACGATTTGTACCTTCCAGTAATCAGCATAGTATACTGTAGTCAGCTGTAAGACGTAAACTAGTAGGCTGTGGTACAACAAGTTTGCAGTACGAGATTTACGATTAGAAACAAAACCACATCTTTCAAAAGCATTTCATGATTAAAGATGCAGTAGTGTTCTACTTCTTTCGGAGAGTTCATCTGAGTTGACTTTGGAGAACGATCTTTTCGTCGATACGTTCAAGTGAATATTATTATATTGAAAAAATGCATTCGATGCTTAGTTATGTAGTATGTATTTGTGGTGTATAGATTTTTCCTACGAGTCCTAGATTCAAGTCAAATCATAAATCCACATAAATACACCAATAAATTTGTGTTTTCCACTTTTATTTCTTTGTTGATAGGTACACTCGCGGTCACATGTAATGTTTTCACCAACATCTGAGTTCCAATTGCTATACATAATATGAATATATTATATTGATGATTGTTTTATAGACTGTATTTCTCTTGTGCGTGAGTACATTGTCTGCTAGTTCAAGTGCATGAATGATGTCTGTGAATTTTTCTAAATATGCAATTTATTGTAACTTCATCACTCACTTTATGTGGCCTTAGGTGTACCATACATCTGAAGAACGCAATCAAATAGAAGAAACTTTTAAAACCACTCTATCATTATTAACTATATCGATAAACGAGACGTTTATTGTTGGATGAGAGACAAAACTTATGACTCATTCACACGATTATTCTGAACAATTTAATGCCATGAATAAGAACAAGTATATATGGATAGAATCATGACCTGTATGCGCTAAATTGAGCTGAGATTATTATGAGTCATTCTTCTCATGTCAATCAATCATCACAGATACGAACCTTCTCATATTGAAGTCATATTAAACCTAGTTTTAAAATCCATCCGAATGAATATCCAGGAATGACGTGAAAAAATTCAATTCGATTCAGCACTCGGAAAAAAAATCCCTCTCAGATTAGTTGGTTGAAATTATTTCACTGTATCAAACTTGGAGAAATATGAACACACAGTTGTATTTGTATATTTATCATCTGAAGAGCCCATTACCATGGTTCAGTTTTTCAACAAACGTACCGAAATAATTGCATATTTGTCTTGTTCAACGATATTCTACCCAATACGTAGTCAGATCGTGAGATAAGCTGAACACCTCCAAATTCCACTCATTCAAGAGATGTTCACCAGACGTCCATTTCTACCACGTGTGACTGGTCAGTTTTTCTCTATCTTTGGTGACAATGGAGAACGTTCTAAATAAATACAGAGAATCCAATGCCCTCTGAGATGTCTTATCGAATGTATTTTAATACCGATTTTAGAATTCAACATGAATCATCAACTAGAAAAATTCGAAAAATCATACATTCAAACAAACCGATACATTTTTTGGAAGAAACTTGGACACTCGGTATAAAATCCTTATTCCACACAACATATTTTCATTCAAATGTATATTGCTTTAAGGAACGTACAAACACAAAATGTTGAAGAGAATAACTGTACAGGTAGGTATATCTTTATCTACATCAATTTTGTCCATGACATTGGAATTTTTACTGACTATCTAAAATCTATCAATATGAAAGAAAAGAATTGAGAAATTAATTTACAGTCTGAAATCTAATGAATATGAAGAATTTTAATATAGTTCAGACTATGTAGCTTAGAAATGCCAAGATGATACTCTCTCATACATCAAAGTGAAGCCATCATACAGTAGGTACAGACGAAATGAGGAATCCTAACGATTGTTGTCTCTCACTGATGTTCCTATTCTTAAACAGCGACAATCGGGAGTTTCGTTTAGAACGCCTTGAAAAGATT
Source organism: Brachyptera risi (assembly GCA_964007535.1). Classification (NCBI taxonomy): domain Eukaryota; kingdom Metazoa; phylum Arthropoda; class Insecta; order Plecoptera; family Taeniopterygidae; genus Brachyptera; species Brachyptera risi. The sequence continues at coordinate 21,344,560 of OZ023328.1, forward strand.
CTGTAGAGTGTCGTATGTACGAAACGCTCCTGTTAGCTTCAACTATAGCGCAATCCTCAAAAAAGACAACTACATCACCATATATAAGGTCAATTTAAATTGCCATTTTGATGTTCTAGAGTGTTATTACATTACGTTTCTAAATCGGCGTGCCAAATGGATTGATATGACCTCCATCAATACTTTTACAAATCAATAATTTTAATCAAGGCAACAGATGCATTATAACACAGCATTTTCCATATTTTCTGTTGTGAATTGTGAAAAGCATCGTAAAATATATTCGAATAACGGATATTCTGTCTCTCTTTCTCTTTCTGTTCCACAGGCCATATAATTGCAAAAAATGTCTCATTGCGTTTGAAAGCAGTATTTTTTAATTACCTTTCAAAACTCGACTATTCTTCAAAAAGATCATACGCTGACGAGTTATGTTAATCAGAATGTTGTATTAACATGATCTCAGATTATTTCTTCAGAACCAAAATGCTAAAAATACGAACTGATAATCAAGAACTGAGAGATCCCGGGGGGAAAATGTACACCTTGAATGGTTTTGACGATTAACACTCCAATCTTTTCATATAGGTCATGTGATTTTGATGCAAATTTGGATTCATTGATGTCATGGAGGATTCATTATTCTGTGAACTATTGACAGCTGGAATCGAACTATCTCATTTTCATAATTTGCGAAGAAGGTGACGGGATCGTCTCGATTTTGAATCATCTACCTGACAGTTGAATGGATAGTAATATGAAGAGTAGAACGTTCGAAGAGTTATGAAAAGTGGTTCATATCAGGCGGCCCAAGTGGAAGGCCCTCTATACATATTATGGCTATTTCACTTTCCATTTTCCACTATTTAAAAGTTGGTTAGTTTCAGGAAAGATATTCTGATTATTTCTAAAATTGTGTAACACAATAATATAGAATGATTGGAAAAGAGTCATTTCTTCATTTCTTAAGACAAATTTGGTCTGATATACCGGGATGAAACGTTTTTTAATACCTTAGTTCCTATATTATTATAATTTCTCCACATTATTCTGAGAGTTTTGCAGATGAATATTAGTACATTGTAGTATTCACGAATCGAATTGAATCTATTTGTATGGAATGAATAGTTTGCTTCTTGTCATATTCTTCTAACTTTCTTTTGTTGTGATATTGATGATATATGTTGGGTAAATAAGGTAATCATGACATGCAATTCATTGGAATGAATTCAAGTACATTTTTTATCCATCAAATTTTCATAATGACGTTTTCTTAGCTATTCAATCGTTCGAACATAAACATATTTTTCATATACATATATATATATATATATATATATATATATATATATATATATATATATATATATATATATATATATATATATATATATATATATATATATATATATATATATATGGATGTAATACCTATTTTTTTCTTTCTAGATATTCATCAGATGAGCGTAGCGGAGATTTCATTTCACATAGACCCACCGAAACAATTGGTACTTTTTTAGATTTTTTTACGCGGCATACAGGTCAGGAAAATATACCTAACAACTTAAAACTCTTCCTATATATTTCTGTCATACCAGAATCGATTAGGATTGTTCCTCAGAAAAATTGGTTCAGGGTTTTTCCGAAAAAAAATCGGAAAGTTTGAGAAATCGTCGAAATAATAACACGGATGGAAAATACTTGAAATATGGAAAATTTTCAGAAGCTTCAAAATTTTCACTGACTATGGAAAACATAATTGTGGATATTTTCAGTGACTTTCATAACAATCGGATGACAATATCAAAGAAAACGCAATAAAGGTATACATTTTATTGAATATTGGGAGCCAATGGTTTTGCAAAGTGTGGGCCTATTTGCGACAGGTTGCAGCACTATGAAATATATCAACAAGTTGCAGGTAAGGTTTTTGAACGTTCGAAGTAATCCAAGGTCCATGTATGTGGATTGATCTGACGGAATATTTTTTATTCTAGATTTCACTATTCCTATAAGCTCATCTCACAACGCAAATCCCACGTTTTCCTCGTATTTCATCCACCACAATATCTTGTTTCATTCTTAAATAATAATGAATAACTTTGAAGATCAAGAAATAAGCCTCTGAAAAACGAAATATAAATATATATATATATATATATATACATATATGTATATATATATATATATATATATATATATATATATATATATATATATATATATATATATATATGTATATATATATATATATATATATATATATATATATATATATATATTTGTATATATATATATATATATATATATATATGTATATATATTATATATATACATATATATATATATATATATATATATATATATATATATATATATATATATATATATATATATATACACATATATATGGTATTGATGGAAATGATTCCTTGATCCATATTTATGTGATCAAATTAATTTCAGGTATATCAAGTTGAATTTGTATTAATTTGAAAATAAATTCAAGTTACACACACCCTGATCACAGGCACTACACAATGAACTTATCCATCAAAATATTCGATGTAAAATTTTTAGATTAATACAAACCATACTTGATATATCTGAAATTCATTTGATTTCATAATAATTATTGATAATTGATACTTTTTTCTCAGTTCTCGATAAAGACATCCACCGTAACAAACCAGAAAATGTGTTTTTCTGATCACAACTTATATCAATACTATTTTCAATCAATGACAAAAACATGGAAATAGAATATTCAAACTTGATTCTATATGCACATCGGATATTATCGCATACGAACAGGGCATGACCCTGCTTCATGATCAACCTGATATGAACTCAAAATGTATACATTATAGTTTGAAAGTGTTTACGTTGAGAACGAGTTTTATGACGTAACTTATATTCGTATACCGTCTTTTCAACTTGGGCTTCTATGATTTATCTTGTCTAATTATTGTGGAGGTTAAGATGCTGTACAAATAGGAAACATCACCCGTATAGCGGGGGATTACGATTAAACATACATTACGAAGCATACTTACAATCTCAATATGGGTATTCAAACAAGAATAGTTGCAATATATAAATGACTCCTAGGTATGTATCTAGGAAGTAAATGCTGTATGTAGAATCTTAATTTTAATGCAATGCTCACATTGCGAACCTGACGATTTATATACTACTTTTTCATCGATATAGAAAGCTTGTTTTAAAATTACTCTCTTACTCTACCAAGTGAAACAGTTCAAATCGGCACATTTTGATCATTTTTCATTTTCGGGGGCAGTTTTGTCACCAAATATCTATAGACCTACTAGCTCAAATTTGAATTAAAACAATGAGAATGAATTGAGAACATGTACTGATTTTTCTTGTGAATATATGATTAATTCGATGATTTAGGGTATAGTAGAAAAGTGAATATTGGAAATACAATTGTACAAATAAACACGGATTGAATAAATGAATAACAATTTACTGTCAATTTGGGGTGTGATCCACAAGTCTGGAAATGTGTGACTGTACGAAAGATATCAACAAATAAAACTGTTCAAGAAGATCTTCCTCTCTGGCGTGATGGGTAGCGCTCCAGACCGGCAATCTGGAATTCCAGGATCAAGTCCCGGGGGAGGTCGCAATTTTTAAACAGTTTTAAAAATCATACATATATATATATATATATGTATATATACAAAGAAAAGTATCATTTGAACATTTTATATTTCACGTATACATATATATATATATATATATATATATATATATATATATATATATATATATATATATATATATATATATTTATATATATACATATATATATATGTATATATATAAATATATATATATATATATATATATATTTGTATATATATATTCATATAAATATGTATACTTGAAATTTAAAATGTTCAAATGATACTTTTCTTTGTTACCTTGGAGAATCACCATATTTATTGACGAATGTTTGTCGGCATAGAAGAGCATCACGCTCTTACGCAGACTTCTCTTCTTTTCAATGCAAACAGTATAATTTAATTTCATATTTCATTCATAATCATCACTCAATGTACTGTTGGCCTACATGTATGTATGTAACTTGATACGTTCATTTGATAATGAACAAATTATCATTGGACAAAAATGGATTGTATAACGAATTAAAACATAAGCTACAAAGTAGAACAAAAAGTGAAACACTTGATAGTTTCAAAATCAAGGTGTTTTTCCACCACTTCCAATTTCATCTCGCACAAACAGGCCTACTTGCTCTATCGCTCACCTTACAACGAATTTGCTGTTTTTTACTCTGGTTCATCATTCTGAAGTTAATGACCGTTACATGTATGAGAGTCCGACATCTTCCTGATTGGAACGACTGAAAATATTCCATACATTCTTATTTGATTTAAAAAAAACATTTGAATATTCATCATAATAATCAATAATATTGATACAATCGATACAAATATCGATAATTGAATACCATCAACAATATTATCGACATTTCTCAATACTTCATGTTGTGGTTTCACTCATAATGGCGTCAAAACTTTATATAACAATAACTCAAATGAATATTACGGAAAAATCACTCCGCTGAAATCACGATTGCGGGTCAATGTAGAGTTTAGAACAAGCTCGTATAACGCAGCTATAGGCCTATACCAGGGTTTGTTTCTTTATGATTTTTCACCCAGTGGATAATTATTACGAAATAATAAACAAAGACCGTCACGCACCGCCTTGTATAATTCATTGATAGGTAACCGATTTACACACTTCATAAATCCATCACAATGATCTGTAATACACCTCATTAAAAGACCACCAATGGTGCTCAGTTGCCACACTGTACGTTTACTTTTGAAAAAATCAATTATCAAGTATTTCTCGCAACGTTCTACCCTATAGGTCATTGTATGCTTCCAATCTATCATGAAATACGTTACCTTTTGCTTATACAATTTGTCGCTAAGAGTTCTGTATCATCATTTACTGCTTCCTTCAAAAGATGTTGTCCTACTTCTGGAATATGAATATTTTCCTATTTTGGCAATGGCGCCACGAAGATCCAGAGTGCCATCCCATAATTCAGAAAACAAGTATTCATATCAATTCTATATTTTAATATGATATGGAATATAGCGGAATGATCATGATATACTTTAATTGGATTGAGAAATATTATTGACAAGTTCATATATATATATATATATATATATATATATATATATATATATATATATATATATATATATATACATATATATATATATATATATATATATATATGTAGAAATAACCCTATTAATTGATGGAAGAAAGAACATTTGCGATGGTGTGAATCATAATGAAAGTATAGATTATTGTTTTCATCGTTTTTTTTTCAATTTTGTACAGACAATTCCATTAAAATAATATGATATTTTTTCACACGGAGTGAAATGCATTTTCATAGCTTCTTTCCTAAATTGGTAAATAGCAATTACTTTCCTCGACAATATCGTGCATGTCATAATTTCAGTAGTACTTAGTTATTACCAATGCGTTGAGCTGAAACTGTTCGAAAATTAATGGCATTTTTTCCCAGCTTTTATGACTGTATCGTAATTTTACCTAATCCGCTACACTAGTCTGCACCAATTAAATTGGCCGTAGCATTTAGTAAGCTAAATAAGGTTGAGAAGAAGTCTCATCACTCATCAAAAATTTGATATACCTATTCTACAGACATTATGAATTATAATGTATCTATATTGCGATTGTGAATTATAACATTCAACATGGGTCATCCACTAATCCTATTGCTATATCAATGGGATAACAATAATTGAAACTTTCAACAATGACATTAGTGAACTCTTTCTCGTTCATTCTCGATTTGATAAATTCATATCTATATCTATATATCTATATTTCAATATATCAATATATAAATATATATATAAATATATATATATATATATATATATATATATATATATATGTGTGTATATATATATATATATATATATATATATATATATATATATATATATATATATATATATATATATATATATATATATACACATATATGAAAATGAATATAAATATGTGAAATCGAGAATGAATGAGAAATAGTATCCTAGCGTTTCGACTGGATAATAACAATTTCTATGAAAGGACATATTTCTTTGAACATCTAACACATGGATGAAATCAGAGCCTGATGAACATAAACGAAACTTTAGGCGCCTGTCAAGTGAGGACACTCATTGTTGGAAGAGCAGCAATATCAATAAGTTGGATTTGAACAATCCGACTATCCGGTGGTTCACCATGTTTGCTGTATTGCTATGAAAACGATTATTATTCCTTGCCACTTGCCAAAAGTCTATGAGATATCAGAGCATATTGAAAACATAAGTAATTCCAATCAGAGTTGATAGATGTGGAAAAGTGTTTTCCCCGAAATTTTGGGAGACAAAACATTAAAATAATTGATGAAAGTAAAATAAATTATTGAAAAACTGAAATAATAAAGGAGAAAACAGCCCAACATGGATCTAACATGGGAGTTAAAGATAAATCCTTAAGATAAATCTTAATAAGATAAATCCTTGAGAAATTCGATTGAAAAGCATGTTCACTAAATGTTGCTTGTACCTCATGATCATGATCATGATTTCGCTTCAGTATCTTTCACTGACGAACTTGTGTGATCACAAATATTTGTCAATCTCACTGACAGAAACTTTTAACTTTTCGGGTATCAAAGTCATTTTAAGAACAGGCTATGAAGAGTGTTATGCCAGAGTGAAATTCATTTGTTTTCATTTGACTGTTGACACATGCTCGTGTTTTCTGACCTGAACCTCATACCCGTTTGTCCGATATATTATGTATTTTTACAGCCTGTACATGGTTTTCCGTAAAATCCTTCTCCATCAAGTGGAATCAAGTTGGTTGAGCTCCTCAATATTGATTTCAGAGCGAGTGGTGAAAATTGGTTTAATATTGTCTCCTCGAAGAAACTGTAGGTCTGTAGTTCCACGTATGTATGGAAGGAACGCTACCGATCTCGCATCCTGTAGACTGTTTTTGATGCTATCTTTTTTGGATGCGGTCTTAGGCATACGATGTGGTATGCCATGTCTCACCCTGAAATAGTTATTATTCTTATCCACACACACATATGTATATACAGTGGCGTAACAAGACATGACGACAAGGAGTGCAGGAAATGCTTCTGAAGTTTTGATTATTTAATATAAATCACTCAATTGATACAATGAATCCGATATATAGGCCCTACTGTCAATTTCTTGTACTTCTCTCACATGAAATTGAAAATTCATTTCAATTGATGGATGGAAATCTGAAAATGATGATAGAAATCACGCAAATTGAAGAAATTGTCTGCAGGGCCATCAAGAACATAGATTGTGATCCAGCTCGACACGCTCAAATGTCATTATCTACTTTGATACTGCATAGTTTTGGGAAAAAATCGGTTCAACCACTTCTTGAGAATAACTCTTTGAAAATAAGCAAGTATGAGAGTCTAGAAAGATGCACTTTCAACAAAAACATTGGAACTTTCACGGAGTTCATGAAAAAGATACGAATTATTCCAAAGTTCAAAATCGATCGAGTCAGCAGTTCTAAGAAAATAATGTTGATTTTGAATAATATTCAAAATACAAATCATGAATGGTGTTCTTATTCTACGGATTGATTAAATCTATGAGCAAACATATATGAGCAAACAGGTCAAATCTGTCAGAACTTCATGAAAATCAGGATATGTATCAGGAAGACGAACAACCAAATGAAGCTGCATAACGGAGATGACCGAAGCGTGTGTATAATAAAGGATGCATAACGGAGCATGAGTTATGTAATAGTTTGGAAATCTAGGTGATCCCGATGCATTTCATATACAGACAACTCGCCCATCTCACAACACTCATGATGTATTTTCCTATTAATAAACGAGTACGGTATAAAAATTCATGTTGAAATCTTCAGTATTGTTCTAATATGAGATATGATAAAATTTGATCATTCGAATGAATGAATATTAGGGTTTTAAGGCGCATCGACAGCGAGGTCATTTAGCGCCTTGATCATTCGATGACCAACTAACTCGAAGTAGAATATTCTCCGACAAACTCTCAGAGAACTCATACACTCATAAACTTTGGACAAAATACTGATAGCAAACATGGATTAAAATTCTAGTTTGTATACGCCACGATTGTTCTGTGTGGTCGTTATTCTCTGAAAACTCGTCTTTTAATCTTTCCCTGAGATTGATATCATAATCCACGAATTATTTCGGACGAGATGAAAGTGAGGAATGCACAAATATCCAACTAGAATATTCACCCAATTGAAATATTCATCTTCATTCCCATGTTCATTTCATTTCAGTCATTCATTTCACCGTCCATACCGTAAGTCATAAGCCACCATATAACGTAATAATTGTGTAACCTTTTACTTTTACCATCCAAAAGAACGAGCTTAAATAATCTAAAGCTGTCAAAAGCTGTCAAAAAATGTATTCCTTTATATTATATGATGATCACTCAATCTACTTTATCTTTTACTTTCATCTTATCCATATCCGTGCATAAAGATCTTCAGTGTTATAAATAGCTCTGTGGACAATAGGGCATAACTATAAAACGTTCTTGATGCACTGAAACAATCTCTATTAATCTTCTTGGTACATAATTTTAGAAAAATGGTTGCATCAACTTATCGAGCTTATATTGAACACGAGGTATATAAAATGATCTGTATATATGTTGTGATCATATCATTATTGTACTGATATTATTAGTATGAGTTCAAAAAAATGAATATATTTATATATTTATATATATATATATATATATAGTATAGAAGTAGTAGTGTTCATTAATTTGACCCCCTCACGAGGAAATCGGATGTATATATATATATATATATATATATATATATATATATATATATATATATATATATATATATATATATATATATATATATTGATATTGATGAAATGAAAGCAATAATCAATACCGAGTTTCGAAAGTCCTGAGAGAGGGGAAAAACAAAGTCTGACCATAATTGTATATTTTCGTCACTGATATGTAGGTGCACAAAAGCAATTGATGAATTCAAGTCATTATATTATTCCTACATATATAAAATATAATTTCGATCAATTCGATGAATACTTGAACCAGGAATGAGGTAATTAATTACGCATTGATGAGGAAAATATTCTATAACATTGATGTGAATAATTTCATCCAAAAAATAGCTTTGGATTATCGATGAATATTGATTATCAATAGCGTCAAAACCACACTTGCGTACCAAAAACAGTCGACTCGAGTCTTATGATCAACTAATCTCATGTCTTATGTCATATGTTGACTAATCTTCGAATCTTATGATATTCTGAGATGATTATGATGATCACTGAGATTTCAACTATGTAATGCCATTATTCTTATCATGAATTTCGATGTTTTGAGTTATTCTTCTGTATCGAGTTTACATCTAATTGATATCATTTAAAACTGAACTCTTCTCAAAATGAAGTATATTCTGATAATTTTTGTTATATATTTACATTTATAATGTTTGATAATCATCAATTAGGATTGAGAAACAAGCATGCATTTTATATCAAATTTAAATGTACATAGAACGAATCGAATGATAATTGACCAGATTGAATAATGAAATGTACCAGCCAAATTGGTTCAATGAATAACAGCTAGGGATATTAGTATAAGGTATTGTTTTATGCTATAGTATTATGTATTATTGTTTTATTCTTTGGTGTGACTTATCTACTCTAATCATATCGCGACTCATGTACCTCATATATATATCATACATTGTTATTCTGATTCATGACAACCTTTCATATCAAGTCATAATCTATCAATGAAGATATATATAAAATAATGGTGTTGGAATGGCAATCGAAAATACGCTAATCATTCAAATCTCGTAGATTCAATCGGAACACGTGCTTTTGAGCACTATACACATGTTTCTTCAAGACGATCGACTATTACTGCCTTTAGATTGAAAAAAAAGACAGTCATTACATAGTATGCAGTTTCATGCAAGACCGAGCCATGTCCATACTGAAATAGGTAAAATCTTTAATAATGGCCGGATATATCACCAAAACGGTTTCTACTTTTAATGTGCTCCGAACTTTTGGGAACTGAAGAACTTTCTATCCACAGTGAAAAATTATGATCACAGGCAGGAGCGCAGTCTTGGTGTTGAAGTTCAGTGGTTTTGCAGAATTAAAATGGGGTGGTAAGATTGCCTTTGTGGTGCCCCGTCCAAACGATCCTAAATTTCATTCATAGTCTCAATTGAGGAACAATGATTTTGTTTCGAGTTTCAAAGTTTAAAATATAAATATATATATAAATATATACATATATATATATATATATAAATATATATATATATATATATATATATATATATATATATATATATATATATATATATATATATATATATATATAATTATATATATATATGAAATAATATATCATATTTGATATAAGATATATATATATACATATATATATATATATATATATATATATATATATATATATATATATTTATATATATATATATATATATATATATATATATATATATATATATATATATATATATATATATATATATCTCTTCCAACAATTATTGATGCTCACTGAAATTTGAAAAAAGTACAGATACACTGACTTTTAGTTGTTTACAATATAAAACTAACAGATGAAAAAACTACAAAAACTACAGATATTTTATGTCTCAGGTAATATTTCACTTAGCCTATGGAATAATATTAATCCTATCTGATGCACATGAGATTCACCGAAGTTTTCCATACCCTGGTACTGGAGCCTAATTCACTCTACGATCACGCAGCTAACATTTCGATCACATTTTTCTGTAGTATACAGCGGTTGTACTTGTACATAATTACGAGTACAGTGCGGTACAGTATAGTCTACCTTAGTAAAAAACTACGCCTTGACATTTGAGAAGTCGTGATTCGTTCGTTAACCGTCCTCATTACTTAACTCAGGTATGCAGCTCATTAATAAACATCTGATAGAGAAAGAGACAAAGAGAAATAGAGAAAGAGAAACAGAGAGACAGAGGTAGTGAAAGATGGTTTGAAATAGATAGGGTGAGGGAGTGATGATGAGGAAGAGAGATAGATAAGAAGAGAGAGAGATATATAGAGACCCAATGTTATATAATAATTGTTGAGACTTCTCAATTTTTGAAAATGAGTCTGAAATAAGTCCATTTAACATACTAACTCAAACTATTTAGCACTTATTTTTATATTCTTAATAGTCACAATGTATCAACCTTTATTTCGGTACATCCACAGTTACGCCACCTTTGGTGGTTTTGTGGGAACTGTGGAGGCTTTATTTTGTTGTGTATTATTTTGTATACATTTGTATTGTCATTTTGTAATTTTGTTTTATAATACCAATAATATGAAGAAAAAAAAACATAATTATTGGCGTGGACGAATAAAATTAATTCAAGATTCTATTGTTATGATTTATGAAGTATACATGTTACATATGTGTACTGATGAACTTTGACTTTGGTGGATCAGTAGTTCTCATCTAAACCGTCGTCCAGGCGACCAGATTCCGATTCCAGTCATGGTCGACTATATTGACTGAGCTTTTGCCGCGTTGTCCTTTGCCGATAAAGTGCATACTGGTATACTTTCAAAGATGAGACCTGTGGGATCACTTCCTTCTGACTAACATTATATATAACAGCTAATATTCTCTACTTTCTATCATCTCATCCATCATTTATCAACGCTTATATACCTAGTTTTAATTACAGCACGTCGTTAAATATTATATAAATATAATTATTCTGTTTATTAATCACCCTTCTCCAGTCAAAATGAAATATATCGTTCATATATAAATATATATATATATATATATATATATATATATATATATAAATATGAATATATATATATATATAAATATATATATATATATATATATATATATATATATATATATATATATATATATATTTATACATATATATTTATATATATATATATATATATATATATATATATATATATATATATATATATATATATAAATAAATATATATATATATATATATATATATATATATATATATATATATACATATATATATATATATATATATATATATTTATATAAATATATATATATACATATGTATTTACTGACGTATATATCTATTCAATCAGAGTTGGAATATTCCTTTGATACAGTGGTTTGAAGCTTCTGTTCAATTTATTCAGTATACTATCATCAAGATCATTTAGGCGAAACTACGTTCAAAGCTGGTCATTGACAAGAATGTGAGTTTATGGTGTACAAAAAAGTCACTATGTGACCAAATCACCATCGAAGCTCCATTGAAATTTGATATTGTCAAGTAAAATAGTTGTGAAAATATATTCGAATGTGGAGAAATAACTTTGATGTTTCACTTCAATACGGTAACTGGGAACACTTTATTCATGAAAGTGATGAATAATCTTGGTTTTCAAACTGTAATGCAGGCCATATTCACGTGTGTTTCCGATCAGGTCCTTATTCGGCTGATTGTACGACCGTATCTATGATGTATTCATTATTGAATATTGTGAAGTAATAGAACCAACTTCATCACTATATAGGTCTAGACCCTCATATAGGTCTAGAGGGACGTTATAATCGATGTAATGAATTATGTTTTGTAACTCACAGTTATTTCGATTATCCAACTCATATAGATTATATATACATGAATATATATATATATATATATATATATATATATATATATATATATATATATATATATATATCTATATATATGTATATATATATATATATATATATATATATATATATATATATATATATTTATATATATGTATATATATATATATATATATATATATATATATATATATATATATATATATATATATTCATCATATATATATATATATATATATATATATATATATATATATATATATATATATATATATATATATATTCATATATATATATATTTATATATATATATATATATATATATATATATATATATATATATATGTATATATATATATATATATATATATATATATATATATATATATATATTTATATATATATATATATATATATATATATATATATATATATATTTATATATATATATATATAATATATATATATATATATATATATATATATATATATATATAAATATATATTCATATATATATATTCATATATATATATATATATATATATATATATATATATATATATATATATATATATATATATATATGTATATATATATAAATATATATATTTATATATATATATATATATATATATATATATATATATATATATATATATATTTATATATATATACCATATATTAAACAACATGTCATCATGGATGCGATCCATTAACGATAATTATGTATGAACGTTTTTGTCAAATCATACAAATGTGACCAGACCATTCTGGTCACATAAATAGTGTCTATTTAACTCAGTTGGTTGGAGCTTTGAGTTCAAATCAAGAGATACTGGGTTCAAGTCCCAGAATGGTCACAATTCCATGTTTTGACAAAAACGTTCATACCATATATATATATATATATATATATATATATATATATATATATATATATATATATATATATATATATATATATATATATATATATACCATATATTGAACAACATTTCATCATGGATGCGATCCATTACCGATAATTATGTATGAACGTTTTTGTCAAATCATACAAATGTGACCAGACCATTCTGGTCACATAAATAGTGTCTATTTGACTCAGTTGGTTAGAGCTTTGAGTTTTATTCAAGAGGTACTGGGTTCAAGTCCCAGAATGGTCACAATTTCATGATTCGACAAAAACGTCCATACCATATATATATATATATATATATATATATATATATATATATATTCATATATATATATATATATATATATATATATATATATATATATATATATATATATATATATATAATATATACCATTTTTTAGTATGGATAGGTTTAGATCATATTGCTCATCGAGTATAACAGTGATATGAATATCAGGCAATTTGAGCAAAATATATCGATATATTGAACCGCATTCATCAATTGAATTCACAACCAACATTCGATCGAACTTGAAATAATTCAAGCATCACGCACAAATCAGGAGAAATTATCTCTCACGCCATCAATATTCAGAATATTCTTCTCTAGTCACGGGAAAATGATAAACATGGTATCATGCTCTTATTAATTCACAGTAACAACAGGATTCATCCAAGGGCCAAAAAATACATCTTATAGCATGCGACTCAAGATAAACTCATGGCATCATCAAATATTTCCTGATAATTTGTAAACGACAACTAATAAAAAGAGTAGGTATGTCACAGTAACTCATATAACTGAATAATTATAGTGTGAGTATATTAGAACCATTGGTTTTCCTAAAATTTTGCCCATCCCAAAATTTGTTTCAGCAATCTCAGATGTCAAGAGAATAGTGTTTTAGAGTCAGGACAGAGTAGAAATCTTGTGTTATGATAATAGATCTCCATAAACTTAACGCCTGTAAAATTGAGAAAAATTACTCATTTCGCATAAAGGAGCACATATATTTCAATATATCGGTGAATCATCATGTTTGGTTGATCATAAGTTTGGTGACCATAGATACGAACATTCCAACCCATTACCAACATTCAGTTCCTCTCGACGCTTCTCAATTAACTACCAAGATGCATATTTCAGTGATGCGAGTCGTATTCAATGGCAGATGTTGAATACGCTCTCGGAACTAGACTGACATGTAAAATACGAACTGGCCCATGGGTCACGGTGATAGTAAAAGTTTATGCACTCATTGATGAAAGTGGCCATATTATATCTTATGAAACAATGCATTTAATGGATTCCACGCAGATATGCCAGATTACATACATGCAACGAAATATAATGTGGTTGTGAGAAAAGTATATAATTTTCTATTTCTCATCTTTTAATACATTACCAGTAGACTATACATATGCAATATTTTTACGGTTTCATCTGATAACTGACGCCTAGATAACAGTTTGTTATTTACTTATACGATGAGAAGTAATTGTTATTTAAACGTTTCAAGGAATACCGATTTCCCAATAGAAAGGAATGCTAGTTGAGCATCGAGTTACTAAACTCGATGACGTTCACTATTTGCTTGACGACTCCACCAACAGCTAGAATATTTGAGAGGACGAATGAGTAGATGATAGGATAAATCATAAGTCATGATGAGTGAAGATAAGTAAAAGTTATGAGAAAAACATGCCTCATGTAGGACTCGAACTCACGCTCAACGTTGTCTCAGTTTCCAAAGCAGTGCATTGGCTGCCCAAGCTGAGGAAAACTGCTCTAAACTGTTGAGTGCTGTTTAAATCCACTGCTGGCTGTACTATGAAATCAGCAGGTCTACACATTATTGTCGTTGATAATTTACTGGTGGTTTGGAACTTGTTTCTTTGGTATAAGTACGTTATCAAACTTGTGAAAACATACTGTTGATCTGATTTCATTCAAGCTATATCCGCAACAATTATTGTACAATAAACTCTTGTTGTGATTTATTCTGATTCTTCATTTGATCAGTGGGTGATATTCCTATATATTATTATATTTCACTGTCATTGTTGATCACTAGATGATATTTGACACGTCAGTTCATACAACACATACAAACATACAAGACATAATATATATATATATATATATATACTATATATATATATATATATATATATATATATATATATATATATATATATATACATATATGATATATATATATTGAATATATATATGTATATATATATATATATAATACATCCATATACATATTTATACACGTATAGGTTTGAGAGAAATATGAATTCATACTTTAAACTACAGCTCATGTTTCGTCTAAAAATTCTTTCGCACTGTAATTACATTCATTTGAAATTAATTTCTTGAGACCAATTTTTGAAAAATCTCCCTTCTTTTGTTTCATCGTCAATGAAAAGGAATTGTTGAATTGAATTCCTGAATAAATAGGTCTTTTTTAAGATAGAAACGAGTAGCTGTTATCACTTTAATGTTATTCTGTATATTGTTACAATTGTGTCCCTCGTTAAAATCAGGTATTTGTTGTCCGTTACATACAATATTATATTCAAAATATGAATGGATGGCAAAGTTCAAATACAGTGGGCCACTTCTTAAAGAGTGGTTCGTATGAATCTTTGTAAAATATATATGCACAGGGATCAAAACTAGCTTTTGCAAGGTATCTCGCTGCTCTTTTTTGAAGTACAAATAATCGGTTGACTAGATAAAAGTGTTCCCACAGAATGAAAGCATATTGAACATGAGAGTTAATGTGAGCATAATAGACAAGCTCAGCTGTATTGATACCACATCATCATGTCATTAGATGAGCGTAGTGAAGATTCCATTTAAAATACCGAAAAAAATGAGCTTGGTTTTCAAGTTTTTTTGTGTGATTTTTTACGCGGCATACAGATCAGGAAAAAATACCTATTAACTCGAAACTTCTTCTACATATTTCTGTTATGCCAGAATAGGTTAGGATTGGTTTTCAGAGAAATTGGTATGATCGTTTCTCCGGAAAAAAATCATAAGGTTTGAGAAATCCTCATAAGAATAACATGGATAGAAAATACTTGGAATGTGGACAATTTTCAGAAGCTTCAACATTTTCACTGAATATGTAAAACAATTACAGATATTTTCAGTAACTTTCACAACAATCGGATGATAAATAACAAACTAAACGCAATAAATGTATACATATCATTGAATATTGGGATAAAATTGTTTTGCAAAGTGTATATGCGACAGGTTGCAGCACCATAAATATCAACAAGTTGCAGGTAAGGTTTTCGAACGTTTGAAGTAATCCAAGGTCCGTATATGTGGATTGATCTGACAAAATATTTTGCATTAGAGATTTCCATACTTCTAAGATCATCTTACAACGCAAATCCCGCGTTTTCCTAGTTTATTCGTTCAACGATGCCCCCCCTGTTGCTACCTTACTTCATATAAATGCTTCTCATCGAAGAACGATCGCTGTGGTGGTAAGAAACACTCATTATCGAATTGGAATCGATCAAACAATCTGATTCATTTCATTTATCAATCAAATAATCAACTACCAACTATTGTGGCATCAGGTTTATTAAAATATAAATAATAACATTTTCAGTAAAATTCGAGGAAACTCTCTTTGATACATCATGAATGTATATATATATATAAATATATATATATATATATATATATATATATATATATATATATATATATATATATATATGTATATATATATATATATATATATATATATATATATATATTCATATTTATATATATATATATATATATATATATATATATATATATATATATGTGTTTATATATATATATATATATATATATATATATATATATATATATATATATACATATATATATATATATATATATATATATATATATAAATATATATATTCATATATATATATATATATATATATATATATATATATATATATATATATATTTATATATATATATAAATATATATATATATATATATATATATATATATATATATATATATATATATATATATATATATATATATACATATATATATGAATATATATATATATATATATATATATATATATATATATATATATAAATAAATATATATATTATATATATATATATATAATATATATATATATATATATATATATATATATATATATATATATATATATATATATATATATATTCATTTATATATATATATATGTATATTTATATATATATATATATATATATATATATATATATATATATGTATATATATATATATTCATATATATATATATATATATATATATGTATATATATATATATATATATATATATATATATATATATATGTATTTTTTTTTCTTATTTTTCTTATGTATTTGGTATATGATGAATTGTACCATATTTTTCATGTGACATGTCATAATTGGTGACGATCACGTATACAATGTGATTGTTACTGCACATGCTTTTCTGATGATTTTAATGAAACTGTAATGAAACTTTTCGACCCGAACGCCACAGACTTTTTGAAGGAAGCATGGTTGGTTATTTTGTATCATCTCAGTTAGGTATCAGTGATATGTCAATGTTATTCTCTCACCGATTCAGATCGGGAAACGAAGTAAGTGATTGTTATTGAATATCCTGCAACGTGGTTCGCGTGGACCGTGAATAGTGAAAACAATTGAATACAAACAAATCCACCATTCATAGTTCGAAGAAGTTTTGCAAGATCAAGCTCGGTATTATTCACTGGCGATGAAAACATGTATTACAATTTCTATCGCAACTCATTCAATTGTGGTAATAGATCTAGTCAGAGCAAGCTATAATTATTTCATACATTGTTCATGTATCCAACATGTGAGAACATTCCCATCATTTGTACCATATAGTGTACGAATATACTAATGGGCGCACTCGGGTCTTTTTTGATAAATACAAATAACTGACTTTCCATGCGCTAAATGACCTCGCTGTCGATGCGCCTTAAAACTCTAATATTCATTCATTCTGACTTTCTTCCATGCAGTCAAGTGTTTTATAGATGAACCAATGGGAATCAAACAGATACTGATATGAATAACATCACAGAATTAATTGTTTATTTTCTTCAATATTGGGTTTTAACGACGCGCTATACTGATGGCTACGATCTATTGGTGTCGGTGAATGATGAATGATATGATGGGATGATGAGATGAGAGGTTATTTTATTAGGTGTTTTGAATGGTGGGAAGGAGTCGGTGGTGACCTGTCATTAAGGAACCATTCCAGTATCAACCTGAACGACAGAGGGAAACTACGAAAAATCCCTGTCAGAATGGTCGACCATGGCGAGAATCGAACCTCGGTCTCCAGAATAACGGTTCAGTGTGTTACCACTCCACCACGCATCTCGGTGAATGAATGTTATACGTCAAATTTCATCATGAACAAAGAATATAACTAGGTTTATTATAAAAGTGTATATGTTGGCCAGAAATATGATATAAATGATACAAATACAAGTTATAATACTTTTATAATGAGTTATAGAATTGTTTGAACTGAAATACTTAAATTTTCGTATTTCGAATTGTGTTTTCCTTGGAATATGAATTTTATGATCAAATCACTTCGCTCATCCAATCATGTTGATATTTAAATAGTAGTAATCCAGTCAAGATTGTCGTACATAGACAACACTGTTTGAATCATCAATAACTTGGATATGTCGTTCAATAGTGGTGACTTGACTTCAAAGAGACAAATAGTTTAAAAACTTGCAAAAACACAAAAAAAAAACAAGAGACAAAAGACAAATAATCTCTCAACTGTCATATAAAATAATCTCTCCGATTTGGAATTCATATAATTTATGTCGATACAATGTTACAATTGGAACAACGTATACAATTGTACAACTTGTCGACTCAAACTAGGTTCGATTACGTGCCAACAACACACTACCCGAATATTGGAATGAATTAGAATATGCTTACCAGAACCACGCCTAATAGAGGCGAGTTCAGTTTGGACATGTGAGACGCAACATACCCTCCAAACCCATGTTTCCTTGACATGGTAGCCTTACAACACACGTTTACATACATGCACCGGATCATCATCCTTCATACTTGAGTGGCCCACTATTCATACCATACACAGACGTATGTGGTGAAACGAGACTGATATATGTCTGCCGTGGCAAGAATTGCAAATAATTCGAATTATTCCAAAGAGGAAATATCATTTTGATGGTATTAAGATTTCAAAGATTGATAGTGTGAGAATATTGTCCACACAAATGTTTCGAATTGAAAAGAGAAGAAAACAAATATGATAGTTGAATGTTGTCAATGCGATTTTTTGATTGGTTCGTGTAGGTGAGTGAGAAGATGTGATAATATAATACCAGAATATTCATTCATCCATCAAAATACAATGTGGAAGTGAATATGTGATTACACTCTTGGCGCCATCCTAAAACCTAGTATGTGATATGATTCAATAGATATGCAGTCTGTATTATGTATGTATCACCAGATTCGATAGCGGAAATATCGACTTCGAAATATCGAATAATAATGGGACATATATGTAATTAGAATCTGCAAAATAACCATTACACCGTTCATTGCACAATTCAATTTTTTTTCGACTTTCCGAATGAAATGTTTGAATCACAGACGAACTTTGGGTTGATAATTCCAGAGTTCCACAGTGAACTTGATCATGCCATCATTTTATTTACAGTGGCATGATATGCATTGCCTTTCGCAATATCACCTCGGCTACTTAATATTCAACAGCCTACTTTAAGAACGTCGTTCACATACCTCCAGATAAAATAGGATACGAACTTTGATGTATATTTCATCAGAACAATGCAATTGCATTGAAAGCATCATCAGATGCTGAATATATATATATATATATATATATATATATATATATATATATATATATATATATATATATATATATATATATATATACATTCCAAAGTATCACTAACGTATATATTTCATGTTCAGTATCAATATTTCATTCATACAAATTCAATAAATACATTTCGTTGATTAATATTCGAATTTTAGGACGCACTGTACTCCTGAACTCATGAGTGAGATCGATTTGACATCGGTTAATGACGTATAAGATGATGAAATGATGGTATATGGGGTTATTTCATCAGTCAAACGCAACATATGAGTTGTTAGATGAGCGAGATATCCGAATAAGGTATCAAAGTCCTTGAAGTAGTTCTACCCTTGCAACTTTATCGACTCTGGTATTCTACACCTCTTGACGCATATACAAATACTCTATTGTTGGGCTAATATTGAATCTAGAAAGCAGTCAACCCAATTCTGTCACTATTTTTATGATATATTTGATGAATAATATCAGGTTTTTTTCGTTCAAAACGGCTGATTAAAATTGCATACAAAATCATGATAATGTGTGAAATCTATTCATACACATTTAGAGAAAATTGCATTCCATTTAGAGAGATTTTATTTTTAAACATTTTCCACCCAGCCAAATCTTATGGGGTTTTTAGAAACTTTGAGATGATATTTCTTGAAATCAGTTCAACCAATTCATTCCAAAAACTTCACAGTTCTAAGTTGGATGAGTTTGCGTGTACCAAAAAAGTTTCATGTCGATTAGTCGAACCCTGCAACCTGTTGAGTGCTCACAAAAAAACACACACACACAGACAAAACCCTATAAGAGTGGGATGGAGACTTCGCTACGCTCATATAATTAGTTGTGAATTCGGTTGTGGCAGATGGTGAGGAACCATCCCAGTATCGACCTGAATGAAAGAAAGGAACGACAAAAACCACTGTCAGGATGAGCGATCATGGTGGGAATCGAACCCCGGTTTCCTGAATGACGATTCAGGATATGCGACCACTCGTCTCACTAAATTTCATCAATGGTTGGTGAAAAAGCTGAAATTGTCATTCTTCTCAAATCAAAATATGGACCATAAATAATGTCATTTATATGAATGAATGATGAATAATTGAATCAGCTGAAGATAGACATAAGAAGCACTTGACCCCTGCAAAGCCTTCAAGCTGACCTGTAATGCCATTCAGGTAATCAAAGATTAAGTTATCAAACGTCAAACCCTCCTCATGAGGAGATTATTATACCCATTATCCATCGCTAATAGATATAGTATTACTTTTTATGTAAATGTTAGACATATTATCCTAGCCTTCTTTGAAGGCAGATCATAATAGATACTTCTTGATCTTTTCATTGCATAACCTTTTAAGAGTATGAAAGAAGAGGAATTTAACCGACAACAAACCACCTTTTATCATTCTTTACGATTTCCTTAGCTATTGTTGAGGATGTTTGTGACGTAACCATGTTTGTTATGCTTCTACTTGTTATAGGGTCAGATGTGTTGCATCAGATGCCAAATAATGCAAGATGCTGCTCCACTTAACCAATCCAATTTTAATACTACAATGTAATTTAACGCTGAATAGGAGTAGCAGACACTCAAAATTGCCAAATGTAATATGTGGAAGGAAAACAGAATCTTGATATAAGGTTCATTATATATCATGATATATAATTGAGGTAATTGTGTGTGACTTAAGAATGTTAGATCGAAGAAATATTGAGTATATTCCTAATTCAACTTTGAAAATGAAAGCGTTCAGATGCTACGACCAGATGAGGAATTATAACAATTCGGAAGATATCACGTCAATCGGTACTGGGATTATGATTTGAAAAGAAGTGGGATGAACACAGCTGTATTACTATAATATGCCATGATACCATGATTACTATAATATATAACTATGATTGGCTTAGCTCTAAGCATATGATTTTCATTATTGATACTTCGTGTTTCTTGATTGACTCTTTATATGCTATAAGATAGTAATGTAAACGAAATGGCAGCTACCTTGGATTTACGACTCGACTTATTCGAATATATTGATTTTAATATGTCTGGTCAATGATCTTGATTTGGTGTGAACATTATTAATATTAATCTGATATTACTGAATGGAGCTTCTTAGCAAAAGGAGTAAATGACCAGATGATAATTCCAGAATCAAAGTGTGTAGCTTGAAAATATAATCAATACAAGTATTAAGCTGATCTCAAAATTCATACACTACGCTTGTTCAGTTGGGAATAGTTTTCGCACATTTTTGTCGATATCTGACTCGTATCAAGTTGTACAGGTACAGTCGTCATTTGTGAATTGGACAACAATAAAGACTTGGAATCAACGTAAAAAACCTGGCCCTTCCACCAATAACTTCGATACAGGAATATTGGAATCACAACACAGAATCATGAACAGTTGATGAGATGAAACGAAATGTTCGTCACAGATCACGCCATATACAGACATATTTGTCAATAGAACATATAGGAGTTGATTAAGTGAAAAGTCAGTTATTTTATTTCCTGTTCGGAGCAATTCTGTATACAATAACAAAATATCATATAAGTATATTTCAGCTGTCTCAGACGATGTACCTTGATGAGGGTTCACACCTTTCAAAAGTGACCATCGAAAAATGATATTCCATCAAAAATGCTCTGATTCAATTCAATTCCGAATAATCATCGAATGCATAGTCAATAAACTTCAAATACGATAAATGTACTGATTACAGGCAATCTATTAGAGAATGAAATCTATGGTATATACACACATACAAACAAATTTTCAAAACAAAATATAATGATTATTGCTTGCTTAACGACCCCTCCAACAGCTAGGTTACACGGGGGTACGATTAAGCAAGTGATTATGAAATTATAAAGTGATGATAAGTGAAAGGACGTTACCAAAAATCCATGCCTTATGCGGGACTCGAACTCACGCCCAACTGTGACTTCAATTTCTGAAGCGGTGCCTCAGCAACTGAGCTACCGAGAGCGGCTATATATATATATATATATATATATATATATATATATATATATATATATATATATATATATATATATATATATATATATTATGTATAATTGTGTATATAAGCCATGGATTGTTCATGATTGTTCACGAATGATACTGAGAGCTGTTGTATTTCTTATGATACAATGGTGACATTACAATAAGCAACAGTCACTTGAATGAATGTAGAAAATAAAACTATAAAAACCGAATCAAATTGTAAAAATCAATAATTGATTAAATCATTGACAAGCACGGAGCTTTATCTCAGCATGATCAGTAGTCGGAAACCATTGTCCAACAATGCCTATGAATAGTGATGATCATTGTTGAGAATCAAGAGATCACGACAATGCCCATGACATTCTTTCACCACTTAACGCACCGTCACTCTCATTGTATAAAATCATCTGTCTAAATATATTAATTTATGACTGTCTGCATGCTGTGTTGTCTATATTTACATGTCGTGACAAGTCTGGTGACAGATCAATGTAATAACTGATAAAACGCAGCTTATGCGTTGTACGAGTATTGTACTAGGAAAACGCCGGATGCGCATTGTGAGATGAACTTACAAGTATGGGATTCTAGAATGAAAAATATTCTGACAGCTTAATTCACATTTACGGAGCTTGGATTACTTCAAACGTTCAAAACCATCACCTGCAACTTGTTGATATTTATAGCGCTGCAACCTGTCGCATATACACTTTGCAAAACCAATTGATCCAAATAGTCAATGACATGTATACTTTTATTGCGTTTTTTTTGGGTATTTCTCATCCGATTGTTGCAAAAATATCTGAAAAGGTGTATAATAGTGTTGTTCATATTCGGTGAGAATTTTAAGAGCTTCTAAAAAATGCTTGTTTTTCAAGTATTTTTCCAACGGGTGAATCCTCCAAATCCTTATAAGGATTTTTGAAGCTTTCCATTTTTTTCCGGAAAAATCTTCCGATCGATTTTTATGAAAAACAATCCGAGCCTATTTTGGTATGACAGAAATATTTAGAAAAAGTTTCAAGTCGATAGGTATTTTTTTCTGACCTGCATACCGCGCACAAAATAAAAAAAAAAAAATAGTAACGAAGCCCGTTTTTTTTCGGTATGTAAAATAGAATCTTCGCTACGCTCATCTAACAAGATCAATACACATGACAAACATGTCCGTAAATGTTGTCTTTCCAATATGTGAAAATTTGACATTTTTCTGAAAAAATATGTTGAACTTTTCTCTGGACATGTTACTTGTATGATAATTTTCAGAATTTGTTCCATTCGTTTTCCATAATCTACTCGACCGATTGTTACAAAGAACCATATCGTAACAAGTCGATGGTCAATTAATATCTGGAACTATCTATGTGAATCGGTTTTGTCTCGCGTCCTGTGAGAGATTAAAAAATGAAAATTAACGAGTGAACACACGGAGAAGGACCCGCGACAACATCATTATATCCCGCATTCACCGAATACCTTTTATTCGAGGAGTTAATTAATCCTCTTCCCTCCCACAGTTGCTGAATTTATCTTCAATCACACACTCTTTTCACACGCCGTAAAACTTGGATACAAGTTCGATCCCCGTTCTCACTTATTTCAGCACCTATATTCACACCTCTCACTTCATGCTGTCCTAGCGCAACATATCGTTCCTGAAATGAAAACAGACCAAAAATATGAGGGGCATCCTGGGTAAATGGCAAAAGAACGTGTGATGTAGAGAGGCGCATGGACGAGTGGTGTTGAAGTGAAACCTTTTACGTACTCGGAAGTATGCGTAGGATGTATGCGTATATTCTCATAGTTTCTTAAATTTCATTATTCTCTCATATTCTTCTGCGTATATTCTTCTGACCGATCGTTCTTACTCTCTTCTTCAGCATCACATTCGCTCAAATATATATATATATATATATATATAATATGATAAATATAATATATATGATATAACAAATATAATATATATATATATAATAATATATATAATATATATATATATATATATATATATATATAATGAATATATATTGCTCTCAATATAGGTCCTCGCTGGGCATGAATTTCGATTTTTCCAGTAATTTGGGGGATTCACCGAAAGCATATCTTCGGCTCATCATTCTGCACTGTTTTTGAATACTGACCTCTTTTTTCTATAGGAGATGCGTGTAATACATAAACATAACCAGGTAAAATACGTCCAAATTAATATAACACTGATTTTGAAAGGATAATATAGTTGATGAGAAGAATTTTTCACTAGTTCACAATAAATTCTACGAACAATCTAATCATTCAATCGAGAGAATCAGAATACAACATGGTGAACAATCATGAGTTTTTCCAAATTGTTATCCATCCGTAAGTTATAATATTAGTGGGCATATTCAGTTAAAATCGATTGTTTTGAAAAAGAAAGTGGGTATCATAACCTTTACAGTAGGTATATGAATAATTTCGCATTTGTATACAATTCCGAAATGTCTAGCCACATAAGTTTAGCTCAGATAACTAAGTTAGTACTTTGTAATATTTTTTTCCGAAATCTGTGTACGTATCTGATGTTATATTTATTCATCATCAATGTGAGAAAAATACTTCGGAGTTCCAGATTCACACTTTCAATAAATAGGGTCTGGTTTGACGACTTTTCATAGGATATTGAGCAACAATTAGTTGATTTTCCATTTGTCACTCTCGGTTACGGATGTTATTTTGTACGTAAACTGATAGTTACAGCTAATTAACAACTCATTACGAGTTCTCGAAACCAGCTCTTGATGCGATGTTTTTCCAATGTTATGAATAATGAAATAAAATTGTTACATTCACATGTCATCGGAATTGAATTATAATACACATGATCACACATGAGCACATAACATATATATATATATATATATATATATATATATATATACATATATATATATATATATATATATATATATATATATATATATATATAAATATATATATATATATATATATATAAATATATATATATATATATATATATATATATATATATATATATATATATATATATATATATATATATATATATATATATGTATATATACTCATTCAGGATTCTGTCTCACAATGAGATTGCAAAAAAACACAGAATAAAAATAGTACACATGATTCAGTCACTAAACGTCAAACAATGTATAAATTACGTTTGATCTTAAATTTTTGTACCGAATTGAACATTATCATCCAATCTATGCTTCCTGTGAATGTATTCAATCAAAATTAAACCTGATAAAAAAATAAATACGATTACATTGCTTAATGTGATACAGCATTCATCTTGAGTTGAGTCGTTGAATAACTTATTATTATGCACCTTGAATAGAATGAAAAATGCCCACATTTTTATACTGACTTATTATGTTCATCTTCATCTTCTCAGTAAGGACACAGGCTAATAATCACAGAGTCACTGTGATGTATTAATGATTTGTAACTAATTTCAAGTTTCAATTAGTACAGGTTCGGAGAATATTTCTTATAGGTTTATTGCACAAGATGGGTATGGGTTAGGTGGATGCATCAGTCAATTCTATATAATTACCTTCTCAACTTATTCCGAACTTTATTGTGCTAACACACCATAGTTAATTGATTTTATCACTTTTAAATGCACAGCACAATAATGCTGAGTAATTACAATTGGCATATATACATACACACACACATATGAATACACACACATATATATATATATATATATATATATATATATATATATATATATATATATATATATATATATATATGATATATAGAAATTGTTGATTCGAAATTTGAATCAAGTAGTTCGGAGAATGAAATATAGTCATTATCATTTGCCAATGATTTTCGAAAAGATTGCATTCAACGTCGTCAGGACTGGATCTGAATGACAAAATCCACACCTGATACCGAAAATCACTCAATTCCTGAATTATGAGTGGATGGAGACCAAGAAAGATGCACCAAACAAAGTATACATATGAATATATATATTGTATATATATATATATATATATATATATATATATATATATATATATATATATATATATATATATATACATTCAAATTTATATTTATATAAATATATGGTTAGTTTGTCCTCTATTATGATCTTTTTTATCATATAATAATCATCGACTATAATTGACTATCTTCATCTATGCCATCTATCATTATTATGCTATTTGTGAGAAAAAAACACATGGACCCACATACTGTCAATAATTCAGCAATGAAAACGTCCATACCAAGGCAAGAAGCTGGAAAAACAGACCATGGCCTCCGCAGCCCCATGATCACTCTTTTTCATATATACGCTGTCTAGATAGGTATAAGATGTTATTTTTTTGTCGATTTGGGTGTTCAAGTGATTCAAGTACTGATTCAGGTTTGTCAACAATCAAAATGATAGTATAATAAATGTATAGTGAAGAAAGAGTGAGAATTTTGAATTTTTAAAATAAATTTGAACATGAGTCTTCATTAGACGAGCTTTAGCGAGGATTCAATTTGACATACTGAAAAAAAATGTTCGTTTTTATGTTGTTTTTTTCATGTTTTTTTGTCGATTCTCCACAGGTCAAACGGCTAGAGCTATCAACCTCAAACTTTTTTTCATCATGGTTCCTCATCTAACTTAGATCTGTATCGTTTTGTGGCAATATCGGATGTCAACTTTTTTTTCATGAGTTTTAGAAATTCCAAAGATACTCATTAGAATATAACACGGCGAAAAAAAAGGAAATATTTTTATTTTCAAAAGAATGCAATTTTGCGTGAAGTTGGGTTACATCCTGATACACATATCTGAAAATTTTCAGTTTGATCGAGTGAGCCATTTTGAAGAAAAACCATAAAATGTGCTAAATTGGAACCACTTGAAGCAGTTTTTACCCATTTCTGAATTAAATGTCACCCAATTGGCGAATGTAGGCAAAAGTTTGGCCATAAAAGTCGACATACTATTACCATCCGCTCGTCTAACAACGCATATATGGCATTTACCTAGTAAAATGCATCAACACAACTAAATATGAGAAGGAAACATTCAAGAAGACTGGAACCTAACCCAACTCACCTTGACCATATGGCGTCTTTGTGCTCTAATCTATTTCCAGAAATAGTAATTATCACGACAATATAACTTCATATTTCGAATTAGTATTTCAGAAAACAAAGCACGGAAGCAGGATATTGGAAAATTGTGGAAAACGGTATTCAATGGAAAAAAAAACAAGCTGGACAAGTGAGATTCGAACTGGTAATTAACTTTTGGGTCCAAAATCGAACGCACTACCGCTGCTTTACCGCGACAACATGATGTATATTATGATCTTTCGGCCGCGAGAAATGCAAGAAAAGTGAACATTGTGTTGATGCCTACACAAATTCATGAAGAAACGCCTGCATGAACTATTCAAATTAATCCAAATTATTCCGTTCTTATCCGAGCATTCTTGTGTTCTTGTGGTTCTTTTTTGACTCGGTCTAATAGAAGCGATATTTTGCATAAATATTCTATGTCAAAAAAGTAACATTCTCACAAGAATTGAAAAAATAATTCCTTCCTCACTTCGATTCCAGTATTTCAAACCCGTAACTTCTCTACTCAAAATCTTCCATTTTATTTCGCTTCTTAATCTTCCATCAGTTCGTAAAACAAAAATTAATGTGGGGTCATAATCTGTATTTTGAAAAATGAAGATAATAATCACAAAAAATATGATGCTTCGAGAAACCGTTGTGTACTAACTTGAAAATATATTTTTCAATCAAATCATGCTCATCCAAGTGTAGCGATGACTGCACTGCAAGAGTAGAGCGGCCGATTGAGGTACTATCATAATATGCTCGAGGGGAAGGTTTGAAGAATGTTTGGATTGGAGTTCAAGTCTCACTCGTTACTGCTCATGCGTGGAGTTGTGACTGTGAACGAGGGATATAGGATAGCATCAGAAATCTTTCGTGAAGTAACGTTTACTGACATTTTTTTATTGTGAATGAGCCTTTATTCACGCGTTAGGCTATACAGGCGTCTCCTAGGAGTGTTAGCTTGCACACAGTCAATTCTGATGACCGTAGATTCGGAAATATCAATTCGATCTGGTCTCATTAGGTGAATAAAGGAGTACCATTTGAGAATTTAAGAATTGTGAGTAGGCATACTGAGTTTGGCGTTCGATTGGCTATGCGAATTCGATTACTTGACAATAATTTGTGCCAATTAACTATTTATAAATGCGAATTGAATGCCCAGTGATCAGAGTTGTGATAAATGACTAGTAGACCTGAATGTAACAGTGTAGTAACTGCAGTCAAATTTAATTGATCTTTCAACTTATTAATCTTCAGTATGTTATACAAATATGGAATGAATGCTTTCAATGCTTGATGCGATTTTTAATACATCCATTCAAGTACATTCCTCACACATTACTAGACGTATTCAAACAATGACTAATTAGTAACGGAAACTCATATCAAATTACTCTGACTCATCATTTTTCATCATTTTTTTGACGAATATTTTTTGGCATATGGTGACCTCACAAACAGCTATGTTGGAAACTTGATTGCAAGAATGAGCGAGCGAGAAACTCATGTCTTATACGGCAATCGAACCCACTTCCAAGATGTATCCTTCACCTGAGATAGATGAACGATTTCTATATTTCTTACATAAACATGTTCTCAACTGGTACAATTTATCAACCGACCAACCATCCATGAATATCATGATTTTCCTTTGAAGGTATAGAGCAATATCATCATGATAATCATACCTACAATTATTCCCGCCTAATTTACTCACGAATGTTTGTGTAGAATATTCTCTCGGTATCAGTCAGGTGCCTACCCACATACATTTAAATGTGCAATTCGTTTCATGATTTATTTCGCATTACTATTGATAACCTAATTATCGTAATTGAATGTTTCAATACGTAACATGGCCGCTGGATGATGGTTATATTTTCTATGTATGGTATATTTAATAATCTCAAAATACGCCATGATGACCACAGGCGTCAATGAGAACTGGTGAAAATGACGTCAGAAAAGATGTTGTGTAGTGGACTGAAAGTGGTGTCTACCACTAATTATGTTTACCCCTAAGGTATTGCAGGTGAGAAAAATGATTTCTTTGAATTTAATTCTCAAATCGAGTTGATTTTATGATATTAATGAATTCACGGATATTTGATTTATACAATGCGTGTACTATCGTGACTTTCAATATGTTTTACGTAATATGTTGTAATGAATCATTCTTCGTAGAAGAAAAAATATATATTTTATGCTCAACTGATTGTATTGTTCATGTATTCAATTATTACTATCGATTACTTTTTTTTCAATATTCAATTTCTCTCTTAGACTAGTCAAACGCGAAATATGCGTTGTAAGATGAGCGAGATATCTGAATAAGCTATAGAAGTCCTTGAAGTAGTTCTACCATTGCTACTTTATCGACTCTGGTATTCTACACACCTTGATATCTGGATAAGCTTTAAAAGTCGTTAAAGTAGTTCTACTCTTGCCACTTCATTGACTCTGGTGTTCTACACACCTTGACGCATATAAAAAAAATACCTCATTGTTGGCCAACTCTTGAATCTAGAAAGCAGTGAATCTCGACAATTTAATTCTGTCACAATTTTTATGATATATTTGATGAATATTATCAGTTATTTTATTTTCTTCAAAACGGCTGATTGGAATTGCATACAAAATCGTGGAAATGTGTGAAATCTATGTATACACATTTAAAGAAAATTTTATCCCATTTGGAGAGATTTTATTTTTCAACATTTTCCGCCCAGCCAAATCTTATGGGGTTTTTAGAAACTTTGAGATGATTTTTCTCAAAATCGGTCCGACCGATTCATTCCAAAAACTATACAGTTCTAAGTTGGATAAGTTTGCGTGTACAAAAAAGTTTCATGTTTATCAGTCAACATTTGCGACCTGTGGAGTGCTTACAAATAAAAAAAAAAAAAAAAAAACACACACAGACAAAGCCCTATAAGAGTGGGATGGAGACTTCGCTACGCTCATCAATGATGTCATACTTTCGTCCAACTACTCCACATGATTTAGTTTCAGATTTGGTTTTAATCTACATGCAACGGATGATATTTCTGATTGAGATATGAGAATATATCACTCGACATGATTTCAGAATGATCATCGATGACAAATGCCCGTAACAGTTCGTTTAAGAATATTGAGATGTATTGAGAATATTGATGAAAATCGGCCGATTTAATTGAAAAAATTGCTCTCAGATTAAATTGTGCCTTATGACCCAATCAAAAGCTGAGTGTTATGAAAGTACGAATGAGTGAGGTGTATTGAAAGATGAAGTGGCGAAATGTGAGATGACGTATGAAGAAATCTCACGTTTGTACAGGATTCGAAGTTCGAACCCACGCCAGACTTGATTTCATTTTCTAGCTGAGCTAAGGAGGGAGGGGGGGTTGTTCTGATTAAGAATTTCAAGAGCCAATAGATAAAGAAGAATACCACATATCAATTCAATGGAAGGTATCGAGATGTTACAAGCAATACAAAGCATTACAAGCAAATACAGGCCATGCAAATGTTGAAATTGGTACTTCCCTGTTGTAATTTTTTGAACGATCATACTTTCCCAAAATGAGGAATCCAATCGGTTTATTGGAATTTCATTTTCTGTTGTAATCATTTAGAATCATATAAATATTGCTAACATGTCACATATAATTGGAGAGAGATTCGAATCATTTCATTGTCTGAACAGCTATTACATCCCATATATATATATATATATATATATATATATATATATATATATATATATATATATATATATATATATATATTAATATATATATATTCATATATATATATATATATATATATATATATATATATATATACACATATATATATATATATATATATATATATATATATATATATATATATATATATATATATATATATATATATATATATATATATATATATTGTAGCGACGCGCTGTCGTTGCCTTTACGCTCTATTGACGTAGGTGAATGCTATATGAGATGAGGAAGGTTATTTCATCATATGTTTTTGGACAGTGCGACAAATTCGGTTGTGATCTGTTGATAAAGAACCATGTCGGTATTGAATTTAACAACACAGGGGGACCACAAAAAAAGAAACAATCAGGATGGCCTACCATGGTGGGAAACAAACTACGGTCTCTGGGTGTCGGTTTAGTTTTCTACTTACTCGACCAATTGTTTCAGTGAAACGTCCCTCAATGACTTGAAGTCAAATCAATCAAAACTGTGGCGAGAACAATTGGAGGTTGTGAATTTTGTTGTTTACTAAGAGTTAACTATGTGACCAATAACTGACTGAGAGGTGACCAAATATGTCTACTAACTACGTACTCAGGTGTTGTCCGTTGATTTTATCCGTATTTAAACTTGATTCTTATACTATTCCTGTATTTACAATTTTTTAAGGTGACATTTCCAACGTTCGGCCTATATAAAAATTCGACAACTGCTTGAACAATGAATTCAATGATATCATTAATTTGTCCACTTCTCATTGGCACCATTCGCGATTTCTCACTCCGGCCGCAGAGATGAATATGTTACGGGATAGAAATGATCCTATACTGTTAAGTACTGCACTGGAAGTATAGGGTTAACGGTTTTCAAAACGCACCATGCAAATTGGGTCGTGTGCTGAATCATAAATAATAGATTATGTGTTTTTCTGTCGATGGTGGCATGATACTATTCTCTTAAGGTACGTTCATACTAATACGGCAAAACGTTTTTGCCGTCACGGCTGGTCACGTGAACCAATCAGAAACTTGCCGTACCAGGCGATACGACACAGCCGTCTGAGTTGAATTAACTTTAACTTTCTGCCGTACGGCTAGCTCGCCGTGATGCGGTTTGTGACGTAGTCGACCTAATCACGGCCCTGTGCATGCTCATACCGCTTTTCCTACGCACGGTGAGTGTAGAACCAACTGTTCAGCGGTCGACACTTTTGGCGCGTCAACTGTTTTGTTTGTTCTCGTCCTCTAACCTCATTTGTGGTATGAGATTGTAATAATTACCGAATCTTTCTTGGTTTTGAAAGATTGAACGAGTACCCCATCTTCTAGGTCTTCTTTTTCTTTTTTTCCTTCTCTGTAAATGTGCAGTTGCAGCTAATGATAGTGCTTTCTTTTTCAAAAGAAGTGGAAGAAGTAAATTTTCACTGTTGTCGTCCATTTTGACAGATAGCAGACCGTGCTCGCTTGCCGTCTGACGTTTACCGTAGTACTCTGAACGAAAGAAAAAAATCGTGTGTTTACCGCAACGGAAAAACCGTACATGCGGCAGGTTGCCGTAGTAGTATGAACGTACCTTTATATATTCACTAACACTCGATAATGATATTTGCAATACGTTTCAATTCTGGCAATAATTGATTGTTTTGACTAACTTCATTCTTGAATATTCAACGATTATTCAAATTCACCGGAGAATGTACTTCATGTGATTATATTAAATATTCATAACAATGAACGGATGATTATGTCATGATGTATTTCAAGGAAAACACAATTCGAAATACGAAAATGTACGTATTTCAGTTCAATCAATTTTATAACGTATTACAAAAGTATTATAACTTGTATTTGTAATATTTATATTATATTTCTGGCCAACATATACAATTTTTTAATGAACTCAGTTAAATTCTTTGTTCACGATGAAATTTAAAAGAGTATGATGTGGGAGGTGCTGAGGTACACAAATGTAATTAATTTAAATACAAAAATGAACAGAATAATAATATATTAAAAACATAATACTATTTATTAAAAGATATGACCATTGATGTATCATGACGAAACGAGCTTAGCACAACTGACTATGGGAACATTAAAAATAATTGAGAGTGGAATAATTTTATTTTTAAATTACATTCCAGTTATATCGATAGTCCGTTCAGAAACCAAATATATGGTTTCATTCTACTGAATTTAGTTCACATGAATATATTTGAAACAAAAATTGGTATCAAATCTCGAATGATAAATTGGATTGGAGTATTCATTGACGCAATTTAAAACAAAACGTAATGAGGAATCTCATGAAAAATATGAACCCAATTTTGAAAAATCATCTTTTTCCTCCTCTCAATGAGAGAAGGTACATTTTTCATATTATTTCTCACAAAGCATTGTTTTCTAGAAGTACTCTCAAAATAACTGTATGAATATACACACATACAAAATAAGATATATACCATCTCGAACAATCCTGTGCATGCCTCACATATGGTATCCCTGTCAATATTGTATGATTATTGTTCATTTGCATTGTTCCTATTTCTACTCATGATTGTAGAACTCTTCTGATGATCGAATGTATTACACACAATGTTTTCTTGAATCAACTTATATAAAATCCTTGCCCCGCGATGAAAAATATCATTCAAGAATTACGTTGTTATAGTTTTTATGAATTCTGATTAACTTGGACTCTTTCTGCCCACTGATTCATTTTTTGTTCTATAATGATCAATGTTGGAGAAGTGAATTCAGTCATCTCATACTACTCGGGAGGTGCTTAAGCATCTTCTGTAACATTTTCATCGTATGGGGGAGCATCTTCTGCTCCACCTGCTATTTGGCTTTGAGATTGAGAAATGGAACCTCCTTCGCCGTCTCCTTCATCACCATTATCATCCTCATCCATTGGAGACTCTTCGGGAGAACCACCACCATCTTCACCATCTTCACCATCTTCACCATCGCCATCACCGTCACCATCATCACCATTGCCGCCTTCATTATTCTCGTCGGGAGCCTCTTCAGTATCGCCACCTGCAGCATCAACAGTTGTCAAAGAAATATTTAAGGGCTTGAGAATTAGGTGATCATAATATTGGTGAGTAATTTTATTTCAATCAAACAATATCAAATTTATCATTCAATTTATATCTCCTGAGAGTTTAAATTGGATGGAAAAAAGCAGATATTTTCGGTGGAAGAGTAGAATCAAAAATCAGAGACCAAGCAAAACACATTCGTGTTGGATAATCATATTCTATTTACCCTCACCTTCAGGTCCTGGAAGATCAGTTTCGCCTGGTATTTGAGTCAAACTACCTCCAGGGTCTTCAGTTTCTACAGGTTCATCAGTCTCGGCAGGCTCTGGAGTCTCTGCAGGTTCATCAGTCTCTGCAGGTTCATCAGTCTCGGCAGGTTCATCAGTCTCTGCAGGTTCATCAGTCTCGGCAGGTTCATCAGTCTCTGCAGGTTCATCAGTCTCGGCAGGTTCATCAGTCTCGGCAGGTTCATCAGTCTCGGCAGGTTCTGGATTCTCTTCAGTACTTTCAGTACTTGGAGTGGGTTTGCTACCACTTGGCTGGTCTCCAGGGCGTCCCAACCTCGGAGGTCTATTTGGTCTAGCTGAGGGTGGTCTCATCGGGGAACGGATGGACCGGTGTAGTCCCGAACTCGCATCACCAATAGCGACGAAAGGGTTTGCTTCCACTGTGAAAAAATGTCAACCAGTAATTCATATATGAATAGATAATGATGAAGTCATCAACCTAATTTGTAACACTATGGTATGAAAACGTTGATTGTACTTTATAACTCTTCACGTTAAAGTTCCAGTGATACTTCACCTGAATGACATTTTCAAGGAATATACTAGATCCAGTGTGGCCAATTGGAATGTTCAAACTAGACACACGTAGCATATATGCATACTAAGCAATAATATGTATGTACGAAATGTTCACGAAAGCTACACAAACATATTTTGAAACACTTGGCTGAAGTCACTCAGAAAACATGCTTTTATGCTTTTAAAGGTGAATTTACAGCATACACAGAAATTAGACTGACATGTAATGTGTGAATGTTGTCCTTACCATCATTTTTGAGTAAGAGCAATGGAAGAACTACCTGAAACAAGACGGAAGTGTTATAAATTGCTAGCGAATCAGTTGATAGCATTGCAGCAAGAGTTTTTTTTCTGTTGAATTGCCACGATCAAAGCTGAAACCCACGTTTTTTCAGTTCGCACAGCGCGTGGTTATTCTTTCAATCGTTGAACAGTCTATCACTGAATTGAGAGTGTTTTCCAGTCGTTTCAGCGATAAAGAATTTGGGAGTGATTTCAAAATTTCTGTTTGGTGAAATAAATTCACAGACATCAAAAATCATTCAAAATAATTATTCAACCATTTAACATGAATAGTTTATATAGTACGATAACGAATCTAGTACATACTACATGATATATATTAAACTTAGATGACTTCTAATGAGAACATTCCGCTAGTAGCAATTTGGTATATGATATATGCAGGATAGTTTGATTTCCGTCTGGTATTCATTCGAGAGAGCTGCATTGATACAAAGCTCAAAACCATTATTTGTGCTCAGCTCTCTGAAACCTTATCAGAATGAATGCTATTTAATTAAATCCACGCTCACTGTCGAATCTGATGATCTTAGATCTTATGATCTAATGATTCACAGATGATCAATAAATACTTATACGAATTGAGGCTATCTTGATTAGTTGGCTAGTTCAATCGGCTTTATTACTTATTTATTATTTATTTATTATTTATTATTATTATCATTATTATTGAACACTCATTCCATTTACACTAGATTAGCTGACAGGGAAACGTATCAGGTTCCGTCATGGATACATTAATTCGGCGAAGAGAGATTGGAATATGTCATTCCAGTTACTTTTAATATGCTGCCTGAAAGCTTGAGATAAATAGATAAATATGTTAACATGAAACAAGAGATGAAGAATTGGTTACTGAGCACCATAAAATGATTCTATTGAAAATCAAATGATATAATCAATAAATTAATAAATGAATGGATTCAATTATTATATTGAAATTATAGGTAGCTTGCGTGTATTTTTATGTGATCATTTTTCGTTTTTACATCTACATTTATATTCATTCTTCATCATATTGTATTATTCTATTCCTCATCATTTGATCTGATTTGGCTAGTTGAACATGACTTTTAGACATTATTTATTCATGTAAAAGAAGATGAGTTCTTTGGAGAGAGTATTATTACTCTATTCAATAGGCAAACCCTCGACGGGTTTTGTGGACACTCAAGAGTGGAAAATGTCGTAATAATGTACATTTATTGGATGGAAATAAATGAATGAATTATTATCATATTTAAACATTATTATCAGGTATTCTGCTATTTCCCTTTTGGTGCTATTTCAAAACCTTCATGAATGTATGAAATTGATCTGATCGAATATTTTGTAATGCAATATTTGTAAAAATGAGTATAATTTTGTGTATGTGTGAATAAAAAAAAATAAACTAATAATAATAATTATTAAAATTATTATTATTTCATCATCATTTCATTTATCAAATACCTTGAAAGCCATTTTTGTGTGTACATTAACAATAACAAGATTATTGTAATACGTCGTACACATAACAACACACAATCAAAAATGCTACATATGATAGCATCTCATTCAACAAATTGCGAACATTGAACAAACCAACAGTTGGATCAACAAAATACCAACCAATCAACAAACACTGTCGAAGAAAAAATTCTCCAATCTTCTTTCTGGCATTTTTATGTCCGATTTTCTTCGAATTCTTCTCCACCCAATATGCATTTCTTATTCTAATTTGTATCCATTACGTTCAGAGGAAAAATATTTCGGTATAATACTTGACGTTTATATTCTTTTTCTTTGATTCTTCTGTTGTGCATTTTTCTCCAATATTTCTCTGTTGTCTTAGTTATATATTGACTCAATTTTATGTCTTTGATAAATTATTCTCTTGTTTCGTTTTGATGAAGTTCATTCAATCCACCATATTGCAATGTGTGAATGTGTAATGTGTATGTAATATTTGATAATGATTGAACATCCCAATATGTTCGAGTGACATGTTTTTCTGTTGTTCGCAATCCAAAGCCTAAACGGAGAACTAATCTTTTGAATAAAAAGCAACCCACTAATGATCACTTGTTGAATTTCCGATGGTCACATCGTGGGCTTCAATCTCACTGCATATTGAATTATCAGAGAGAAAATCATTTATTTATGACGGCTTTTCATCTTCACAATGACTCACCATGAAGGTTCAGCTCACTATGAATTTGGAAGTATAATTGCCGAAAGTGAAAATCAGTTATAAAATTATGAATAAAAAATTAAAAACTTAATATACTTGAAATAATTAGGTAATGATAGAATTAATGGAATAAAGGAATTGATGGAATAATATCAGATTCCAAGTTGATTGAGAAACGCTGAAGAGATGATTGTGGAGAATATATGATGATTTTCTCAAGATTGTGAATACTATTTCTTGAATGAATGATTTTGATATATTACATGATTTTGAAAAAGTGATGAAAAAAATGTGGGAATAACGTATGAAACCTATAAAATATTACATAACATTTGTAAATACGAATGTAGATGATTTCCCAAGCCCATCACCCATCCCTATCCTATGCTATAACCTATTTCCATACTATCTCTTACCCTATGCTATATATGCTATGTTTGACTAGGAAAACCAACTTGTCGAACAAGATTGATGGAAGTTGAATCTCAATATCTCCGATACATTTGAATTACGTTGTTGAACATTCTTGTTTTATTGAATATACTTTCATGGGGTCTGGTAATTTTTGATGGTAATATGATACTATTAGCCAATGAATAGCGGTCAAGTTGCCGTGATGAATATTGTTGGATGTAGCTTTCCTCATTCCAAACTCCCTCTTTGTAGAGGACGCAGCAGACACAAAATATTCTATTCACTAATTATTCCTACTTCAATAATTATTCATCATATGATAAAGGAGTATGTATTTGTTACCATTTTGTAACAAGTGAAGTGTAAATTCCACTCAGTTGTTATGAGCTATATCGGAAATACACAAATTGAGAGAAAAATAGATTTCATGATTATCCACTTTTTGATATCGGAATATTTTCCGAAATTGTAGGCTCATTGATTTTTTTCATTCGATTTGGAAGACGATAAACTGAAATACTTCTTTTTGCGACGGAAAATCATGGTTACCGACAGCGCAGTCCTGGTGTTGAAGTTAATTGGTTTTAAATCATTGAAATAGGGTGGTGAGATCACACTCGTGGTGCCCGTCCAAACGATCCCACTTTTCATCCATAGCCTTAATTGGGGAACAATGATTTTGTATCAAATTTCGATGTTATTGAAAAAAAAGGGTGAAAGAATACGTATATTTTCAGATGAATCAAAGTTTTCTACTGATCATCGGAATTGATTTCAATATTATTCTTAAAAAAATGTGGAACAGATGCTACAATTTTTTAATTTATAAATTATTACATTCATATTATGCAATAATATGAGTATCATTGAATCAAGAATTCAAGCAAAATATCAGTTACTCAGTGAACGGTATTTTATATGGAAATTATAATTGGGAATAAACACATACAATTTTGATACCTTCAAAATGATGGAAATGAAATTATCAACACTGGATTTCAACATTTTTACGTGTATATAGCTAAATGATTTGTGTTTAACTCTATACATGTGAGAATAATGCAATATAAGTTGATACGTTTTCAAAATATATAACATCCCGAAGTGATCAAAACAATCCGCGTGGCCCCCATATTTGAATTTTGATATATATATATATATATATATATATATCATACCGTTCTGAACCAACCACTGGAAAAATGATATTCTGGAATATCGACCTGGTAGAATACTATCAATTTAGTGATAACTTTCTCACGGTAAATGCTCTCACTTTTCTAATGCAATGCAATTCACAGTTATTCAAAATAATTGACACAATTACTAAACTTGGCTGCAACATTTTCATAGGTAGAGTTATACGATATAAATTTGGGAATGTTGAAAAATGTGCGTTTTTCCGATAAGTTCAGATATCTAAATTGAATCATTCTCCAACCACCACGTGGGGTCAATTGATTATTCGATGGAGTTTTCCATAAAAATATACTTCAGAATGACCACGTGAATCCTGAGTGTTATCTCAATTTTGTGTGATATAATTGAAATTAATCGATTCTGGAAAATATTTAGAAACTCAAATATCTCTGTTCTCTCGTTGAATCTTCTTCACTTTTTTGGAAAAGATTGTTTGTCAGAACATTTCTGAAGCAGTTATTCTGTGACTATTACTGAAAAAAATAATGATTCAACCAGTATGCTCGTTTACATATTGTCTGTCGTGTACATTATTCCATATTTAAGATATGAATTAATGGGTGCGATTATCTGAAAATTTGTAATATTTATATCAACTTGATCGTACCGAATGACAATCATGACAATCATAACAGTGTCACATCATTGACGTATCAAATTCCAAATCAAACTGACCATTTGATTTCGAAATATTTGTCAATTTGCCCTGGTTTTTCAGTGATCCGATAAAGAATTGAACAAATAACCGGAGTCAGATAAAAAAAAACATTTGGTGCGATTTTGAAGAATCACGTGATTATCCATTTCAGAGAAGAGCTCCTTCAACTGGAATTCATTATAGCAACAGTAACCTATAACTGCGTATCCCCAAACTCGCATCAGAAGTAAAAATGTACACTTTTAATATAATCACTACCAATTTCAATTTGATTCTGATTCAAGTAAAATTATGAAAAAGTTCTTACCTGGAAGAAAAACGTTAGGCACAAAACTTTGACAAACATGTTGTCAAAGTCGTGCTTGCGTATTGATTGAAAATTTATAGGCTTCTTTCATTTATAGTTGCTGATATAAGCTCGTCTACGTCACCCATTATTACAGAATTATTATTCTATGAATATGAGATGTTAGCTGGCACTGATGGCAATATTAGTTAATCTGAGTGGTACTGGACAGTCTAACTAGTATAACATCAGATCTCATTGGCAAAAACATCTGTATGTTGACATTACAATCATACATATAATGACGCTGTAACTAGCGCGACGTAGCGAAAATATGACAATAGTATCCACGTACACTTGCGGTCATATAAACGAGAGGATAATAATAAAAAGATACCCAAGTATATACACAAATTCAATTATACATATACATATATATATATATATATATATATATATATATATATATATATATATATATATATATATATATATATTGGGTTATTTAATTCACTCGATAGCCGTGGGACCCCGGGTATGGTAAGAAAGAGTACTCAAAGTCATGTGGTAACGTACAATTGTTACACTCTGAGTGAATCTAAGCCCTCTGGAGCCCCATGACGTGTCATCACTTCAAGAATAGTCACGTCTCGATAGTATTATCTCAGTAGCTCAGTTGGGAGAGCTCCTGACCGGTAATCAGAAGGTCTCGTGTTCTATTCCAGGTCAAGGCGTATTCTGCATGACATTACTGTCCATGGCATGACTATATATATATATATATATATATATATATATATATATATATATATGTATATATATATATATATATACATATATATATATATATATATATATATATATATATATATATATATATACATATACATATGAATTGAAAAAAAACTCCATAGTTCTGCTTTCTTGAAATTTTGCGTCCATTCCGGGTGAAGAGGTTTTAATATACTATGATATAGTTCATTCAAATATATTTTGTGTATCCTTCAGTGTGCTTACAACGTCGACCAAACCATATCATTCCGTATGTTATTGCAATGATAGAATTTAAGTTCAATAGAATATATGCCTTCAATCAAGTGAACCTCAGTGAGCAATCGTAACAGCAATTATTCGAGAGTTAATGTATAAAAGAAAAATGCAGCACACAATGTAAGATGAGAGATGTTCGTATCTCGATTTGATCGGGATACTGACGAAATATGAATAACTATGTTCTATCGAATATTTGAAACAATAGGTACATTTCTTGAAACTCTCATAAGTTAGAAATGAATTCAAAATTCGAATCGTGAGGTGATTCAATAATATTACGATTTTCTCGAATAGAGGATTGAACAAATTTTGCTTGAAAACTATCGGGATGTATAATGGCTCGAAACTCATCGACAGATTTTTTTATTCGACTGCATGGGTAATCTCTTGACTTGTAGGCCTATACCACGCTCAAAAAACAGAACGCAGATTTTACAGTGTAAATCAAATCGAACGTCCTCGCTACATATCGCATCTGATCACTCATGCCATCTTTTGAGAATACCTATAAGTTCTAACATTAAGTATGGAGGTTTAGACCTCTATACTTAATGGTTCTAATACACAATATTTCGTGAGTATTCTTTTGTCATTTCTTGTAGCTAAATGAATGCATGTTGCTTCCGATGCTAAATCATTATATTTAGGCCCGGTTTTACCAATCTTAGTTAGGGTGCTAATCCACTGGCTATTAATTAAAGGTACGAAAATAACATATGTAACCAATGGTGATAACAAGTTAATCCACTTGAATTGCTTAATTCAGTTTCGTAAAACCGGGCCTCAGTACCTCATACATAAAAATAATATATTACCATTCTATCAATGAAATGCCTATTCATACGTATCGAAGAATTGGAAGAATGTGTAATATATATATTATATTTAGGACTATATATAGATATTTCTGAAATTGTGTTCACAACTTTGAGTGGGATAAAATAATAGTCATTCATGTTTGGATATATATTCAATATGTTCACGGAAAATGTTGATTTGTGTAGTATATTTTATACTCCGATGCTAGAATCACAACAGTGAGAAGCTTTTGAATATAATTGAATATAGGGCCAAGGTTCAACTGGTCAAAACGGTTCAACTGTTCAACTTAAATACTTCTAAAATACTGATATATTAGTAATCCCGGAATAAGCCCAAACTACAGAGAAAAACCACGACAAAATCTGTGGAAGGTGGAGGGGTTAGAACCAGTTCCGATTTGTTGTTCCTTCACCTACCGGATCACATGAAGCGAACGCGTTAGCAACTGAGCTGCATGTGCCTGCCAGTCATTGATTTTGAAACTACTAAATCACTTGTTTTATACAGCACCGAGCTAATTGATGGACTTGATCATTATTCTGATGGTTTCACGCTCTCATTGGTTCCATTCATTGATGTTTTCAATTATGTCAACTTTCTGATCATTGATAGTTCCATTAGCATTTTTTGTCCTCAAGACGGATGAAAAGATTTCCTGTGAAACTTTCGGAATGTGTTTATCAGTGTGCGGTTCTCAAATCCTTCAAAGGTTTTAATTCATTCGTAAAATATCATTTTCAACATTTTTCCATCTGGATTATTCTATTTTTGAAAATTTCGAAATTGCTTTTCTTATAAGTGTTCCACAGATTGCGCCTAAGAACTATTCAGTATCGAGCAAAATGGTGCATTCCAAGTTTCATGAACATATTTTCCTCTGACCCGTGAAGCGCGAACAGAAAGAAAATATTTTTCTAATACGGTAAAATTGAGTCTTTGCTCACGCTCATTTGATAACAAGCAATAACAACCAATCTTCCAGCATCACTTGAACTGAGATTTTAAAATAGATAACGCATTGCGCTGCTGCCACGGCCGTATTACGATATTTTGCGCCCCTATATGCCCGGAATGTTTTCTCT
Source organism: Brachyptera risi (assembly GCA_964007535.1). Lineage (NCBI taxonomy): Eukaryota > Metazoa > Arthropoda > Insecta > Plecoptera > Taeniopterygidae > Brachyptera > Brachyptera risi. The sequence continues at coordinate 21,389,024 of OZ023328.1, forward strand.
CCCCCCCCCCCCCCCTCCAGTATGGTGATCAATTCTCTATAGCACATTATCTCTGAAATATGTCGAGCCCCGGGTCAAATGAAAGCACAGAAGCACATTTATAATTATTGTATTGGGCTATCACTATAACCTAAGAAGAATCGAAGGATCGCCTTATGAATTTCTATCGTGTCTGAGTAATATTTTGGAATGATAATATTGAAATTTTTTGAATGGATAGACAACAATTTAACAAAGACCATTATATTGTATACACTAGAAGAAAACAAGCAATACAGAACATTGTTTTTAATGCTTTACATGCATAATAATTGGTATCTAAAAACGTGAATGAATATTATATGAAAATACACGATTTTTCAAAATATATTTATCTATTATCTGATTTTTTAGAAGCTGACACCCCGTAATGAAGTGTCGCCCTCTGAGAATTTGCCTTCCTGAGCCCGGGCCTCGTGAGCCCAGCCCTGATCAAGGAGGTTATAGATACTAGTATCTAACCTCCTTGGCCCTGATACAGTCCTGGCTGCTGCGGCTGAATAAATACGATATTATGGAACACTTTGAAGTTGAATTTTCATTTGATACCTTTTGAGCAAATCAAAATCATTCAAAATGATCAATGATTTCTATTCATACAAAAAAATTGCTCGCTTACCGTCCAAAGAGAAGTTGAGATTAAAATTCCAAGAACTCGGATTATCTATATACACAGCCATCATTATAGAGACTAATTAATGATAATTATTTGACCTCACCAACAGACGGTTTATTTAATGTGCGAAAGAGTGGACTGTACCATAGGAGTATTTAATATACTATATTAAATGTACTCATAGGCTGTACTTGAATAGGTTCACAAAAACTCGTGCTTTAGGTGGGAGTCAAAACAAACGCCCGACTTGGTTTCGTTTTCTAATAACTTAGCTGACTGAGCCAGACGAAGAACAATGGGATACCAGATACTTACTGTTTCACATTGACCAACATTTCTCACGTACTCTCGTAATAACTTTTACTTCTCATCAGATCTATTCTGTTAAATACTTCATAATCCGCGTTAAAACATTGCCCCGCATATATAGCTAACTTTCAATTCGAAATTCATACACCATATTACTCTTGGTGACCGTATTTTAATCTTATGAAATGAGAATTGCTGTCATCGAAGCAAAGTGATCAAAATTGGCTTTCGTGGTCTAGAACTAGTGGTATATGGACCAAGAAGATTTGTTGATACTATGCACTGGCAGTAGTTGTACGGAAAAAATGAACTGATCGACCAATATATATATATATATATATATATATTGGTATAAATATATATATATATATACATATATATATATATATATATATATATATATATATATATATATATATATATATATATATATATATATATATATATATATATATATATATATATATATATATATATATATATATATATATATATATATATATATATATATATATATATATTGAATATATATATATATATATATATATATATATATATATATATATATATATATATATATATATATATATATATATATATATATATATATATATAACAAAATATGCTCCATAGTCCATACAAATTGTGGCTCAATCAGTCAATCAATGGTAAATCAGTATCATTAAATGTTAACAAGTTTGATAGCTATAGAATCGAAGCAGAAGACATAATTTGTTGCTGATGGAAATAATTTCGATGAATATAGGAAGTCAAAAAATTTCAACAATTTCTCTGGAATCTCACATTACTGTATAGCTTCTTGTGCTGCGACCTGTTGGTTCTCTTGCTAAGTTGTAAGTGATGGATTACCAGGCCAATGGAAGATGCCACCTCTACCTCCACCTCCACCACCACCTCCACTTCCACATGCCACACTCTAGTGCAGCACAATGAGATACGCGGAGAGTGAAAGTAGGAGGAATCAAAAGTAGTTGAAGGCCGAATATCAGAGAGTACATATGACCTTGGCTTACCACGATCATCTATTGTTTCATCGCTCTGATTTACATGTCTTACTTAAAGGGCGTGGATTGTTATGACGTCATTTTCGCATAAGGTCATGGATCCGCTGGAATGTAGGGATGCGGCACAATATCCATGTATTTAAAAGTATATGGTTGATTTAAGATTCACTTACGCATTTGTCTTCTTATCTTAATATTGAATTGAACGACGCACTGTAATGGTAACTTCGCTATATATATATATATATATATATATATAAATATATATATATATATATATATATATATATATATATATATATATATATATATATATATATCCATATAATAAGACCATATTCCGACTGCTCAATTAGTCTTTGCCAAGATTATAATTCCTTTCCAAAATTTCAGTGTGGTATGACTAAGTATTTATTCAGCATTGTAAATAATCTGCGGGACTATGTTCCATTGTGCGTTTATATTTTCACCGTGTAAGTCACCAATTCCGCCTATTTGTATAGCATTGGTAGTATCATAGTCGATAAAGTAGTTCCACCTTCAACTGTGACGTACCTTTCACAGTTCAAATACTCCATCTTATCGACCTAAACAGAGGAATTTGATGTGTACCTCCTGGTTCAATGATCTTGTTCGAAAGGGTAATGATAATAATAATAATCTATCAAATTTAATGTCCTATTTCTATTTTCCTTCATTATCTCTCTCCTCAAATTGTTCGATAATTTCTCTCAAATTGTATTGAATTAATCATATGGAAGAATAGAATCTCATTCAAAGATGTGATTTAAAATATTGATGAACTATTGCAAATACCAGTAATCTTGTACAAGTTTTGGTGTTTGCTATTGGGTGGATGAATAACAGATAATATCGATCAGTATTGGCGAATATGGACCAATTCCCATGAACTGATATTACAGTATTCTGCTCGATTCCATACGGGAAATGATTACGGAGAATTCAATGCAAGAAGTATTGAAGTATTTTGCTCATCATATTTTGAATGGTTAGTCATGAATACATCCAACCGTCATGAAAATAAATCCTGAAAAAATAGATTGAAACCAAATAATTATATCACACCACCAACCAGATTGAATTCATTATGTATCTCAATTGTAGAATAATTGTAGAATTTTTGAAAATCATATTCATTTTTCAGAAGTATCAGACGGAAAATAAATCTTTGATCGAATTGAATCTATTCATGACTATATAAGAATCACCATTCTGATCTCAGCATCACAATTTTGATGTCTTCAGTAAATCTCTCAATAACAATCGCCTGTCCAGGAAATGTACTATAATATGAGTCTTCCTCCCACCATTCATCCTATCGTGCGAGTAATCCAGTTACACATGATCTTCGAACATATTTCATCAACGTTTTGTCTGCATGAAAATTCCTTCGACATCATCCATATTTCTTGCGATTCTTGTGATCGTTAAACTTCAGGCACGGTATCTAATGACATTAATGTATATATGACGTATTAAAAATAGGAATACAATAAAATTCAGATTAAATAAACCAGATATAATAACTACAATAGAACTTCTCCCCGAAAGATGATAATAAACGTGATGATTGAAAGATTACACAAAGTGCTCAAAGCATGTTGTCAAGGCTGATAATAATTGGATATAAAACAGAAGTAATTAAATGACTATTCAAGTCTGAATGATGATCTTTTGTTCACCTTTGTCACATTGAAGTGAACTGTACTCGCCATAGTGAATACGAATCATGTCACGATAATTGTGTGTTATTATGTTGAAGACATTTCTAAACGAACGAAGGTTTGAATGAGATTATAACGTACTGATTATTGATGATGATTATTGTTCACTTAACGACCCCACCAACAGCTAAGTTATACGGGGGTACGAATAAGCAGGTGATTATGAAACTATGAAGTGATGATTAGTGAGAGGACGTTCGCAAAAATCCATGCCTTATGAGGGACTCGAACGGTCGAACCCACGCCCAACGGTGACTTCAGTTTCTGAAGCAGTGCCTCAGCAAACCGAGCTACCGAGGGTGGAACATTACGTACTATTCATTTCTTCATTCTTATTAAGTTGCAGTATGATATTTTTAGAATAGTTTTCTGCCTTCTGTTTTCGCTGCCGGCCGCTTCCATCCACCAGATTTTGTGGAAAGACTTACAGTAGCCGAAAAATGATGAAAGTTAATGTTTAATCTCAATCTTCTAAGTTTATTGATTCATATTGGCCTAATCGACGCACTGTGATGATAACTAGAATGTATTGGCGTTGGGCGAATAGGATAATGGATACAGATAACAGATTGACCATGTGAACCGATGATATAGATTCACCGACGTCAATAGATGTTGGTCATCAATATAGTGCATCGTCAAGCCCAATATTAATGTGTAATTGGATGAATAAATACGAAGCCAAATGGATATATATATATATATATATATATATATATATATATATATATATATATATATATATATATTCATGTATATTTATCTATTCATATATATATATATATATATATATATATATATATATATATATATATATATATATATATATATATATATATATATATATATATATATATATATATTCATGTATATTTATCTATTCATATATATATATATATATATATATATATATATATATATATATTCATATATATATATATATATATATATATATATATATATATATATATATATATATATATATATATATATGTATATATACATATACATATATATATATATATATATATATATATATATATATATATATATATATATATATATATATTATATATTTATATATATTATATGTATATATATTTATATATATATATATATATATATATATATATATATATATATATATATATATATGTTTGTGTTTGTGTGTGTACACCTGTAGATGTGAAATATCCAATTGATATTGTAAAATTGGTAATCCGCCTGAAGAAGTCTGTTCTGGACATTGAAATTGTAGGCCCACTTTGTCCGTGCATAAATAAGTTGATTTCACTTTTCCCCATGTTTCCAATGCACTGCAAATATTATTTTGAGATTGTTCATTGCCTCGAATGATGAGAAAAATAAAGCATACATTACCATAGTATGTGATCATGAATCGAAAATTGTTTTTCATCTCATATTAAATAAAATATCATTACAGACTTGTTATACAAACTTGGTATATTGTGACATATACAGACTTGTTGAATGGTCACTGAATTGAATGGGATTCAGCGATCACCTGCTCAACTTTATTCGAAAGATATCATTATATAACTTTAATCAAATTGATTTCACTCCAGAGTCAATACTTCTCAAAACAAGTTAGCATTCGATCGAAGTTTATCTCAAATATCTATGGATACTTACCGAATATTAGTTCAACACTTGAAAAGTGGAATGCATCCGTGTACAATCAAAGTATAGTGTAATCAAGAACTTGTTCGGTAATCGTGTCTGAGAGTCTGTGCCAATAGAAGTTGATTTGACAGGCGGCTAGGAGGCTATATACACACAGTGTGGACACGAGAGATGAGTGTTATTCATTTATATATTGGGTTCAGCGAAGTACAATATCGATGATTGAGATCTATTGATGACGATAAATGATGAATGATAGGTATGATATGCTGGTAAGAAGATAGGTTATTTCATCAGATGTTTTGAATAGTGAGAAGAAAACGGGAATCTTTGTATTCATCTGAACAACCGAGGAAAACTACGAAACACATCTGTGAGGATGGTCGATCATGACGAGAATCGAATCCTGGCCTACTTAATCAAAGCTGAGAATAATCATGAGAAAGATCATATTTTCATTGGATGAGAGATGAAAACACACCTATTTGGTCCAAATCGTTTTTTCTCTCTTTGTTCATTTCTCCTTTTGTATGCGCTCCACGGATCGCAAGGTAGACCGATTGACAATAAAATTGTTCATTAAACAATTCTACAAAAATTGTGATAATCAGAAACTTACCATGATTGAACATCGTTGGCTCAAAGTATGAATACCATCTCATTGTATGATATGTATAACGTTCTTAAAATGATAATGCCTAATAGTTCGCAAGAAATTGTTGTAACATCAAATGAGTTTTTATATGAATCTCTATATTAAGAGAGAAACGATGATATTTTTTGTAATTTGTAGTTTTACGATATATAGATGAACACCCCATTACCCGTGGAACCCTGAAACTTTTAGACCGTTTTTCATATAAATATTCATTGAAGAATATTTAATAATATATTTGTGTTATATAGTTTCATTAATATGGATGAACAGCCTATTCAATACCCTATTCGGGGCAAATACTGCGAATATCTGCAAGATTACGTGCCCTATATCATGGCAATTATTAGGGCAAATTCCTAGTTCTTTCAATAATGTTATCGAAATTCCTATGTATGCATCGAGTGTTTTTAGAAGATTTTCTGACAAAAATAAATCAACTATAAATAATAGATCTTTTCCGAGTCCAACAATAATTCATTTCAAATTGCTGCATTAGTTGAATAAAAATAAATTCATTCGTCCGAATTATGGTAATACTAATTCCTACTCTGTATCAATAGTGGAAACCACAAAATATACAAATCCGATTTCTGCCAATACCTGACATATAATCTTCGCTACGCTCAGCTAATAATATCAATACTGGTCCCATAGAAATTGAGTTGTTAAAGTTTCATTGTTGTTTTGTGATGATGGAATGTTTCGATTTCACGCCACAATTAGAGTGGATATATATCCTATTCAATCGACCGTCTCGCCTATCAATAACACTAACGGTCGATAGTATTGATCTTCAACACAATTACATGCACATTATGAATGGAATCCATTATTATATTGTATAACTCGAGATGACTGTAATAGTATACAATTTACCAAAACGTCAGAACATCTCCCGGGGATTCCGTTTCATGCCTCACTTCATTATTATTAAATTAAATCGTATAATTTTACGAAATCAAGTCTATAATAATACCATGATTTATATTAATAGTGTTATTGAACTCGTTATATATGTGTGCATCGTAACGTAGTGGGCCCGAAGGCGTTAAAATATAATTGAATGTTCCGAAACTATTGAAATTGGAAATAAAATCACGATTATAAGAAACGAAAGTCATGTTATTCTAATAAATTGATTCATATAACCGAATGCTTGTGTGGTGGAGATTCTCAAGAGAGACTAAAGAGTCAGAAAATGGAGATTTCATAACTGGTCATTAGAATAATGTGAATAGAATTTATACATGCACGAGCTTTGCAGATTTGTTTCCAACTATAATAGCATCTCCATATGTAGCCATTCTGGAATTAGTTGTTACTGTATGGTAGCAATTTGTGTGTGATATGAGTTGATATATATATATATATATATGGGTCGATGAGATATATATTCAGATAACTTATGTGATAATACATACTTATCTTCAGAATTATGAGAAATTACCTTATTCAGATTATTCCGTAACATTCACCCAGACTAGTCAATGTCAATTAACTTCCGTATGATATGCCTGTATCTTGCGAGTTTTGAAATTAATGTGTTGTTCAGTCAGCTGTAACTGATAATTCTCTGGATATATTCGTACCCTCAGATGACCTAGCTATTGATGGGACCGTTACGGAAACAGTAATGAGTTGGACTTCACTTATCCATGGGTGTGCTCTAAGAGAATATCGTGGAACAATCTCGGACAAATGATATGTTCTTGTTACCTAGATTTTACACAAACACAAGTATATTGTCACCTTGTAAAAAGTATTATCTTAACGTCTAAGCGAAGCCCTTACCGTTGATTTTCCGTCATTATACTAACCCTAATATTGCATTCTGAAATATAAATTTTCTCAAGTTTATGTTTGCTTCCAATTTGTATCTCATGGAATGATCAAGCTTGAAGTAGAAATTAAATATATTATCATCAAGGATTATTGAATAATTGAACTATTTTTCAATTCGTTTGCTAGTGCATCCACACAATAAACATTTTCAAGACAATAAGATGGTAAATTGATTCAAACTAATAATATCATGCATGCAAATTTATTATTTCTGCATCTGCATAAATCAAAATGTATAATCTTATTGTTATGAATTGAGGTTTCCATGATTTATATCTTTATATACGAGTCTACACCACATTTGAATAATAATGATATTTAATCGAAGTTTATGAATGAGAACGTGATTTTATTTCAAGATTATAGTCATTGTTTTATTTTTGTTGTCTAAAGATAAAATTGAGGAGAAAAGGAATGGAATAAATACACTGTAGAAGTTGTATTCAAATCTATGCAAACCAATGGGATTGAACTCGAATTCTTGCTCAATAACGGAATACTTTTTTTGTGTTAATATTATTTTTATTCACATCAAATTGAAGCAACAAGCATATTATACACGAATACATATCTGTTAGAATATATCATCCAATTTGGCCACAACGAAATACAATTTCGTTGTTTCATAATTCTGTCAAGCTAATAAATTAAAGAGATCTCATATTTTAAATACAAATGATAAATACTGTATGATAATGCTATAGCTTTTGCCAAGCTTAAACGCTTGCTATATATATTTTTTCGAATATTACGGTCAACAATTCATTCAACCGGTTCAGTCTGTCTTCATCGTCATAGATCACGAATAAATAAATACATAAAAAAATATAAACAATCGGCTTATTTCCTATAGTTGGGTGGGAGATACGAGGTCGATCCAACTCCTCCACCATTGTTATATCCACCACCGCCATTGCCGCCTCCTTGCTTGTATCCTCCGCCATTGCCGCCTCCTTGCTTATATCCGCCGCCTCCGAATCCACCGCCGCCTTGGTTGGCTGTTCCTTGGTATTGGACATCGGCGACATAACCGTTAGTGTCGTCAGCGGTGTATTTGACGATCTGGGTACGACCGTCGGGAAGAAGGACGGAGTACTCGCCTCGGACGACATAACCGTCACTGCTCTCTTGTTGCTTGAAGTCATTACCGCTCTGTTGGTCTTTTACAGCATACTGGAAGTTGTACGGTTCGGGCTGGAATAGAACAGATTAAGAAGTTAGTTGAAATAGATTTCGAGAATGGAAATGAGAATATCAAGTATACATTATATGGTAGTCGTTGTGAATGGAGTAAAGACCTTTAGTGCAAATTGTAGATCGTGATACACCAACATGAGACTTGGTACACTAACTAATTGGACAATGAGAAGTTCCTGAATAGATAGTTGAATGAATGTTAACAATTAGAATTAAGTAGAAGTTAATGTATAAAGTCTGGATATTGAGACTCTCAACTCGAAGAAAAACAGCTCAGTTTCATAAAAATTAGTGAGAAAAATCAATATTCCGGCATGTTACGAATAACCTTGATCGAATGATGACATAATACATGATGGAATAAATTGATTCATCAAGCTAGAATTTGAAATAACTTATTCATGATACTGTATTTTTTAGTTGTGTAATAAATTCTTATTTAGGTATCTGCCCAATAATTATTGGGTTGCCAAACGGCCCAGAATATTTTAGAATAATACTTTCTAACAAAAATTTAAATGTGAGCATATAAGGCCGGATTTTATTTCCAGATATACACTCACAGGTGAATTTGACATATGAAACATACATCTTTCAAGAACTTTATGACCCGATTAAGAATTCAGACAGTTATATACAATACCTTTCCGCTTGATCCGTCGTTGTATCCTCCGTTTCCGCTGTTTCCGCCGCCTCCGAATCCTCCGGAAGGTGCACCATATGAAGACGATGGTCTTCCACCTCCTGAACCGCCTCCAAATCCTCCTGGTCCTCCTCGGGGATAGCCGCCACCTCCACCGCCACCATTGAGCTGACCTCCCAGGGTCATGTCACATGCCATCACCACCAGCACGACCACAGCGCAGATCTGGAACAAAAATATCGAGTCAATGTTGGGTGAAATATTTAAGTCGTTGAAAGGGCTTTTAAATTGACCAATGACGTGATCAAAGTGATTATTCATATCATAATATATATTGAGAGTGATGGATTTCGCTCTTCGAATCTTTTACAGGATGAGATGTTCTCGAATGAGGATTTTGTGTTGTAAAAATTGATGAGATAATCAATTCGAGGCTGGTGAATTGATCAATATACTGTAGTCCGATTACTATTTCTCATGATTTTGGATAGTTAGTCAGAGTGAACGGATCAAATTGGAACTCTGTGGAGAGTTGACGGTGGAATCTTACGATATACAATATATAATATATAATATAAAATATATAATATATATATATATATATATATATATATATATATATATATATATATATATATATATATATATATATGTATATATATATATACAAAATGATGTATGCAAATATATGAATATGAATATATATGAATATATATGTGAACGTTGAGGCATATCAGATACTATTGAGTGTATTTCACTAGAGATCGAAAAAAAATAATGAACCAGATACTCCCGAAAAGTTGAAGTGATAAGCCAATGTTATTGTTCCTTTTTCATAATCCCGATTGCACTTGTATAGTTTCATCGATGCACTGAGAACTAGACCAAAAGAAGGTGAGACTGTGAAGCCATAAATTGTCACTTACAACTGTACGAACCATGTTTCTATTTTATAAGAAACTATTTATCGAACTGTAATTGATGATTTAATCCAAACTAGGCTGGTAGTTGTAGTTGTAGTGAAGCTCGGAGCTGACTGATGATAAACCCTGCAAATTCAGATTCTTATATAGTAAAATCCTATAAGATATCAACAGTCTGGTATCCACTACCAAGGGCTGAATTTCAATTACGATCATGTGGGGGCGTGGGATCCTAGAAAAAGCAGTTGCGTATAAGGGGTTAGGAGAATCTGCATTTCTAAAAGATGCATTATTACATTGTTACGCTGCTGTCGTAGGAGTAGAGTAGGGGAAGGCGGAAAGTGTTACCTTATGTGGGCTGAGAGGTCGCATTCGACTAATTCAGATCATCCCCCATATTTAAGAAGGATTCCCTCTCACCAGAATAATGTAGAGTATAGACAGTTCACGTGTTACATAACCCATGAAATCATCAGGTCGACCGATGAGAGAGCGAAAGTAAAAGATTGTGATGATGATATATTAAAATGTCTTGGACTCTTTGTTTGGGACTAGACTTGAAATATTTTTATGTAATACATTTTCACGCCTTCGTGAGCAGTTGAAGTATGCACTGCAATATGATTTTTTTACTCTAAAAATGCACGACTTATGTTATTATCACCTAATTTATTAATTTTATACGTTTTATACAACGGTGTATACTTTGAGGTTGCACAATATAAGATTCACATGGTATAAATTATTGTATAATAGCATTATTACGTTTGTCATTTCATGTGATAAATAGGAGAAGTCGTGGACATATTTTATCCGTAAAGTGCTTTTTATAAGAATGGTTAATGGGAATCTAAAGGACAAATGCAAGTTTCAATTTCTTATTAGTCTTTCTCAACTCGGACTTTTCAGCTTGTCTCATAAAAACTTGACGTTTGATTCAGATCTCATTATATTCAGTAGGAGAAGGCAGCATTATTAGATGCCTTCATGAGATGTGCGAGATGTGTGTATGAAATGCTATTGAGTGCTATACACACACCTCTGTTTCTGAACTATTGTTTAGCCAAGCACACACTTCCTTCTTACACAGCTCACATTATGGTCGTTCATCTCAAACACATCAGGATCGATTTTCACGATTTTATCTAATAGATTACAAAGAAAAAATCATGAGAGATGGAACATTATTTCATTTCAATCTAATAAATTCTGCAAATTGAATTTTTCCTCATCGCTGATCTTACTAGATTGACTAAACTGTCATTATTCTCTGAAAAAAGTGTTGACCCGATTCTTCTCAAAATCAATGAGGGTTTAGCATAGTACGACACAAATGACCAGTAAAAGTTACAAGTTGATCAGCCAGTTTTTACGAACGAATTTCTTCAGAATGAAGTGAAATGGATGTGTTTGCTATGCCATCTTATCAATCGCCATACCAGACCACAGAATGCTAGACGATTACAGCACATTCTACCAAATTCCCATGAGAAAACAAGTTGGTGTTTTTCGACTGCACTACTATGATAATTGAGTTGGTGATTATGACAGGGATTTAGACTCGGTAACATATACTATCATACCAAATCTTCTCAACGAATTGTGGTTTTATTATCCAGTGTATGAGACAAAGATGTTGGTAAATAATTTTAATCTGAAACTTGATTGTTACTTCATTTTATGAACGTGGTAACTTCATGGAACATTTTTTCTAGATTAGTTTCAACCAAATATGGGCAAAGATGTAATTTCTTGATGATAACCCCATCTATTATGAGAGATTAGACATTCTTAGGATAATCAACACAGTGAGTATGTAGTTAATTCTCTCAGGAATGAAGTGGGACAAAGTTTAATCAGCTTAATATTTCCAACATCGTACTTTTATAAGCAGCGATTCGCTTGAAATAATAAATCTTACACATTTTCGAAGATATAAAATACGAAAAAATCCATCCTCCATCATTTGTTAGCTATTCAATATTTCTACTCTGAAATAGTTACTTCAATGTAGTTTTTGTATATAATCCCAAATATTCATCATCATCCATATATCTCTTTTGAGTCCACAATTCATTATTGAAAAACATCTTTCAAAAAATGTATGTGACTAATTAAACGGTGCATATTTGAAATGACCCGATTAGGTTCTAAAATAAGTGACTGATTCATCTGATTATTCTTTTTTCGTCCATGATGGTTAATAATAGAGGATTAAAAAACTCATCTCATTTATACATCTAATATTCTTCAAAATACAGTTAATCACCAAGGTCATGATTGATCATAAAACTGCACAAAAAGTGTATTTATTCATTCATATTTACTTCAAAGAAACACTTTATTGATGTCTAAGATCTACGACGTTTTTGTTGAACCAATAATGTTATGTTGGTAAGATGAGAAGAACAATTATTTAATTGAGAATACTTTATAGTAGAAGGAGAGAGGTATTGGCCTATTGTTATAAGGATCCATCGCATAGCAACATTGAGAGGAAACCACGGAAAAACGCTGTCAGGATAATCTCGTCTCGGAAATTGATAGCGGTTCTCCTGAATGACTGAATTCACTGATCTACCTGTCTCAATACCCGAATCTAATAGTCGCCACTTCATGCGAATACTCTGAAAGTTGTTAATTTCCATAGGAAGATACATTGAAAAATTAGTTTCATCATGCATATTTATATTCAAGTTCGAGTGGGTACAGTACCTACTATTACATGCTCGGACAAAACATATGTGGGACCATCGAGAACAGAGAAATTAAGTCAAACAAAAAACAACCACTGCTTTAGAACTTTCCCGACAAAAAAAAAATTGCTCCATTCCAAAATTTTCGCTATGCATTCGAATTCTCTAGAGTGACGTAATTCAGATACAACTATTGGCTTCTTCCGTCGATATAAATACAACATACTGACTCCTCTATATAATTATCGGAATATCAAATAATATGTTGATGATATAATGACTTGATGGAAGTAACCTTGAACTATAGACAAACGTTTAAAAGTCTATTTAGCCTCATTCTGAGAACCAACAAAAATGCATGGTATAGGTAACAATGGTAATAGCAGTAGTTAACTGTCACTTGGATATTTATTTATGATATAGTTATTCTAGCCCTTGATGCAATAGCTCATAAGTCTTGAAACAGTTACTATAGTTGCAGATATATCAAATCATTGCACGTCTTTGAATATGAACAGAGTAAATCATTCACTAATCTATTGCTCCAAAACATTCGTTTAAAAACTATCAAGGATTTTATACGCCTGTTCTTACCAAAAAAACAGAAATTGAGAAGATTTCATGACGATGTATAGAATTCCTTTCCTTATTAACAAGATCTCCAGCTGTGTTCAAACTAATACAGCTTAACTATCTACAACAATCTACGTTTAACAACAATCACATTTACATAACAGGTATGTGAAGAGTCGGGATTCGTACAGTGTTACAGTACTAAACGTCTTATTGTCTTATATGAAAACCTCGGATAGTGCTGACTCGTACAATGTATGAAACCAACTCTCATTGATGGATAGTCAAGTGAAGAATATATGTTGTTAGATGAGCAAAATATCTCACATGAGGTTTACTCGGAAGATACACATATTCGTTTCGGAAATTTTGAGTTCGGTCACTTTGTGATGTACCTCTAATGAATTCTCGTATATATTTTTTTTTCGTTTTACTTCAACTACCTTATTATTTTTAATGTTCGAGAAATACGTCCGAATTTGAATTGTACTTATAATTCACTATTTTAACCCACAGTTAAGCCTTTTTTGAAGGGCTTTGTGGATGTTTTTTTGTTGTAATTGTGTTTTTCTTTCTGTATCAGTGTATGTGACCAAAAAAAAAAAAATTGAAAGAACGTATAAGTAGGGGCCTATATAAATGTATGAATAAGTAGCCCTAAGTATCCAACCATTATGTATGGATTATTGTAATCACCATTGTCAATATTTAATAATTGTGTAATTGTTTCTTCATAAATTATATAGATTTCATACCATATATATTTCTTAGAGTACCTGCACAAAAGACATTGTCCCATGCGGGTTTCATGTATCTTTTTCTATACATTCAAATTTCGAATTTTATTCGGAATATTTGAAATATAATTGCAAATATACATAAGTAACATATATGAAAAAAACTTTTCTCAATAACATCAAAACTTGATTGAAAATCATGTTCCATAATTAGAGATCATAATAATGTATAATAATGTGTGTGTGTAATGTAATGTATTGTATTATTATAATAATGTTCAATGAATGAGAGATGGGATTATAGAATAACCACTATTATTTCCATACACTCCATAGTATTTATATTATTGTCATATATTATTAAATTCATAATTCATTACTTTATATTATCATCATCGTTTTGATTATCAATTATGATGTTGTATCACCACGTAATGAAAGAGAAAGAACAAAATCATTCAACATTTATTTGATTGATTATTGATGTACCTGTGATGATTTTGTGATGGATATTTGATTTTGATCCATAGAAAACAGATTTGAAGTTCATTTCTTGAAACCAGCCAGTGGATTCACGGAAATATATGTAATAGACCGCATCCGTTTTTTGTTGTGATTTGAAAGAAACTCAAATTATTCTGAATTAATGTCTTCATACTTTTTCCCATATTGGTTAATTCGTCTAGAAGTTTCTGAAACTGTGTAATGGTTTTCAATAAGTGGTTTTGATAGTGCTGGCCTAACAGACTTCCCCCTGAACGAAACATTTCTAAGCCACGTAAGTCCACGTGTCCACAAAAGTTACAGTTTCATCAAAAACCGTCGTGGGATGTGTAGCGCGTACAAAAACACACAACAAAAGTGTCAAAAGAGTCGAACGAAGATCCTAGTTGAAGCTCATTTAATTACAGTTAGATCCCAGAGGACAATCGTGAGCGTCACAGTAAAAGATGTAATATCGAAGTATATGTAAAAGATATCATCTTACTCGCAGACAACGATGGCACATGTAACGAACAGGGCCCGCTAAAAGGCTTCAAGAGAACATGTGCAATAAATTACAGGTAGATAGGTGTGGTGTGCTTAAAAGAAGGGCAAAAATCACATTCATGGAATAAATATTCAGATCCAGGTCAAAGAAGCAATAGAAATCGTGAATTCGAAACGAATAGTTTTGCGTAATAAGAGCTCACATTGCTCATCCATATATGCGCAATTATTGACCTTTCATCTGTTGGAATACATTTCTTTTGTGCACTTTTATTGAAATTCATACTCCAATTTGGTAGTATATAAAGTTAACAGTCGAGCTGAAGATGATCAGTTGTGTCTAAGCAGAGATTGATTCACTTTTCTAGAGGAGGCATCAACTACGAACGGTTCATGTTTTTTTATATATAAATATATAAATAATTTTTTTTCTTTCGAATATGTGTTTTTAAGATACAAGGACAGTACTTACTGGGAGCCGATACACGGAAATATCTTGAGGGAAAAAAAGTTTGATTTAATAAAATAAATTAATATGAGGATATCTAGAGCGATCTATGAAGCGAGATCCTTTGTATTTTTTCATTTTTGTTGCGATCGTTACCCGTAGGTGGAGGAAATTGACCAATTGGAGCAAGCAAACCTTCAATATGTTAACCCGCTTCATTGGAAAGGAAAAGAACTAACTGTACAATTTTCAGATTCAGCTACTTTTGAAAAATGGATGTATATTGTTATACTCCTTAAGGAAGACGCATGTGGGCAAAATTAGTTGGAACTGTGCTTTCAAGACTCGAAGATATTATTGGTCGATTTGTTTCGACAAAGTTTTGCATGACTTCAGTACTTTATCCTTAATTAAGCATAAGCTTTGATTTGTGATATTTTGTAGCGTGTACCTCGGTTATAATTTTCAAGAATCCACTATTGAACTAGATGATATTTGCAGTGAAAGACAACATACTAGCTCAACATGTATTCGTACCATAGTTAAAAGCTATAGTTCAAAGCTATAGTTGAAGCTATGGTTCAATCGAAGCTATAGTTAGAATTAGAAAGATTCTCAAATGTATTTCATTTGCATCAATTTTAATGTCTTATTTCTGATTTGAACGAAATTTGTTGTAAGTGAATTTGTACGTTACTCTACTGCCATACGATCACGGTATTTTGAAATTCAATAAATCTGGAATGAGAAATATAGCAAGTGATATAACACAAGTTATGACAGGATAAGTCAGAGAATGTTGCTTTTAATGCGGATTATTAATAGTAAGTCAGCAAGTAATAATAAACCTAATTAAACCAGGAGTTGATTATGAATTATAACATAGTTTTGCTCAACTCACTTGATTGTTAAATCACGACATACCTGGTGATTTTGATGTGAATAATTATAATAAATAATTATGAAAGAGATTTGTTTTATTACTTGAATTAGCATGGGTATGCTTATATGCACGAGAAATGTAGGCGTGAAGCATCCGAGCGCGAGACGGCAATAAGGGAAACGGTCGATCGTAGCTTCCATCTTTCATGAAGACTAGTTTAGCGTTCATGTAGTAAGCTGATCAGTAGTGATTCTGTACTCCCAATTGATGTGAAATCTCTCGTTTCAATTTGATTAATTGACCTTTCTTATGATGTCATCCGAAAACGTTTTCTTGGTTATGCATGTGATTTTTTTGTAGTAGGATCAAGATCGATAGAACTAGATTCGAATCATTTCCAGAGTTTTACAGATAGTAATTGTTGAATGTACCATCCTTCAGAAATATTGATCTTGTATTCAGATGAAAGATGTTATTAGGCCAGGAGGTGTTGTTTACCAGCTTTAGGGCAATTCTCATTAGAAACACTGCTTGCCAGTTCCGAGTTTTTTCGATCCACACTCTCTTCATTTCATTTCATTTTACATTTTACTTTTTTACTCTCCTCACAAGTTATTCTCATTTTTATTCCAACTTATCACCATCATCAATCCTTCACTTCTTTCCCATCATTTTATCTTTTCTCTACATCCTCGATCACAGTACTACCATTCAAATATGATGGAAAAATAATGAGAAACAATATTGTATTCAACTTTTGTCTATTATTTCCATGATGACATCATGCTTTTTTTTTATAGATGAACCCAAAAAAATCCCCCAAAAATGCCATCCCAAAAAAAAATGAATCTAATGAATGCAATATCCGATATCCAATATCCAATATGAATCCAAATCGTCTCAAAATCAGATTGAGGAAATATTCAGTGATAATAGGCCTATCTGTTGCGTGTGTATCAATTGGTATCGAAATAAATTTGTTTTTACAAACAAACATCAATTAAACCGCAAATAAACCGTCAATTAAACCTCTTTTGAGAATAAATTAATGATATATCATTAAAATATTCAAGGCAAAGATGAGAATTATGTCCACACGTCATAAACTACGGTAGTAAATATAAATAGTCCATGAAATACATATTGATAATCCTTCTTAGATTCAGTACGAATGATGGAAATATACACGTGGGAAGATGAAACATATTGGATCGTCTCTGGCCTTATGACTTCAATGAGGAAACGACGAGATGCTACTCATAAAAAATAAAAAATAACAAATTTCAAGGTTGCAAAATATCAAAATATTGAAGACAGCGATTATTATTATCATTATTTTTTTTCACATCAACACTTGATACAAAATCATTGTTCCCCAATTAAGGCTATGGATGAAAAGTGGGATCGTTTGGACGGGGCACCACAGGGGCGATTTTACCACCCCATTTTAATTATTTAAAACCAATGAACTTCAACACCAGGACTGCGCTGGTGGTGACCATAACTTTCCGCCGTAGATAAAAGTCTATAATTATAAGGATTATAAGGATCTAATTTGCCTATAGGTACGATATGAAATAGTGCAGGCATTTGGAAATCCGACTTATATCATCTCATTTAATTCCATTCATTATTTTCTAAATGAGATATTACAAAACATGTTGATACAATTTATAAAATGTAATATTATATGGAAAGTCAAATGATAAAATACATTATGGAATGTGTGGAATATACAAATTGATATATCACATCCTAATGCGAGGTACAAACAAACTCTGAAAAAATATATCATATTCATAATGAACTAGGAAAACGCGTTATAGGTTTTCGAGTTGATGGATGAGCTAAACATATATCAACATTATCTTTGGTTGGTTATATAATTATATTGAACAGATTAAAAGAATCATGTCACTGTCCTTCTGTCTTATTCACCATTCAATTCCAATTAATTTCTTCAATAATAGAAAATCCTAAATTGTTCCAATCGTTCACGATTTATTGGTAGTCCTTGTAGCTTGGATTTAGTGACATGAAAACATAACATTATATATATTATTTTGATGCATCAAAACGGCTGATTCGATTTAAATGAAAGTTCGGAATAACGTGTCTCATTATAGAATTAGAATTCCGTAGCAATTGGAATTCTTCCGAAGGACACATTTTTTCACGAATTTTCTCCTTCGAGTTATTCTCAAGTTTGTATTTCAACTCTGAAATTACTTTGAGAACACTTGTGATGCCAAGTTTCAAAATTACTTTGAGAACACTTGTGATGCCAAGTTTCACTCGAATACAAGTGAAGTGAATTGATCAGAAGATGTTAGTTCAGTTACCTCAATTTCAGCTCGTTTCCACTGTAAGGCAAAACCTGATTCATAGATTCATGTAGTTTTTCCACAGAAAAAAAAGTTAGTATTATTGATAACTTCATGAATACATTTTAAAAAAGTTATTTCATTCACACATTCTTAAATGGTTCGAAAAAATATAATTTGGGCTCGGATTATGATTTTACCATAGTTATAAAAGTCATCAACTTTGAGACAATTTCGAAAATGGAAGAGGATTTTTGTTTTTTCTACAATATCACAAATTGAAAATGATTGAAATGTCCAAATCCTGCAGTATCCATTTCACCATCATACACAATTTCAATATTAAAAATATACCATTAAACTATTTGAGAAAAAACGAGAAAATATACATAGATTTGATGTTTTATAAAATCAGTCATGGTCATGTATGATGTATGTAGCACTTGGTGAACTTCAGTAATTGTTGGTTTGTGAATTTAAAGAAGAATACGTCACATATGATCAATAAGTGTATTAAATTTCTACATTAAATACAACTGATTCGAAAAGTGTTCGAAGAGGTTTAAGGTAGCGTTCACATAAAGTGGCCGATCAAGCTACATTATCAGCCAAGCCAAATGCATCCTGAAGAAACGCACTATAACGCATCATCACACGCACTAAAACTCGAAGACAATGTGATCCACGGAATTTCTGTAGAAGAAAAAGTGGTCCAATGAGCGTAGATTTGATTAGAATTGGAATTTGAATTTCGGAACAATCCATATAGTATGCCTGCACGTGTACGTTTTAATTACGAGTTTGGATCTGATTGCCGGGTTGATATTATGTAATTTCCATGAGACAAGACCTAGAAGAAGTACTGCTTTTGAATCCTGCCATCCGCTTTGAACTAGACCGAATGCTCGTCTGGAAATAGTTGACACAGAGCAGTAACAAGTAATATACAACCGTGTACTCTTGATCTCGTTGCACGTTTAGGAAAATGAGACGGGAACAATTGAGACTTATTTCAGGAAACAGAGTTGCTATCCCAAAATTATTTTATTGAAAAAAATACAAACATAGAAAATCACTTCAAAAGTCATTGAAGGTATTGTTATAATTACTACGAAAATCTGACAATTTTCTGAATAACTTCTACTTCAGTCGATTACTGATTAATTGAATAATAATTAAAAATCTGTTTTTTACTCCATTCGAAATGTTCATGTCATGATTTTATTTTTCTTGTAGATAAGAGGTTCAACATTGATTTTTTTTATGATAAATATATAATGTCGAAATTCGAAATTCGTAATTTGAATCTCTCTAGACAATTACCTGCGTAATAAGCCACCAATGAGTGAATTTATCTCCACGATAGAATATTTAGCTATACAGGTATTAGCTCATACACTCAGTGTCTAGTTAGTGTGAGTTATCATAATTTCAGTTCTATATCTAGATCAACATCTTGAAATAGATCTGATTGAATGTACACATGAACCTAAATCAATGAGAATTATAGTAGGTCTACTTCAATTCAATTTCACATTCTCATAAGCGATATAATGATTGATAGCATGCACACGTATTCAAATAATGTTTCAATTTTCATTTATTCATTTCACAACAAATTTGAAAAATACTGTAATACCAGAAATGGGAATAAATACACTCACATTCATACATAACTTGAAGGGATAATATTTTAGCTGATGCTCTGTTTCTCACAAAGTAAATTATGAAGTGTTTTAGACCTAGATGTAGGCATGTTTCATATCACAAGAAAAAGTAACGTCAAATATAAAAAATATACAACTATAATAGAAACGGTAATTGATACTGCTTGTAAATGGTACAGCCTACTACTCCACTATGAATGAAAAATAAATATCGAAATAACACCAAAGTGCCCCAAATGACTGAATGAAAAAAATGAATTTTTTGAATGAACAAAATATCCAATCAGCAATATCAATAGCAACAACATTAAAACCTAAGATGTGGTCTTCTGGTATATTGGTTCGGATGGAAATCTTGTCCGTGCTATACAATATCTCATGGAAGTACAGAGTTGTCACAGAATATTTAATCTAAGTGATTAACAAGCTATTCTATGGAATTGGCGAAATATCTTGATTCCTAATAATTGCTTCTGATAATTCCACCCGATTCGTTCAATCAACACATACCTAATCAGAATCACTCTGTGATTGATAATGATATATTGAGATCAATTTTGACAGATAATTATTATATTGGAAGTATTGATCGAATTGATTCAATTGAGTTACATTTTCAGCCCTTTGAATTATTTAATTATTCACTGAAACTTCATTTCAGATTCAAGAATATATACCTTGACTTTTCAAAACATCTTCATTTTATAAATAAACTAATTCAAATTACCCGCGCCATTAATGCCCTTAAATATCAAACCAGTACTGAAAGTGATTCAAAATAATATTTTTTCTATATCGATTTATTTGTTCTATGCAAACTGGCCTGAGATAATCGATTTTATCAATAATACTGATGTCAGAGAGTATAATGAATTCAGAAAACTTATTTCTTATAATCCCCATGATGTGAGGACGAACTACTATAATCATTATTGTAAGAATTTGACGCTCCAAAATTATTGTTATCATAAGAATGATGTGTTTTTGATCCAAAGTGTGATGAAACTTTATTACGGTGGGAATTATAGTTTGAATTGTAATTGTTGTTCCCCGAGTTATAATTGTTGTTGTTGTTGTAATCGTAACCACCGTTAATGTTGTTGTTCGAATGCTGATCCGGGTAATGTGCCTCCCCCTCGTATGTGACTACAGCCTGGAAGCCATGTTGCCAATCGGCGGTGTAGGTGACGATCTGGGTACGACCGTCGGGCAGTTGGACACGGTACTGACCTTTGACCGTGTCTCCATCGCTGGACTCGTGCCTTCCGAAGTCGTTACCGCTTGCATGGTCTTTCACGGCGTAACCAAATTGATATGATTTAGGCTGAAACAGAATGTTCAAAACTAATTATTTTCTTTCAAAATATTCGCTTCGCTACTATACTATACTCACCATACTATACACACTATTATACCACTATTATTGCACTTCGCTACTATCATATATTTTACAATCATATTTCTCACTCCCAATATTATTGATATCTTGTATTTGACTTCGATTTGATATGATGAATAGGCCTACTTTTTGTAAGTAGACGAACCATTCAATTTGGATGAATATCATATGATATATATATATGTATATATATATATATATATATATATATATATATATATATATATATATATATATATATATATTATATATCTGTACCAGATCCAAAATATTCAAAATTCAATTTAATATGAATCAATTCAATCCATTTCATTTTGTTGTTGGCATTTTTCTTCATATATAATCCGTACATCAAGCTACAGTGCATCGTCAGACCTGTATGCACCCTCACGTGAATAAGGAACGAATTATGAGTTGTACAGAAAATGTTCGATGCTTTGAGAGTGGGGCAATATAATATCCAAAAATGACCCAGAATTATTTCAAGCTATCAGTTCTGAGGCTCTGAATGTTGTTCTTCTGAAACGATTGAAAGTAATTAAACACCGATACAAGCATCAGCAACAGATGTATGGATCTGAAAGCATTTTCTGAAATGAATCAGGACCTCTCAAGTTAGAATTATCAGATTGGAATCGATTATTCTGGTCCGACTCTCATCATCTATTCACGAAAAGTTTGAAGAAAATGATCTCAATGATTTCAGCAAACTTCAGGACCATTACAAGATCACATAGGATTCAAAGTGAGATCATCAGTCCAGTACCATGATGGGATCAATAATTATGAAGCAACATTCTCGATTCATTTCTAGGTGAACGATTAATTGATGTAATTAACAAAGAAATCAAATTGTTACTCCATTCACAACAATGAATATACGGAATGAGATGACATGATCGAAATGATACTATACTTTCACGAGGAAAATGAAGTCATAATTCAAAAATAAGCTGAATAAGTAAAACCATATTGAGTTAAACGGAACTCTAATAACAAATGACTCAAATTATGGAAAAACAAAGGTATTACAATGTCGAGAAACTCCAACTGGAAAGCATAATTACCTTCATCTACATATTGACGTCTATCATAATACATTAAAATAAGTTACGTCATATTCGCAATGAAATTCTGACTCGTGACTTTATAACTCGACTGAGATATAATCTATGTCATTACACAAATGTCTTTTTGACATCTCTAACGAGGCAGTACGATTCAATTAACTTTCATCCAAACACAAACTAGATTCTTGAATAGCAATTGATGAATTGTAACCAAGACGACTTCACTATGGGCAATAATTGACATCATAACAACCTTTCTTGTCTTTGTGGATCGGTAACTTTGAGCACATAATATCTTGAAAGGATAATGGAACGATTCTGCAATAAACCAGATTTAATGCATGAATGAACCGAAAGTTCATTCTAAACAATTCAGTACCTGTTCTACACATCAAAAGATTTCAATATAACATATTAAATGCTTAAAAATAGAGTAATTTATTGGTTTAACAGTTCTTTATGAGTAAAAGCAGTATTATTGGAGCTATAAAAAACCACTTTGTTTTTTACAAGTCAAAGGATTAGGAGCATTTCTACTTAGGAAGACATGATACATGATAGATGGGGGAGGACAGGATGGATAATGAGTTCCCCGATGGGTGAAAGTTATAGCGCCAGGTGATGATAAGACAGGGGAGGTGGATGGTTGGGGGAGTCTCTGGCCAGTTCGAGACAAATAACGTGCATTAGTTCATGAAACGGGCGCGAGATATCATCACATTCGCTTGTGTTGTAAAGGAGTGAAGAATGAGAAATTATGTAAAAGAATGTCAAGTAAATAAAAAGAAAAGTCATGAAATTTATTTTGAATTTTAATACTTGTTGTAATATACTATTATGTGAGATCACGATTTATTTTGATTGCTGATAGCGTTGGCAGAAGCGTGGTTTCACTATGAAATTAAAATAGTTTACTTTGTTCTTTAGTTAATAGACGAGACTATGTATGCATAGATTATCATGAAGTGCATAATGAGTGTTCAAAAGATCAAGTAGCTTCGCTCAAGGCATCGTGATTTCAATTATGTTTCATTAAAATATTGTATAAAAAATTATTGATGTCGGTGCCACTTTATTGAATATTCAAATAAACTGGATAACATCAGGAACTATAGAGACGTCGACATTTTTTAGAAATGTATGAAACCAACATACGTATTACGTCGGAATAATTGAATGGTTTTTATTTCTTTTCCTAACCCTAATGGGTAGATCTCTTCGAATTGCGTTTGCATGCCAGTAATTAGGACGAATCAATTATCATTATGCAATTGAATGATACAATTTAAATTTAAATATGGTTTCAAAAAGCTTCGAGTAATTGTCTAGTTGAAACAGCAACTAGAAAAGTGGGGGCTCACAAAATGGAAACTGACGTTGTGATTGGGAAAAACAATTCGAGTATATTGTTGTTCACATATTTTACAATGTGTAACATCACTTGGAGATGCCCATTCATTACTGAGTTATCCTGACGAAGGTGGGAAGTGCCCACTGAAATATTGATCTCGAATTGAAAAATGCATCTCCTGTGGTTGATAAATTGTTATCGTACATTCATAATTATTGATGGCATAGACAGTGGGCCTATTATTTGATGAATATAGTCACTATTTGAATATTCAAATAATACGTTCCGAATGAAATTTTCCTTCGGCGATTAAAAAAAGAAACAAACAAACATATTTTTGATAATATACATCATTCTTGGACTGGATATTTCATACATTGAGAATGTTCTGGGAAATAAGCGATTTGTTTATGCACGGAACGAGCCCCCCCCCCCCCCCCCCCCTCCACACACACACACCACGCTTCATTCAGGTAAAGCACTGCTTTAGGGACTTGAGCCACGACGAGAGTGAGCTCGAATGTTGCATAGTTTTTCTATACTTCATCAACCTTCATTCCCACCCCTATTTAATCATTCGAATAATCATTCATTCATTATAATTATTAAAATTGTGTTTGACGACAAACAAAGATTTTCTGGCATCAGATGAATGATCAATAAAATGATGGGATGAAGGTTATTCAGGTGATGCGAAGGGTGGTAGAAAAGAATATTTTCTCTTAAAGAATATGTTTGTTCTTTATTTTGAAACCATCCCCGTATTCACCTTGGCTATAGATGGTAATCACTTGAATCCTATGTAAAGATGGACGGTAGCGGAGATCGAACCGAGGCCCGATCTACTCTAACTTCCCGGGCCCAAGAAGCAAGCGCCCTGTTTCACTGAAATAGCGGAGTTGGTAGATGGGTTTTTGATGAGGTCGTTATACAAACGTTAATGATCCCATTCCATTAACTATTCGAATTGTTATATTTTCTTCTCGTATTGCTTATAATGTCGATGTATATAATTATTCGTACAGAGCTGATTGTGAAATATATACTGTGATCGAATATTCACAATGTTGTTGAAATGATGATTGATTCGTTATTTTGTTATTGACACTTTATTTTATATCATGCATCTCTTGAATTTGAAATGATATCCACATAATTTTGCCTTGACGTGAAAAATTTTTGACATTTATTCACTGAAATCTAATATCATCTCATGTCTGTCGTCATTTAACACCATGATACAAATCACAACGATAAGTGAAATTAATTATTTGCTAGCCAATCCATATATAATTTTACATGTTCTACTGTATTGCTTCCAAATTATTTTTGTCTCGGTTTGACCCCCACAACAGACAATTATTT
The DNA here is from genome assembly GCA_964007535.1 of Brachyptera risi. Classification (NCBI taxonomy): domain Eukaryota; kingdom Metazoa; phylum Arthropoda; class Insecta; order Plecoptera; family Taeniopterygidae; genus Brachyptera; species Brachyptera risi. Next base: position 21,415,168 of record OZ023328.1, read on the forward strand.
AGGGATACCGGTGTCATATACTTTACCTTCTCATCACCTTTCCAGTGGTCTCCCGGGTATCCCGGGTGTGGTCTCTTGTTGTACGAGTTGGAGGGTGCTCCATAGGACGAGGTAGGAGTCCCGTAAGAAGTTGACGGTCTCCTGTAGTCGGACGGGCCTTGGTAATCACCGTGCACCACAGCAACTATCAGCGCCCCAAGGAGAACCTAAACAACCCAAAACAGTTACTCACTTTATTCACACGTTGAGAGATTGGGTCATAAAAATCATAGATTAGTTCGAAATGTATATATATATATATATATATATATATATATATATATATATATATATATATATATATATATATATATATATATATATATATATATATATATATATATATATATATACATATATACATATATATATATATATATATATATATATATATATATATATATATATATATATATATACATATATATATATATATATATATATATATATATATATATATATATATATATAAATATATATATATATATATATATATATATATATATATATATATATATATATCTATCTATCTATATATATGTATATATATATATATATATATATATATATATATATATATATGTATATATATATATATATATATATATATATATATATATATATATATATATATATATATATATATATATATATATATATATACATAATGGAATACACAGTTAACAAAATAATATTGAGCCAACGTCAATGATCCGATGTGATTCTATTATCCTTTTTTCTTCACTTCATCTGTGAATTTAATGATTCTATTCGTTTCATGAACACACTGGTATTTTTCATACGAATAATATATTAACATTTTGTTATGAGTAGGCCTATGAGATTACTGAATCGAATCATACTATCACTAATACAAGAAATATTTTGACAAGATTACCTCCACAAATAAATATATAATATTAAAATATCATATAATTGCAAAATTATCACTGGTCAGCTGGCTCTGCATATCAACTTCACTCATTTTCATAATCAATCATTATCGTATTTATAATATTAGTTGTGATCTTTGATTATTTGATTTGTCATTTGTGAGTGTTTTCGTGATTTGCCATCAACATATCTACAGTAATTGATTTTGTTGTATCCTTACTTTTTGATTTCAGTATAACCTCATTCGATATTCGATAAAACTTGGGAATGAAAATATCGTATTTTGGATCATGAACACTGTGTATTCTGATAATGATTGGTTATTGATATCTCATTGATAATTGATAGCTGTAATTCCAGAGTGTGTGGTGCGAAAATATATCCAGGACCTGCACTGATATCGCTCATGGTGTAATTCAAGATCGATCTATAAATCTGTGATCGATAAATGATCGATAAAGATCATTCAGAGTCATGTGTTATTCAACCAAATTAATATGATTTCTCCAAACATCAATAATTGAATAGATTTTCGATCGAACTTTATTGTTGTACATCATACTCACTATGTGAAAATATTATATAACCTAGAAATTGATCATACAAAATCAATCCAACATGATCTTCGAATCTAAATCCAACTCATTGTATGGAAATAACGGACAACATTTGATTACATTCTGCGTGGCATTTTGTTTGATGGATAAAAGAGAGTGCTCCAATTACTAAATCTATACAACTAACATATCCCCCAGAGTGTATATCGCTGTCACCATATAAGCCATTATTTTATGAGTTCAAATTAGTGCACTTAACTACAAACAAAATGTATTATATTGTGAAAGATACCGGTTCATGTATCATTCCATCTTTCAAGAAAGCGTCCACTCTCGATATAATCAATTGATTCCTTAGTATTGGATCATCCATTAAACAACTATTTGAAATCAGTAATCACATCGACTCAATTCACAGCACTTTTCACTTTTTCTCTTTTCTGATAAAATAATTAATTACAATTTGTGTAAATAAACCAACCTGTATATATCCCATGATGTTGTATCGGCAGCTAGAAGAGTCAAAAATGCTTTGAACTGAAATACACGTGTACCATTCTTTTATATCATTACGCGGGCGTTTTGAGGAGAATTGCACGAAAACGTATTGTTTCCATTGTTTGCACTGTAAAAGGAGAGAAAAAATGAGTGGTGCGTAGCGAAAGAAAGAGAAAGATCGCACGAGATAGAGATACTTGAGTGTGGAAGGGGGCAAATGACCTCTTGATTACACAATTGCAGTGGGTGAGGTACAATCATTCATCCACATTTTATTGCACTATATATTTTTTCTATTTTCTCAGAGGATATGAGATAATAATAATACTAGGTTACTCTACATTTAAATATTATATAATGGAGAGTTATGCATAGGCAGGACTACCTCACTGAAAACGATGTATTATTTAATGACCTAATCTAAACAAACTGGACGCATATATTGTTAGTTTTTTCATCGATTCGAATACATACATCAATAGTTTTCATCATTGTGGTTTTCATGTCACTTTGATTGATTTTCATCGAACATTTATTTTTCATTGATTTCTAATTCTCTTTAATGATCGTTTGAAAAATCGAGCATCTCGCTATTAAAAAGTTCAGTTAGCGTTGAGCAATTGATTACCTCTTTTATTCACCCCTTACTTCCAGTTAGAGCTACTCCCAAGTTGAAAAAATCATTTGGAGTAATAAAAACCTATGTTTAGTATTGTTCATTTCAGAATTATTGGAAAATATACATCAACAAAAATAGACTATATTCAATATATACAATATGATGTCAATATATATATATATATATATATATATATATATATATATATATATATATATATATATATATATATATATATATATATATATATATACGCTGAATATATTTCATGGTTTTCATAAATATTGATACTTCTCCATCATATTCTGTATCGTAATTATGAATAAATCAGTTGTTCTTGAATATAAAAGTAGAGTCCATGCTATTAATTTCTAATCACGCTGGTGAATTGAGATCAAGTTCATCAAATAAACTGCTTATTAAATTTCAGCTCATATTTTAAAATTCTAATCATATAATTTTCCAAGAATATTCTCATTCCGAAGTATCTTAAGTTTATTGTACGTAATCAAAGAGAAAGGATATTCATCCACTCTGAAATTAAATTTTATAATCTGTATCTCTATAGTGTGTATTTCATAGATAAGAAATATATATTTTTAAGTACCAATAATGAAGTAAGAATAGTAATTTACTGGCAAAACATTACAGCTCCCATTTGATTCTTTGAACCGTCAATTATTATCATTATTCCGATTTGAGGGCAGTTTGGGAGTCAACCTCACTTGGTTCCTATTATTAGTACCATTATGTTAATCTCCTTTTAAAGAAATGATGCGTGCGTGTGGGTAGACACGGCTGACACTATTGGCTCATCAATATATTGACATGGTGAAATATCACGAGTAGAAAAGATTCGAGAATGGACAGAAAGAAAAGTTGTGTAAAGTCCGTGAAATTATCAGGATCAATCGTGATTTGAAAATAAAGGTGACCTCGCTAAATTTTTACGTAATAATCTGGACTATAGCATTTCATTAAGATTCAAGTTGACGAGATTTTAATTGTGTTGGTTCGTTAGTGTCCTCTACCCGAATGTCATAGAATTCACGTGCTGATTAACTGTGAAGTGATCACGATTTGTAATGATGCGAATTTGAATTTTGATCATGCTTGTTCTTATTCAAGGTCGTTTTTGTTGATAGGTATATATCTTATTAATTATCTCATTATGCAGAATATGGTCCAGATGCAAATTAAATACCTTTATAACCTATTTCACAAAATCAAATACGAATTTAGAAGAATCTCGCTTGTCACTTTCCTATATTTCATTTTCTGATGATGTATTATACATACTTCATTATGAAATTTGGTATATGATTTGAATTATCAGCGGCCCACATCAAATCATACATTCGCACAAATAATGCGCGGAACTGAGACCGGTGAAGCAGTCGGTAGCAATTTGAATCGAAGGCAAATCGAAATTTGAATTTGAGGCCGGCGTTCGATTCTCACCATGATCTGAAGTAAATCGGAAACGAAATGAAATGATCTGAATCTGGAAATGATTTTTCGTGATTTCTTTTTGATCATAGAATGAGTACTGGGATGCTACTTGAATGGAAGACCACGACCATACCTTACTCACTTTTCCAAAACATGTAATAAAATATCCTCCTCTCATCCTTCCATCATCTTGTTCAGATAGGCCAAATAGGTCATACTAGTTTGTGGGTCGTAGTATCATCAGAACCCATTGGAAAATTATTCATTCATAATTGCGGGATATTTCAGTTTGGTTCGCTTGTGTAATGTGTTATTTATACATTATAGTTTCGGAAAACTTCAAACAATACACTCTCCACGACAATCCTTATTGATCAAGATAACATCTCCATCCACAATGCAACTGTTCAATATTTGTAACCAGGATTTCTGAATGAGAACAATTAAACTGGTTTCAATTAAATTTATATTAAAATCAAAATCGTTCGTTTTTTCCATCATAAGAAAATACTCATGATTAATTAGGATTGACGAGTGCTTCTTGGACCTTATCTGCGTTATGTCTGTGTTTGTCAGTCGATCTACAGAGAGCGAAATGGGTGTAGTAGACCACGTAACATCTTGGTCAGTTAAGATGTAATTGTACCAATTTCATGTTATTACAAAGCCGTGCATTAGTGTGTCATTAACTAACTATACACAACTCTGGTTTTATTACGTTCAGTATGCCTATCATGCTGTTCCAGATCAAGAGAATATCAACCCTTCATCATTGCATCAAATGTAATATCAGATATGTATCAAAAATATATCCTCAAGATTTTGAGTAATACAATTTATCAATCAGGATGAATTTGATATTTTCATTTTCATTCCATTCTCATTTCATATTTAGATGGCTTTTTGAAGGAAAACATAAACAATGTGTACACCAGGTCAAGCACTTGATAATCTATAATAATGGATGGTGGATTGGATTGCATGTTAATTAATCTGGAAACTCATTGATACATACTATAAAAGCATTGACATAAAGTTAATGAAATAGTTTGCTATGTAATAGTGACATATGTGTGATATGGAGTAATACTGTTCAATTTAAATTACGTCAATATGTCTTTTCAACGTAATTTAGGGGGCTTAAATGTCATGTTATTATATATGATGGAAATGAGAAGGTAATGTAGAATACGACAAAGACCGTAATAACACATTCAAATGAAAGAACGTTAAAATGTATTCTATACACATCACTTCAATAATGATATGTTAGTAGTCCTCTATTTTCATAATAATACCTATGATGTGTGTTAGGTAAGGTGGTATTGAGTAAGGATTGTCACTTAAACTGGGATATCTTCATTTCAGTTGTCCAAATCTAGTTTTCTTTTTTTTTCAGTTTCAATAGGAGTATTATTACAAAATTCCCACCGTTAAATACTGAAATATAGTGATTTGTGGGAAAGAATGAATAATAACTTGTTTATTCTGAAATCAAAATACACGTTGAAAAGAAATGTTTCACATAAAAAAAATTGCCATATAATTAATTGTCGTTGGAATTGAAAAGATAATCTATACACGAATTGCACGTAATAGAATCGGAGAACAATAATTCCATAATGCAATATTTAATTAATGCACTCACGCTGCATTTTTCATGTGAATGAACTAAAAAACGCTATGCGTAAATTCAGGGCATCGCTATATTGCGTTGATGCGGGACTCGTCGGATCTAAGTTTTGTTTCGTTTGAATGAAACTGATTTTAGAAATATTTCTGTTTTTCAAGCGATTCACACAATTCATATAGAAGTGGCCAGTTGTTTTAGACGAACTGAAGTTTTTGTGCAGTCAATTAGGCAGGTTACCCGTTGTAACACCAAATGATTGTACAATTCATACAATACTTGTAACTGCAATAATCATGTAATAATAACAGCATGATCATTTCCAACATTCAGTTTGAGTAACATTCATGTTTTCAAGAACATTCAGTTTTGAAAAAATATCAATCTGACTTTTGAATCCTTTTGTTGAAAATAATGAGGATGAGGATATGCTGATGATTTTTTTCAGTACTGAACGTTCCAAAAGTCAGTTTGATATTTTGGAAACCATATACTGCCGTGATAGATCTCGACGTGAAGTTCTCACAGATACTACAGACAGCAGCAGAATTTGTTCCATTTTTTGTTCCATTATTTATTATATTCCATCCTGACTTGGTTTCTCGTGGTTTCCCACAGTCCTCTGAGCAAATGCTTGAATGAAGTACTAATTGACCACGACCATTAATTAGTAGAGTGATAGGCTTAATTGAAACATTATAGGCCTATCACTAATTTAATTTGTCGATTGTGTATAATGTTAAACTTTACATCTGCTGTCAATGGAAAGTAGTGATCATTGCCCAAGAGACTTAGTTCAAAGTGGAAGATATCAACATTCGTGTGTTTATACTGAAATACTTTTATCCACGGCGAAAAATTATGGTCAGAGACAGTGCAGTCCTGGTGTTAAAGTTCATAAGTTTTAAATGATCAAAATGGGGTGGTTAGATCGCCCTTGTGGTGCCCCGTCCAAACGATCCTACTTTTCATCCTTAGTCTTAATTGGGGAACAATGATTTTGTATCGAGTTTCGATGTTATTAAAAAAAAAAGGATTTATTACGATTATTAGAAGTTGGTTACATTGAGAAATAATGTCAAAATTTCCATAATGATGAATTAAAAGACGTAGATAGATTTCTCTGAAAAATGATTTCTAAAATTTCCCTCAAATTCTTGTGAACTCTAAATATTGAATCCCAACAACAATTCAGATCAGAAATGAAGAAAAGATCAGTTAAAATAGTTTCTCATGGCGGAAAATATAAACTACTGATTAGACAGATATTTTCGGTCACATGCTAATCGAAAGCTCATTATATTCCTTCATGAATTACATTCAGAACCACAATGATATTTGCAATTAGATTATGTTTTCGATCATGATTATTATCTCCAATTGACTTGTGTTTTATTGTACCAAGGAGAATTTGATTTACTCATAAGGATACAGTAAACTCATGTCATCATACAATAACAAAATCGGAAATGTTATCGATAATTACAATGACATTGTTGTAATGACTTCAAACCAAAGCATTCATATATCTTGTTACCCTTCATCTTATTTCGTAAGCCAATATGATTCTCAGAACAAGTTTATCATTCCTCAGTTCCCCACTCGACGATTCATCAGAAAATAATTTGTTTGTTATATACTTTTAATAGGCATATATAAAAATGTTGACCTACTGTCATTATATTCCATGAACTGAGAATCTGAGGTCATATTCATTAGTCTTCATGTTCTTTGGGTAAGACACTTCAATAAAATAACGTACATTTTATGGTGAAATGAATTAATATGCATGCGTCAAACGAAGGAATACATGCGTGGAAACACACATGTGTATGAAGCAATCTGGACAATCAATGACCCA
>OZ023328.1:21427717-21430217 GCA_964007535.1 Brachyptera risi
TGTTTATAGAATAAGTCAATCTGTGCTATAGTCTATACACATTATATTGAAATGATAACAATAACATCTACCAATTAAAAAACAATAGAACCAAATGAACAACTTCTCACACAATAAAAAAAAAACACATACAGAATCAAACCGCCTTAAAATTATATCAATAATGAGTGATGCAACGTCAACACCGATCTGATTCATCTAGTCTCTTATCGTCGTGCCGCTAGTCACGTTATTATGTGGAGGTGAGAGAAGGTTGATGAATCGAGGCGCCGGAATAATCCACTCCAATACAAAACAGATACGTCTTTCATACCGCAGTGCTGCACTCTCGCAACACCGTCGTTACTCTTTCCCTAATGACGAAATCAATCAATCAAGTCAGTCGAGGTGCGTTATGAACACAATACAATGTAATATTTATTTATCTGTATTTATATAAAAAAAGTTTCATATTGAGAGATGTAGAAGTTGGAGGCGTCACGTTTACCTTTCAAGTGATTGCACGAAAGATAAATAAATGAAGAGTGTTGAGTTGATTGGTTTAGATCAGATGTATCGAGGTTGATACATGGTGGTTGAACTCTCATTTTGAAATTGTTTTATTTCATCAGTATACTCTCTTTGAGCTGACCGATTGCTGATGTACCTAGTGCATAATTTATAATTTTACTGTATGATTCATGTGACCTTAAAATATTGGCATTTCAGTTCACCGTTAATTGCTAGAGCTGAGACGACGTGAACATAATTTTGACGAGCTCCACTGCGGGTATGGTCGTGTCTCAGTGAGCCTTTGCGATTCGTTGTGAAGAATAGTTCTAAGATCGGTTGTTGAACAATATTGGTTATGAAAACAAAACTTCCCGATGTATAACATTTAGCCGGAAGCATGTATTCAATATTTAAGAAGCATTAAAAAAGAAGTATGGCATGGGTATTGTATACCCTGCGCGCCAGCAAGCTGGGCGGACGTCTTACCTCTGGCTTCTGTTGGAGTCGTATTGACTCTTGATTGTTGTGTTTTTCCTATTTAGATATTTCCGATCATGAAGGGAGTTTAAATTTTGTATTTTCTGATTTGTTTGTCTCGTATTGTGATGCAGTTTTTATTTATGAGTTTAGAACCAGTATCTTTTCGCTTTTAACAGTAAGCCAACTCATGAGTCCGAAGACATTTTTCAACCTTATGTTTTGATCGATTCACAGAGGTTCTTATAGTATGAACTTTTGTCCAATGGGAATGAATTGTGAGTGTGACCTAATTACTATGGAGGATAAATCGCGAACGTTTTACCACCCGAGCTAACCAGTCACGACGAGTAAATGTTGGTTAAAAATTTCTGACCAATATCGTTTTGAGAGCATTATTTCCTCTCCCGATACAAGCGTTCATTTTGCGTTCATTTTTGAGCAAAGTTGGATCCTTTTATCACTACTGGATGATTCAAGGTCAGTTTGTTCAGAGATTTGGCCGCTGAGTCGGTACACATTTTCAACATTGGTATAGGATTTGGTGGGGGAGTCACTTTGAGAAACCGGCAAACCAATGCAACCTTCAATACATATTTTTTCAGATAAAAGTGTTACTGATACAGTGTGGCTTACTTGTTGCAAGAATCTCAATATATACAATACCACGTGAGTTTCTGTATGGGTGCTACATGATGATTTCTCGAATTACTGAATAAATTAACGATCCCTCCTGTGGTGCCCGGTCCGAACGATCCTACTTTCCATCGCCATCTTCAATTGAGGAATAATGATTTTGTATCAAGTTCCGATGTTGATGAAAAAAAAATCTCCTCTTGGTTTTATTATTTTGACGATTTAACTAATTTTACATCACTTTTCTCAGAAGTTCAATTTATTTTTGTCAATTATGTAAGTAATTTGAATCTGTCTGCGTTACCACAAAAATGATCGTGTTAAATGATCGTGATGATCAATTAAACCGTTTCGACAAACCGTTGTGAAAAGAACACAAACGCAGTCATATCAGAGTTCACATAGTGAAATCTTCAAGTTAAATCATTCCATAGAACACGAGAATCTGCGAAAAGTAAAATAATTGACGTCAACATTTCCGTTAGTATACTTCTATGATTCGGTCTGGATAAATGTCCACGTCCAGTTTTCAGAACTACCTTCGTTATCCTGACAAAATGAATGAATTATACTAACGAAAATGTTGACGATACTGAACGGTACTAACGAAGTATACCAACGATCACCATTATGAATTTCAAGGTCGGTAGGTTGTAAGTAGCTGTCCATGCGAATGTGGACTCACACATGGATAACGCTTCATAAGGACGAAATTTAAAGAGTCCTGACCACTTTTCTACGGTACTAACAGGTGCACATTAACGATTTTCTCTGGATATTTGAAGACTGGACACATATGAGGGACTGCATAAAGTTGGCCCCTCACATGGACAACGTGCTAGAGAGACAAGATAGATATGAGTATGATATGAGTAGTAGAGATGAGTACTGACGA
>OZ023328.1:21435217-21437717 GCA_964007535.1 Brachyptera risi
GTCTATATATCACTCTATGTCATCTCTATGTCATCTCTATGTCTCAGTCTGCATTGAGAATGCAACACACCATACTCATGACTGTTCCTTTTATTCATTTTGATCAATCTGAGTAGAAAATATCGTTGTAGCATAAATGTCAAATATCAATTTCTTCATCTCCTTCGGAAATACAAGGAGATATCAATTCTGAAATCTATATGTTCTGAATATTTCGAGTATTTTAGAAGTCATTCCTGACTCTCTGTCATTTTTCTCAAATTTGTCAGACTGATATGATATCAGTTCTATCAAAAATCGTTCCATTATGTTCAATACAGAGCTGAATCTGTAACTCTTGTGTGCGTGCATTGTTATAATTCATAACTACCATTCCACTGATTATAGGCCTATTATTCCCGGTTGGATTGCCTTTATCGATATGAAAGTTACGAAAATATCGACACTTCAATATAAAATATGCATCGAAATATATCGGAATTTTCAATTCTCATACGATATCGGATCGAATCGAAAGAATCATGGGCGTGCGCACAGGGGCGGCCGAGTAGGCCCAGGCCGTGTCTAATGTGTCACCAAAGGTAACACATTGGACACGGCCTGGCCTGTTTGAACTTTTTCTATACTTTTTACTTCGACAATGTTTAAACTACGGAACATTGAAAATAAATAAATACAAATATTACTGAATCATACAGATTAATTTTAACTAGGCAAACGCGTTATGTGTTTCCGCGTTGATGGATGAGCTGGAACATATCAACTTATCTTTGGATTGGTTATTATATATATATATATATATATACACCTTGAGATCCAAACCATTACATCACTGCCATCTTATTTTCCATTAATAATTTATATGATAATAAAGAAGGCTTTGTTTTAATCGTTTACAATCAAGTGGTGACACTTGTTGCTTTGATTTAATAGGTATCTTCATAGCTTTGAATAATTAACACAAATAATATTATATATTTTTTTACATCGAAACGGCTGATCCGATTTGAGTGAAAGTTCGGAATAATCATTATCAGATTGAAATTCTCTGAGAATTTGAATCCCCTCAGATGAAATATTTTTCACGAATGTTTTCCTCTGGGTTATTCTAATGGGATTTTTGAAAACTTTGGAATGAGTTTTCTCAGAAGTGGTCAAACCGATCGCGCCTCAAAACTATACAGCATCAAGTCAGATAGGGGTTCATGTGTGTGCCAAGTTTCATCATGATCTGAATTTCTGTTTGACCTGTAGAGCGAGAACAAAAAAAAAAAAAAAAAAAAAAACACATTCGATTTTTCAAGTACAGTGTAATTGAGTCTTCGCTACGCTCATCCAATTAGCTCCGAAATTTATGCGTTTCACTAGATCCAGCCTAAAATCACATTTCATTTGAATGACTTATCAATCAAGAAGCCACTGGTCGCCATGATGTTTCTTTCAATATAATGGACAAATTATTAACATTCAATACTGAAAATATGAAATTTGTCATGTGATATTTACACTAATGAATCAGTTTTAGACTTCACTCATAGTGAATATAATACAGAATCATTCAATTTTATTTTTCTTTGAAAATTGAAATCTACTCATTTGAACCAGTTTTACTATGCTTCACATTTTGTTAGAATGTGAGAGCCGCCCGATGTCGTCATATTACTTCAATGGCAGGTAAATATATCGGCAAAGGATTTATCAAGATTCAAGCACGTCTACTGCCTCACAGCTGATAGTTTTTAATAATAATCAGCCTAGTAGATCTTGCATTATTTTGAGATATTATTGATTACAACAATTTAGAAAATTCCCGTAACAATACCACGGTGAAAATAAAATCGAAGTTTCTTTTAAAATAAGTATTATTACTATTACTCATTATTACATATTAATTTATTACATTATAAATAGGTAGGCCTATATCGTGATGAAAATGTTTATTCTATGTAAAATAACAGAACTTGCTAAATAAATAACAACCGTTACTCATACCCTTAAATGTTTTTTCATCAATTAGAGTACTTTTTGGTCCCTCAAGTCTCTTTTCTATCTACTCCAAGACCCAAAATGTTCCCAAATATCAAAGTGCTTATGAATTTCAAGTTAGCTTTGAAAGAAATAATCTGTGTTTACTCTTATGTATAATTATCCCAGTGTACAACAGCTTCTATGGAAAATGAAAAAAAAAACGCGATTTTCAAAAAATCTCCCTGCAGAGCACAGTGGAGAGCCCTCCCCCCACCCCCCCTATTGTGGTATGGATAGATTGCATTCACAGATCGGGTGCCGTACCTAATACAAGCTCCTGCGCACGCCTATGGAAAGAATGCAAGATTGACAGTCATATAAGTATATAGGGTCTTCTACGTATTATAGGGTGAATGCTACACGTTGAGTGGGGGGGAGTAGAAATTGAATGTACAACATTTTTCATCAACAGAACAGATGATCATTCATTTCAGAAACTTTATAATAGATCGTCAATTTCAATGCTACACAA
>OZ023328.1:21440217-21445217 GCA_964007535.1 Brachyptera risi
GATTCCGATCAATTCGTGCTTTACCTTTTTGAGAATGTGAATTAAAGTGCAATATTTCATTTCATGATCGATATTTAGGAAAAAACTTTGTTGTGTGTATAAATGAAAGAAAAATTGGCAAACGTATATCAAGTTGTTTGAAAAATCGCACAGAAGTATGAGTATATCCATTCAATCAATAGGCTATATTTGGGTTCAAAACAATTACGTGAAATTAGTCGACTTATTTCACTGAAACTAGAGTTATGGACAAATTAGAATCGAATGATGTTTATCAAATGAGAATAATAGAATAATCATCAACTCCGCAAATCATTCGAGAACTAACTGTTAAGCAAATGATGAAAATTGTTACTATCATTCCTTATTAATAATCAATGTGAGAGTATAATATAGATTCATTATTATTATTATTATGTATAATTATAATATACGTTATTAACTGTAACTTTCTAATCATCTGAAATTTCAACTTCTCCTTCGTGTGAATTGTTAATGATTATTGGCCAAGTTTTTAATAGTATCACCAATATTACTTACAATCAACTGAAACTAGTAGTCGAGTGGTGGTACACTGAACCGTCATTCAGGAGACCGGGCTTCGATTTCCGCCATGGTTGATCATCCTGACAGGGGTTTTTCGTGGTTTCCCTCTGCCATTCAGGTCATTACCGGAATGGTACTGCGGGCTACTCCCCACCACCCAAAAATACATAATAAAATAACCTCCCATCTCATCATTCCAACATCTCATATTTCAGTCACCAATCCCCATAGATCGTAGTCATTCGGTGAAGTGCGTCGTTGAACCCAAAATGAAATTAGAAAAACTCAAATTACTTTACGCTATTTCGAATACGAAGTTTATTTGAGTAGTCTGGTTATCTATATGCTCAGTTACCGTTTGTATGGGTCGTAGTCGATAAATTGATTATTTCAATGTGAAATAAATAGGGAAATATTCCACATTCACCCAATTAAGTTTCGTACTTTAAAAGCCACAACTAGCTGAATGTACCTTACACTTGTTACAATGATCACATGTTATCTTCAACATGCATGAGTTTTGTTGTTGAAATAAGTGATGAAATTGTATCTAAGTAAGAAGAAAGTCGTCTACCAACTAAATAATTCTGAAATAATGCAACACTTGATCACCTAATCCCTTGTAGACACTCAATCTAGCTGCAACTTCAAACATTTAGAGCTCTCGCAAAAGATATACACTCGCGTTTCTCAACGAGAATTTCAACTTAAAATATCACCATACTCTATTAATATAAATATACATATAAATATATCAGTGTTTGTCATGTTGGTGAAAGATTGTCTCCTCTCGTGGATATGAGTATCTACGTCTTGGCAAATGTACCGTGAAAGAGAGACTGCCCATGGAGTGGTGTGTCATAATATTATGTACATGTTAACTATAAGAAAATGTGTTCGAAAATGCAATGCGTTTGTTAGGTGACAATTCCAAAATTATTCATGGTGTGCCCCTACAACTCGAATTTCCCATAATTTATTTCTTATCTTCTATGCTGTGCATTGTGCGCATTTTTCGAATATCAATAATTTCTCAGAAAATACGTTAAACGGGGTATATAGTTGTATCCATAAGAGTACCAAAATTCCATCTCCAAAATTGCAAACTCATACTTCACCGTTTTATTTGTATGTATAGTTGTGATTTTTTGAAAGTATCATGATAATTTATGACGATTTTCACAATAAAAATCACAGCTAGAACTTTCAAAAGGTTGACTGTCGATTTGAAATGATATTGTGTAATTTATGATGTTCTTACAGTTTTTAGTTGGTAGAAGACCTTGGTTCGTGGGAACAAGTTTACACCATCGTCATTGATTTCATAGTCGTCAATCCATACTATGTAGGCCTATACACCATTTGTTTACATACTTGTTTCGATTATACTATTTCATTTGTGTGTGTGTTTGTGTCCATATAATTCAAATGAGATGACGCACATATTAATCAACATGGATTAAAGGTATCTTTAATGCAATTATAGCGAAGTAAAACATAACAAAAACGATAAAACTTAACAAACATAATCATTACAAATAAAAATTCTTAAAAATAAACAACAATAATGTATAAAATATATTTGGAATTCTTGTTCGAGAATCTAGGAAGACTATCTCAATATTGCACAATTCCTACAAGCCTCAAATACTGACATATTCCGTTCTCTCATCCATTTTTCTATATATTATAAGTCTAATCAACAAGAGATATAATTTTATCACGGAGATAACAGAAGAGCAATAAATTTTACATACTAAGGCCATGTCTCACAATTCATTAATTATTTGATTGAGCAATAATCTACAGATCAACATCTTATCACCCATTATTAATAATATTATTTGGTTACCTGAACCAGTTCATTATTACCAAACGAATGCTTCGTGGAACCGTGACCGAGAGTCCTATAATATTTGGAAGTTATAAAATGCAAGGACCATTCTCATTGGAAGGCAGCATGTTTCTCAGATTGATGGGCAGTGAATGGCAACAAACAAACACTGAAGTTGATGATTTTTCAGAAGTTGGTCACCATTGCTGAATGCTATTTTCGATTAATTTCTTCTGAAATTGGTGTTATTTAGGCATACTAGATTTCGGTTATAATAAAAAGTGAAAATATAATATGTTATGAATATATCAAAATGAGAATATATTGATTGAAGCCTCTGTATATCAGAAATTGTCATCATTCAATCATGTATTATTTGAATATAATGTTTTCTTGTAATCAGTGATACTTTATTATTGATGTATTTGTTGTTAACAGCTTGTCTGTTACACAAATATCAAGGCACTGGTCTGTTATTGGTGACTGTTCACCAATTGTTGTCAGTATAATCAACTTTAGAAAAAAAAAATGTATCTTGAGTGTACGGTGCTTCAGTATTGACCCAGTTGAATATTACTGTCACCTTTCTGCCAGACTTCGTGCGGGATTTTTTATTTGATCCTTATACATGGGTTATTATTCGCATTCGGCCTTTCTGTAGAAAAAACAGAATTCTGATGAGTTGATTTCAAGTGCCAGTTTTGTGGTGAATTGAACGTTGTTGAAGTTTTTGAGCTCTATCACAAATTCAAGAATCACTGTTTTCTTTTACGAATCCAGTTTTGAAAAAAAAGTACTCACAGAGAAGGAAATGGCGGGAAAATGGCTACTCAAGAAATCATAATATTCGGGTGAGTTTTGAATTATGATCGATTGAATCAACTACTTCCACACTATACTATATGATGGTGAAATTCAAGTATAGATTGTGTGTGGGGCCTGGGTCTGTTTTTTTTGTAACCGTTATTTAAATTGCTTAGATTTTTTGTACCAAGACGGCGGAGTTTCATCAATACCAGCAAAAAATTGAAGATTATTCTGAACAATTTCGATCATTCTCAACTTGTCATATGCTTCAATCAACCCACTCAGAATCAAGATCCTCCAGAGGATAGGATTTTCAGAGAAAACAAAATCAGCAATGATGACCAATTCTGCAAATATACTGCAACTTGAATTACGCATTTGTTTGTTGGCACAACATCAAATTGAGTTGATATAATTTGCACATGATGATTGGAACAATCATATTTTTTTAATCGGCACGACAAATATTTCGAATTTCTTTTTCAAAGACGTGAAATACAATATATCATAATGTTTTAGTTTTCCTGAACCAACCATGGAACAGTCTATTTCGTACATCTATATTGTGATGGGAAAGTATCTCGATCGTCTCGTGATATTTCTTTTGATATGATAATATCAGATGAAAGTCATCTATATTGGTATGATGGTATCATACATCAAGAATAAAAGTTTCTATCAAGTTCTTTATACTTTCCAAATAGCTCACATATCTCATCGGTTTCCAAACGAGCAAAGGAAATCTAGCTTGAAATGTAGTGTTACATCAGACCCATTGTGTGGTGGCGAATAACAAAAAAAAATCGATCAACGAATGGTTTCTAGAAAAATTGGTGCAGTTACCCTGATCGCCTTTGCCTAAACGTTTTTCTGATCCAATCAGATGTCGATAAGGAAAGGGTTATTGGTGTGTCGTCACCTATGGCATTATCTAGTGATGAGGTTGCTTGTGGGTGGCTGGGTGATCGTACGAGATCGTTGCGTGATAGCCTGACAAATCTACCCAATATTCTACATTCTGTAGACGTCCGTCCGGTAAGAACACGTGGTAGTGGCCCTTGGTGGAATGTCCGTCGCGCACTTCCGAGTGGCCGAAGTAGTTGCCACCCTTTGGATCACGCACTTGGTAGCCGAACTTGTACTTGTCGGCATACTGAAAACGAAATGGAATGCTGATCAAGCTTTTCGGCACGATTGTGGAACACATTGAGAGGAATGATGGAGACTGACGGGTATAGAAGCTGAAATCACTTCCGTAGATTGGATTACGATTTGATGCGTATTGGATTAGTTCGAGGAAATTGGTGTTCTGTTTGAATTATTGTACTAATTGATTCAATTCTTATAAGTATAATATCATCAAATATATGTTTGTACATACATTTTGTTCATGTTATGGGATGTAATTCAATTGTGAAGACCTTCACAGTCAAATGATTGAAATCAAATTGTCTTTGAAGATAAACAAAATCGTAAGTTTTGGGGTACGGGGAAGCAATAGTCGATGTGATTATGTGTGTGTGATGAATTCATTTATAAAACCTTGATATTTTGTAATGGTCGATATGGTGTGGGGAAACCGTTGAGGTATTTGTACAATCGCATCAGTTTTGTGAATGTATTCAATTATTTCTCATTTATCAAAATTTTCGAACACGGGAAGTGGCATGATTTAATCAATATAATTCAAGATTGATTCTAGAGTTTTTCAAATTCTAGCTTATATACTTGCTAGAACGTTGTGTCCTACAGTCTCAAAGTTTCATCACCGATGGAATCGATAAGAAATATATCGCTCAATTAATTCAATACT
>OZ023328.1:21450217-21477717 GCA_964007535.1 Brachyptera risi
CAAATTTCAGTTACAGAATCAGACTTTATAATTTGATAAGTTGTTACAATCGATTATGAAAATACAAGAAAGAAACCATCCATACCATGGAAGGCTTTGCCTCAAATACACTCAAAAAAATACAGTATTCACTCTGTGAGATATGATATTGATGATATAAAACTTATTATGAAGTTGTTGTTCATCCAATATTTTGAAAATGTTTACCTTTCTCAGTGTATTCTCAAAATTTAATCGTCAATTTTCCAAAATCTCGCCGACCACCTGTTACTGAAAACTATACACTTCCAATTGAGAAGATGAGTAGTGACTGAATATTTAATGTGAATTATTTCGCCCCGCTAATTGTGGAGCGCGTACAATAAAACAAAACCAGAACAACAACTTTGGTGCTGAATTCATGTATTTGGTATCACTAATCTTGTAATAATTGTGTTATACAAAGAACTTAGTAATTATTTCAGCTAGATAATCTAAGAAGACTACGCAAATCTTATCAGTTTGTTTCCCAAGTGGCCTATGCCTTATCTCCTTTAAGTGGAAGTCTGTGCGGCAATTTTCAGATATTAAAGAACAATATACCGTTGTTATGAATTGCGGAGTAGGCCTATCCCTGAACGAAGAAGGTTCCGACTACCGATCGAGAGTCCTTGGGAAACTCTAACTAGCGCATCTCTCGTGGATAAAAGTATGAAATATAGTACATGGATATATTTTCATATTATTTTTTTCACTCGCAAGTAATTTTCCGCTTTTAACAAGAATCATGGTAAATAATGAGATAGGAACAAGTAATAAAATGTATTATTGTATTGTAATTTCAATTTCGAATGTGTAAATAACTATCTAGGATGTATATGATGTGACTAATGATAGCTGAGTACCTTTCTCTGGCTGAATCAATGGGGTCATTATTAATGGAAATGTAAGTATCGAAAGAAGACACATTTGTGAGAGTCATTGTTAGCGGTACTTCATGATGAAGCCAATTCCACTGTCGATAAATGAGTTGAATTTGTCAAGTATTATTCAACGCCCACGTCGATGGTGGACAATGGAAGATGACAAAAAGTTACATTTATTGTAGACAATATCATCAGTATGAAAACTTGTTGAAAGGAGTTTGAAAGCCGATTAACATGAACATTTATTTGATGAGTGAAATAATACGTCTACTTGCGAGTGAGAGAGATAGGAAGTATCTCCGGAGCCTAAAATTCAATTCAGTTGAGAAAAATATATCAAATTACATATAATTATCTCTCATGTTTTGGCTCATTACACTCCAATCGTCATATTGTCATATGACATTGTAGGAAATTGTTTTCATTGTGTTAGTTATGTTTGGTTATAGCTGCCAAGATTTGAGTGCAGTGAACAAAGAATTTCAAATTAATTGTGAATACTTCATCTATTCATAGGGGTAATATATATATATATATATATATATATATATATATATATATATATATATATATATATATATGTCGAAAAATTGGTTTTAGTCAGTTTGAGTACTAAGTGAATTGCTTGGAACTTGGCTCCCGTTAAGCTTCCGTTCTACTATATATCATTCCACATTCGAACATGTTCAAACATAGTATGTAGACTCACACAAAAAGAAAAGCACTCTAACGTATCTTCCTTCAGATATCATAGTTGTCGGATCTTCTCTGATCAAGCGTCATCGTTACAGATTTCAAGATACATTCCAGTTTTCCTGGTACGTGAGAATAAACTAAAATAAATGGATGTTTAATTGGTACTAATATTGAATTAAGCGTACAAGCTCGGTTAATACCATCACTTAACTGGATTGTGTACATGAACAAAGTTAAAACTAATCAATCGTTGGAAATAAACGACATCAAACCTGTATAGTCTCTTGTTGACAACACAGATGAAAGATATCTCAGATCTACGTGAGTAAAACTGTGAGACTAATGCTCGCACGTACTTCACGCACGTTCCAACTACTTTCCATTCATATTCTGCAGTTTGTGACTATAGTTCGAATGAGCTATCAACAATATCAAAACGGACCTTTTCCGTGCTGGGAAAAGTTCTCGACATGGTGATTTTCAAGTATAGAATAATCATGAAACGGTAAAAGTGCACTATACGAGATTGTCGAATATATGTAATAAGTCGCACATAATATTGGTCGAAAATGCGTATGATTCATACTTCATGCCTTCATTTTGTATTATTTCCATTATTTTCATTGTTTTTCATTATTCTGTGATAACAATTGTATGGGAAAACGATATGTTTTGAAAACCAGTTCAAATATAATTGAGTGAATAATTGATAAGGATAACTAGTTTTTCAGAAGATACTGCTTCAAATGATGGAATAGAGAAATTTCACTTCAATATATTCAAACAGTATGATTATACGATAGTATATGTATTGTTGACGTTTAACTACACGAACAACTATACGTGAGCTACACGTACAACACTTTTCAAAATATGGATATTTCTTTTGAATTTGATACAGTGGCAACGATGTTGATCGTTGTGATCTAGTGTAACCGCAGGCGTCCTTAGGCGTGTGAGCTTTCACGGCGTGAACACTTCTAATCGTAACGCCGATGTACAGAATTCTGATTGAATGCACGTACTCAACTAGGTGGCCGATTGATTTCGTTTCGTATGCTTTCGTGTTTCGTTTTCGTGTGCCTAAAAATGAAATTTGTCACGCCGTGAACGTTCACGAATCACAACCATAGTTTTGAAAGCATAGGTTGAATTTCTTTTTGCATTGACTTATTGAAGAAGACCTACGTTTTCGCACATACAGAATTTTGATAGTTCACACTCAATGTCCTCGGAGCTGACTAACTACACGACATGATTTAACATTTATAAAGTTTTAATATCTAGTCACATATGCCTAAATTGGATTATATGAATGTTTGCTTCAATTCATTACCCCAGTCATGTATAATTTGTTTGTTAAATTTACGTGTGTATGTCAGCTTGGGAAGTTGTTACTCACGTTGCATTTCTGTTACAATTCAGACTCATAATTTCAAAGTTGTGTTACAACAACTGGAGTCGTCGAAACACGTTATAGTTATTGAAATATTAATGTAATGATTTGAAATAGAATTGATGATAATTGATATAAATACTAATTTTGAACACCTACCAGCTCTTATGGGAAGAATTTACCATAGTTTAATATGACAGTCATCACAGATGTCATTAGATCACTTACATTTGAACTGCTATCTTCTTCCTGTCCATATTGCGTCGCTGACTTGTCAGAAACATAAGGCACTGCAGCTACACCCGACTGCTTCCTATAAACAACCGGTGCATGTTTTGTAATCGACGGCTTATGAAGAATCGCTTCTGTTATCTTTCCAACACTACTACCAGCACTCCGCGCCGAACTCTGAACAACAAGTTGTGGCAAATATCTCGCCTCCTGTTGCTTCTCAACAATTGGCTTCACGAACGTATTCTTGACGTCGTAATCACCCGAAGTTTGTAGAAGTGCTCCGAAAGGTTGGATGGGCGTCGCGTGGTAGATCGGAGACAGTGGCTGTTTGGATCTAAATGTTGATTTAGAGGTCAAATGTGCCCCGCGAGTTTGGTGAGCGAGGGCGGCATAGGTCAAGGCGGCGAGGTTGACATAGGAGGGGTTGGCAGTTGGGGGGTAGTTGTGGTTGGGGATGACTGGGGAGTAAGGTGAGAATGATCTAGGTACTATAAGATGTTCAT
Source organism: Brachyptera risi (assembly GCA_964007535.1). Taxonomy (NCBI): domain Eukaryota; kingdom Metazoa; phylum Arthropoda; class Insecta; order Plecoptera; family Taeniopterygidae; genus Brachyptera; species Brachyptera risi. The sequence continues at coordinate 21,453,952 of OZ023328.1, forward strand.
CTTTGTTGTTGGATGTTGTTGGCTGTTCAAAAGCGAGGCGATTTCGTGGGGTTTCGATTGTTTTTATTGTTGATTGTGCAAACGAAGAGAGCACTACTACCTGAAAACAGAAATGAAGAATGAACAACATTAGATGCCTGAGTATGGGATATGAACACTCTCGAAATTTTACTCGATTTATTCATTCCTTGTTGGGTTTGGTTTTTAGTTGTTTGACGATTACAATTGTGAATGTTGAATAGACTTTCGTGTTTCAAATAGTGACATCAATCAATTTCATCAATATTGCATTGAAAATTCTTCTCAAACATCTCTCCAACTTCATTATCTGTGGAGTGGTTCATAAAAATAAAAACGTTTCGTTGTGAAATTTTTTTATAATGATATTATATAAGTATAAAAGAGGAATAACTGTTTCTCTATGAAGTAATTACATCGAACACTCATACTGTCAAGCTCACGTAATTTGATATTAGTTTACACCGCTAAATGATTTTTGAAATGGAGTATACTGAATAGTGCTAAAACTAGTGCTGATGATGCATAGAGCATTTTCAAAAACACCTTGTATCATAGTTGTTATGCTTGACGTTTCAAAAAACAACCTAGACACATTTTGCTCAAATTAAAAAGTTAGTAGAATTGAATTTTCTGATTAATGGTTCGCTCCACAAACATAATGTAAGACAGAATATGCATGTCACGAGATATGAGCATTATTATCTTCATGGGTGTAATACATAACATATTTTATGCAACGATATTCTGGAATTATATGGCACATTTCCCATTATAAATAATAGTATAATCGGACACTACTCTACTAAATCAAACTATCTGTGACAAAATCATGATAAATGTTATATGAAATAATGGTTGTATTGCCACTTACCTGTAATAACGTATACCATAATGTAACCATAATGTATCAAAAGGTGTGTTTCTTGTGTAGAGTGACACTTAATGTTGAAGTATAGTCACGAAGAGAATACGTATATTATGTATGCTGATGTTTGTATAACGTACTAAATTGTAATGAGTTACGTTGTATGTGTCTAGCACACGTCTGTGTGGATAGACTCGTGAGTGGCAGTCGACAAAAGTACTTGCTTCACTCCTGTGATGATTCTTCTCTCCTATTGGTCATCTCACCTTGTCGACTAGACAACTATATGACAACTTTTATCGTCCGGTTTGTTGTTGTACGGTGCACGTGATTTAGTGTATCAAATCCTGTTTAGTTCTGAACTAAGTTTCTCTTTAATGTACGTGAATATTAATTCCTGGCATTAAACAATTTTTGTTTGAATTGTTGAAATCAATTTTCAAACTTGAATTGGAGATTTATTATTTCATAGAATTGATAATAGTCACTGAAGTCTATAGAAGAAAATGTCAAACAATTTTACTTGATATTACTTTTTAATGATGCTCATCTTTTGTGACGTAGCATTTAAATTTCAATAGTATTTTGGAAGTTTTAAAACATTTCAAACTCCTCAATGGAATTGCATAATTGATATTTTCATGTTTTTCGCTTCTTCAACCGGATTTCAAGATAAGAATTTCTGTATGAATTTAACTCATCTAATTGATGATGCATATTCATTGATTGCATATTCTTTATTCTATTTCACAATTGTTCTATTTTTTCTCACGTGACGGTACCGTTAAGGAACAGTTCTAATTATTAATCAGCGTATTATTTGATTAGCACAATATTTCTGTTTCATCTCGAGCTCATCTATCACTGAGTTTTTTTTTTCAGAAGAATTAATAATTAACTTTGCTATATGCTCTTTATATTATCAAAAATGAGAAATCATTTATAACTGAGCAAATATTGGAATTGAGTTCTCGCTTAGTGAATCATGAACTTTTACAACTCGAAAATTTTACTTCGTGGTAATTGGAGAACTTTCCATGCTCATAATCTTGGTTAAGTACATAGTACAAGTTCCAGACCTGTGAAAGAGATTTGCTCAAGTCATTTTGAAAGGAATCCCCTCCTCCTATTAAACAATCACAAATAGACATTATATTTCTTCGATTATTTAATTATCACAATTACACTCATTTTTCAAACAAGATGTTGTGGCATATGTGGTTATTGTCCTATAATGCAATCTTTTTATAACAACGTTTATTTTCAAGGTGGTACACCTTCCTCATCAACCAGCGCTATAAACCACGCTCAATTATCAAAGAAAGCTGATCTAGTCTTTCAATGAATAGGCTCTTATAATGTCCAACTTGACATTCAAATTAAACGATATCAATACTTCCGTTGATCAGATTGAGTGCGTGTGTGTATATGTGTGTGTGTGTGAGAGTGTGTTTCATTCTTGTATGGCATGTTTTCGTGGATGAAAGCATGATTAAAGATGATAAGCTAGTTGAAAAACTAGTAGTCATTTAATTTAAATGTGCGATCATGCGTGTTGAAGCATCACTTTCAGTATCATGATATGTGCAATTTTTGATACTATTATTCAATCAGAAGTATTGATTTGTTGGTATTTTCTGAAGGTTTATAGCTATGATATTTCAATCAATATGTCAATCTGGTTATGGTGGTGGGATACACGTATAAAACTAACGGTTTAATGCGACATAAATGGAGTGTATGTGATGTTTTGAAAAGAACTCTCACAAAGCAACACAATGGAGTTTTATTCTCATTTTTATTCTCAAAATATTCCATATTGTTCATCGTTCAAGTCAGCACGGGATTTTTTATTGGTTACATTATCTCGAACTGAGAATTCTAAGAATGAAATAATAATAAGAAATATTGCTCCAGATATTCCCATTTCTAAACTAGACCAGGCAAACGAAGTATGAACCTTGTGTGATGAGCGAGATACCTATATGGAGTATGATCCAAAACTCTGTACACCATGACCTATATGAAATATTTTGAAATATACTTCATTCGATAACTGTCGAATCCAGGAAGCCATGAGGCTCAGCAACATCTTTCTGCTGCTATTATTTCTATCTATTTGATAATTTGAAAACGTGTCCTTCAAAACGGCTGGTTTGAATTGCTTACAAATGTGTTATAATATCCATCAATCATGTGTTCACATTTGGTGAAAGTTCGATTATTTCTCGAGAAATTTTATTTTTCTGATTTTTCTGATTTCTGAATCTTATGAGGGTTTCAAAAACTTCAAGATGGCGTTCCTCAGAAATCATCCAACCAATTCATATCAAAAACTCTACAGTTCTAAGTTGGATAAGTGCGTTTACAAAAAAAATCATGTCAATCAATCAAACCTGTGCAGCGCCCACAAAAAACAAACTAACAAAACGAAAACTCGTAGAAAAAGGTTCTCTGGAAATGGATGGAAGTCTTCACTATCGCTCATCCAATGATGTTTCATTTTGCGAAATAAACAGCATTTCAATGACTTTCTAGGATTACTATGATAGTGGACAATGCTGAAGTGAAACCTATCACCTATCGTTTTATAACTAATTAAACATGATAGAATTGCTTACATGTGGAACAGGATGCATGCAGAACATTAATACGATATTATTATTATTTACTACTCTTCCAACGTCGAGACTGAAGCCATACAATCTATATCCTCAGGGCTGTTCAACACTGTGAAGAGCTATACACAGTTATTTACTATGTCTCTCTAGGTCACTTGATCATAGTCATTCAAAAGCAAGTTTCCGTTGTTATCTTATTCTATTGTGAATTGTGAAATTGAATAAATCACCATCATTATCAGTTTGAAATGGGTGAACTCTTATTTGTATCTATATATTTGTTCAAATTCTGCGAGCTTTTACTCTGACCAACTGTGTCTTGAGAAAATAGATAACTACGAGAATTTGTTCAAAATGTGAAATGGTGAAATTATAGTATTGATTTCATCGGGAAATTTTTAATCATTCCCCAGCTATAATCACAAATTGAATATATGATGCTGATTTTTTTTTTAATCATTACCTTTGAATGAACTATATACATATATGAACTACTATTCGTGTTGAATACCTATACCGTTCATATAATATTGTGGTTACAAGACACAATATACGTATTTTGTATTGACTGGAAAAACGCATCTGAAATGGATGAAATGGGTGAGTGAGCGATGAAATGATGAGATGAATGATATGAAGCGAGATACCTGAACGAAATGGCTAATATAGATCTATACTGCATATACCGTTTTTATCGCTCGTCACCCATTTTTATGCAGCTTTTCCAACAAGCAGCAAGTCAGCAGTCCTTATTCATTTTGAAACACCTCCAAATCGTATTTTTGTTCTCTATTCATATATATATATATATACATATATATATATATATATATATATATATATATATATATATATATATATAAATAAATATATATATATATATATATACATATATATGAATAAATATAAATATATATATATATATATATATATATATATATATATATATATATATATATATATATATATATAAGATTAATGATTATTGTTTGCTTAACGACCCCACCAACAGCTAGGTTATACGGGGGTACGAATGAGCTGGTAATTATATGAATGTCTAAAGTGATGATTAGTGAGAGGACATTTACAAAAACTCATGCCTTATGTGGAATTCGAACCCACGCCCTAGAGTGACTTCACTTTTTATAGCGGTGTGCCTCAGCTGACTGAGCTACCGAGGGTGGCTATATATATATATATATATATATATTTATATATATATATATATATATATATATATATATATATATATATATATATATATATATATATATATATTCCATGGTGCTGATATTTTACATACGAGCACTCTTGAAATGTCTTCTTATATAATATTCTCGTCCGAATTCGAATTATCAGAGGTATGCCCTATTTCTTAGAATATTTTTCTCGATTTTATTCCTGATATGAATATTATTTCCTGATATTTCCGATATCAATAATATCATATATCATTTCTTATGAAAAGTTCATCGAGGGTCGGGTTTGCCTCGACCTGTGTGGAGGTTGCACACAAAGAAACATGGAAATACTGGATTTGAATCGAATCTTCTCTTTCGCTCGTCCAATGACGGTGGTTTTTTTCATCGATTAATTTTGAATATTTTTTTCTGATCAATTTTTTTTCTTGAATCACTTGATTTTCTGATAAAGTAGGGTAGTGCAGTGGGCTATTGATTTATTTGGTGGAATGGGTAGAGTCATAAAATACAAACATCATCAACATTTTTACTTCACATTATACTTTACATTTCACATGTACATTTACGTTTCCTTTTTTATATTTTTCCGACATATTATCGACTCATCGACGTAATTGATTACAGTTCATGAAGAAGTGATTATGAAACTGAATTTCAAGCTCTCAAAAAGTATTTGAGTAAGTGTATTCTGATTGATCTGAAAATTAATTCATACTCCAAGCGAATAAAGGTGATGAATTATAACTTTCGACTCTCAAAAGCAATGTTTGTTATCAGAATGATTTAATTTCAGATTGGATTCAAGTGGTGAAACGATTTGAACAAAAATCGAGAGTAATATGCACATAATTATTCTACCTCCTCTCACATTGTATGAAAATGCACATACAAAATCGTTAATTAATGTATAAAATATGTAAATTGATAATTATAATGAAACTATCGATCCATGTGAAATGAATGTGTTGTGTACACATAGGCAGACGTTCTCTTCTCTTTGTGCCAAAAGCAAACCACATCAAAACAATAAATAATGTAATCAGAATAAAATTGGATGACGTACAAGTTATTAAAATCCAATATGTAGTAAAAATACAGTAATTTCATTCTATGAGGAATTTCAACTAATTACAAAAAAAAAATGTTTGCACTTTATCAACAATTCACAAGTGGCATTTAACATATAATTCATAAGGCCAGAACATGCGATGTCGTGTGCACAGAGTTATATACAGATGATTAATATAAAATATGAATTTCTCAATCTAATAGCCAGATGGCAATCCTAGCTAGTTTTCAATTCCCCGAGTAATTTCTCATTACGCCAAATAGACCGTAGAATTATTAATCACTTAATTGAATAGGCGTGAGTGGCTATCCGCCGCCCCGGGTAATATGTCACCGTTGCTAATTGCTAATTTTATATGATTAATTCATTATTAGTGGGATTGAGAGATTCACTTTCGATAGGAAAGTTGCTTCCAACTCTTACTCGACTGCTGTCACTCGACACCAACGTAAACGGTTGTAAAGAAAGGCTGGTTGAAGTTCGTTCGAGTCACTGTTTTAAATGTTGTAGGTAAAACAAGTTTATTAAACTGACAAGTTATGGTAGTTCGGAAATACATTTTAAAAGTAGTTGCGAATATTTAAGTTCTAGATTCAAATCTCATTCCAAGAAGAGATTTTTTTTTCATTTTTTCTTGAAAAATGAATTAGTGATTGGTAATGACAGGGTAGATTTGGAAGGAAAGAGGATAAATAAAGAATGGCCAAAGAATAAAATAAAGTTAAATAGCAAGCTAAAAGATTTCTCTCTTCTCCGACACAATAGCATGAATAGTGGTTTATTATCCCTGAATCATTAAGTTTAAAAATCACAGTTGTTGAATAGATCAACCCTGTAACGTCCCGTACGAAAGTTCTTACCTTGGACTTGAGTCGAATTGTCGATGTTGCTAAAAAATACAGTTTTGTAGTGATTTTTTTGCACTGGAAATTATCCTTCTTCATTTCATGACTACTCTCAACAAGTGGTATTGATCATTAATTCTTCTTAATCGTGAAAGTATGCAATTAAAAAAGTAATAATTTTTCTGTGATAAATAAATAGTGGAATTTATGGCCATATCTGGCTTCCGAAGTTGTGCTGTTCAAGACATCAACATGGATCAATAGATACACTAATAAAGTAGATGCTGAAAAGACACGTTCAAAATGGCTTTCTTATTGACTCTAATAACTTTAATCAGTATCACATCATCATGAACAAAATGATTATCAGAAATGGGTAAACTACCACCGTAGGTACATATCAAATTTTACTTTTAATCACCTCACTCCACTGATAAGATTATGACTAGTATGGTACAAGATGGAATGTGGTTACACGCTCTGAAAAAAATCTTTGGAGTTGTAATTATCAATTCATATCAATCAGTAATAATAATTGGTAAATATTATCAACACATTCAATCATTTTTCAAAATATTCCATGCAACATTTCTGAACAAAATCTGCGATAGGTTTCATAACGACATCAGAGTAATCAAACAACAACAGAGAACAAGTATGTGTAAAAGATATATTTCAATATATTCAAAACTTAACAAAATAATAATACTATATAATTATATCAAAAAGTATTGAAAACCATTTCAATCAATTTGAACTGATTTTCATCATTATAATTCGATTAAGCCTCTACAACATGTTTCTTGTCATCAGGATATTGAGCCTCGCCGTGATAATCGACCATGGCATGATAGCCTGTATCATCGGCCCAATATCGCACGGTCTTGATACGACCGTCTGGTTGGTGCACGAAATACCGGCCCCACGTCTTGTGACCGTCACGTGACTCGGCGTGGCCGTAGTCCCCCCCTTCCTCCTTGTTGCCCTGCACTTGGTACACGTATTGGTACTTGCCGTCAGACTGGGAACAAAATACAGGAATAATAGAACAAAAATGCGGATAATATACAACAACAGCAATAACAGTGATAACAGCAATACACCAACAATAACGATAATGATAACAGCAATAACAGGAATGATACAGCGATATAACCACGTAGTTGACGTGTCATTAGGCCGCATTATGCAATCAGAAATAATTATATATTGTTATTGCAGGAATCGCGTGGAAATAGCACTAACTGAGACTCAAAAGTTGTCATCACAATAGTTAGATACGATATTTGGTCCTAACAACTGTGAGAATAAGGCTCACTGGACTTAGTGATACCGGACTCGAATGATATATGAATGCCTTGAGTACTAAACCTTGTTTACACATATTCATATTTTTTCATATAGAAAACCACGAAAAATGAAATAAATGAATAAATAAATGAAAAATGAATAAATAAGTTGTGAACACAATTTCAGAAATCTTGAAAAACCATGAGTTTTCGAAGAGAGGAAGATTTGGGCAAGCGTCTTTGCTTCAGAGATGGAACAATTTTTCTAATAAAGTTCAAATAATAATGGATGTGCATTTTGGTGAGAGTAATCTGATGTAGATTAGGGGGAGGATCAGTAATTTGGTGTTATCTTTGTAGTATTACTAAATAGGATTCTAATTGTTCGTCACATTGCCTGCCATACTGTGAACTTGTTCAGATTTGTTCATTTTCACTTTCAATATAAGTTTCACCATAAACTTTTCTGAATATTTTTCTGTCATCTATTAGCCCAATTTTGTGTTCCTATATTCTCATATTATCATTGAATCCTCCTTTCTTTTAGATATTGTATCATTATTCTGTTTCTTCGAGGCAACTGCATATTGGCAGCAGAATTTTCATCACTGATGAGCGAAGCGAAGCCACAATTTCACTGTTCATGAAAAAACCATGATTCGTGTTTGTTTTATGTTATATATGTGATGTTTGAATAAAGAACGGGCGACATACCGATAGTATAATAATGAAACTTGACATTTTTCATGATCTTACTTGATACTGTGTACCTTCAAGGCGCAATCAGTCGAACCATTTTTGAGAAAAATAATCATTATATTTTGAAAACCCCAGAACAATAACCTGAAGGGGAAAATATTGAACAAATATTCACTCCAAATGATGTAAAATTTGTACAGACAAACAAATGATATGGGCCCTAGTCCTACATCATTCAGAAATCTCACATAGATCGAATTGACCGTTTTGAAAATGAAAATGAATATATTATGTATAGCTTTTCATATCAATCAAAGAGCTCTCTATATTACAAAAGCTATCAAGACATGGTCATCAGCTTACACCAATTGGTTCGTAAAACGATTGAAATTAGTGATAAATCAGGTATAGTCAGTGAGTTAACTGATCCAAAATCAAGGTGTTTAAACACCTTCACTATTTCCAATAAATTCATATGGAATCTCGCACATCCTACAACGCATTAGTTGTGTTTACCTAGTTAGATGATATATTTCTCTCTCTCTCTCTCTCTCTCTCTCTCTCTCTCTCTCTCTCTCTCTCTGTCTTACTTGATTATCTTCATGATGGTCATGTTGTTCAACTTTGATTTCTTGTTCATCTTGTGACGTATCAATACCATATGTTTGATAGGACGAAGGCTGTGTTTTGTGGTCACCTTCTACCTCGTGCACCGTGTGAGTGCTGTACGAATCACTGTTCTCGGCTGTACTCTGACGTTCTTGGAGCAGACGAGTGGCAAGAGGCGATAACTTGGACGAGCGTGATTTCCTCTCGCTGATCGGCTGATACACAAACAAAGAAAATTGAATGAAAATTGAGTGGTATTGGAAAATGAATGTCATGAGAGTGAATGCAATTCGATGAATCGTTTGGAAACACTTACATATGACCTAAGAGAAATTTTGGCTTTTCGAGGGGTTATGATGAAGGTCAGAGAGATAATATATACATGTATTCATATAAATATTCATAAGGAGATATATATATATATATATTTATATATTTATATATATATTTATATATATATATATATATATATATATATATATATATATATATATATATATATATATATATTGAAATATCTTTTCATCATCATTAAATTAGGTTTGACAACGCACTCTACTGATGACCACGATCTATTGGCGTCGGTGAATGATATATAAGATATACCTTATATACCTTATATAAGATATATAATGATATATGAGATATAAGATGATCTTTCATATCACCACCTTGCAGGTGGTGATATGAAAGATCATCTTATTATTTTTATTTGTTTTCGAATAGTGGGAAGGAGTCTGTCGTGGCCTGTTGTTAAGGAACCATCCACACATTGACCCGAATGAAGAGGGAAACCACAAGAAACGGTCGAGACACTCGATCATGGCGGGAATCAAACCCTGGTCTCCTGAATAACGGTTAAGTGCTACATATTATGCATATTCAAGCCTATGTAAAACCATATATATATGTATATATATATATAGATATATAGATATATATATATATATATATATATATATATATATAAATATATATTTATATATATATATTATATATTATATTTATATATTTATATATATATATATTTATATATATATATATATATATATATATATATATATATATAATATATATATATTTATATTTATATATTTATAAATATATATATATATATATATATATATATATATATTTATATATATATATATATATATATATATATATATATATATATATATATATATATATATATATATATATATATATATATATATATATATATATATATATCATCGAATTCAGAGATCAACCATGAAATAAATTTGAGTGAATAATACGGAAATTGCTCCATATACTTGAACATGGTGGGTAACGAAACTTGATACTAGAGAAGAAGATAAAGATAACTCAACAACATTATCTACTACATCGTTTAGTAGAGTTTGGTTAGTTCCAAGTATACAAAGTAGTTCACTTAGATAGCCTGTAGTCTTATTTGAACAAATCCCATGAGTGTTCACGTACTACTAAACAAAAGGTGCTAAGAACCGAAACAGAGAATGCATATTACTTAAACCGCAGATAGGTAAGCTGCTTGCAGTACCATGCTAGCGCATATATATGTCTCCCAAATGACCACATATACACTCACTGATAACAATAGTCATGTGAACAGAGTCTTACATCTAACATGTGTGTGAAATTATGAAACATATTATCAGAACCATCGGGACCTATCTGATCTACATAAATAAATCCGTTCAACATTCAATTTTGTTCAGAATATTCTTCTCGTTTATCTTCATATTCAATTCATATTTCAATTCATAGCATTCGAGTTGATCTCTGTTATTGAATTAATAAAGTTCTACCGTTCGAATCAGTCGATAGTTTCTTTCTAGAAATACTGATAATTGATGTAATTGAGTTGAACTATAAATTATTCTATATCATTCTCAATTACTTGTTAAAAATGTAATTCTGAATACAAACACATGCGTGGCCGAGTGGTAACACACTGAACAGTCATTCGGGAGACCGGGAAGCCAGGGTCATTCGGGAGACGTGAGACCTGTATTTCATCGAAAGACAGGGGTTTATCGTGGTTTCCCTCTGTCGTTCAGGTTGATACTGGGATGGTTCCTCAACAACAGGCCACGACCGACTCCTTCCCACCATCCAAAACACCTAATAAAATAACCTTTCATTTAATCATCCTATCATCTCATTCATCATCCAACGACGCCAATAGATCGTAGCCATCAGTATAGTGCGTCGTCAAAACCCAATATATATATATATATATATATATATATATATATATATATATATATATATATATATATATATTTTTTTTTTCTGATATCATCAATGGCGTTGGTGCGAATGACCAACCTGCATCGAATACAGTGTTTAACAAAATGCAAGCAATCAAATAAAATGTTATATTTTCCATATTCCATCCATAACTGAGATGTTGACTCGTCAATTTCTTAAAAATGAATCACCAAGCGACATTGTGAACTCAAATCAGTGAAATGATGGTGCATATATATACATGCATATATATATATATATATATATATATATATATATATATATATATATATATATATATATATATATATATATATATATATATTATATTCATGACCTATTATTTTTTTTGTCTGGTGACTCCAACAGCTATATTCATTCGGAAAATAAATCGATTCATTTCCCACGATACACTGGTACTTTATTCAGAGGGACGAGTGAGCGAGTGATGGAAGGTGAATAATGTCGAAAAAACCGTAGATCGGGAAATAAAATACACTTCCCAGCTTACCCCAGTTTCTGAAGCATCACCTTGGGTGACTGGTGATTCTGTATAAATTATCACCCCAACCTATATAATTTTCACACAATTTTAAAAATGTATAAGATTTGTTCCAGTGAACTATCCGTGAATTGGTAATAACTTGTGGTAGATAGAGGATTTACAATTCTTTTCTGGTGCCATGGGGAAACTTTATAATAACTTTGTGGAATGACATTTTTCACTAAAAATCCTGATCAATTCAGCGTTTAACAACTAACAAATTAAGAACTACCCAGCAACAATTTTCCCTTCAACTTAGAAAATTATGTTAAACGATGTGGGATGCATAGATCATACACGTATAACATTGAAATATCAAACAATTCTGCAACTGTATTCCATGAGGAATTTGATTCATCACACAATTCGAAAGTAACATCGGAACACCGACATTTACCAAAATCTTCCTCAACGAGCTCCAAGCCAATGTTCATAATGATGAGAATTTCTAAACAATATAAGTGATACTTCTTGGCTTGGAACCTGTTCAACATTGCGCATCGTATCACATGACAATTCACTAGTAAATACATCCTCCAATGTGATTAGTTTGTGATGAAATATTTACACTGATTGCCTCAACATTAGCGAGATTTCTTGAAGTGGATCTTGCTGGTCTTGGGTCTTTGTATGTAGAACGGTAAATCCCTATCAAAGGACGAACACTCCCAATTATTTTCGAGCCCTCAATTCTTGTTGAGGCCGGTAGTGCATTGCAGTAAAGCAAAACGCATCCCACAACAATTATCTTCCGCATACAATTCTGAAAGAAAATGATACAATATATTCGTCAAGTTATTATATTCCGTCATGATCGTCATATTATAACTATCAAACATAATTGGAACGGCTCATTGTCGTTTTATTCCGACAAAACTTACTACTTATGGGATCTCACACTTTCCTCGCAATTTCATTCCGTTTGTTGTTATGGAATAAGTACCCAGGTGCAATTTGAAAAATCATGAACATTCATTCATACGATTAAAATAATATTATTGGACTTTGTTTATGTAAGACCATCGTTTTCCACATTTTTCGAACTCTAGCATGATTCATGCAACGCACCCCCAAGGCCCTAACCACTTCAAAAGTAATTGAAATTGCATGCACGATATTGAACCACTTGATATAAACCAATAAATCTGTATTTTCTTGTACTTTTCAAAAAAAAAAATTCATATAAACGAGTATTCATCAGGATGGTTATATAGTTCATGAGTATAAGTGGAGGTATATATATATATATATATATATATATATATATATATATATATATATATATATATATATATATATATATATATATATATATATATAGAGAGAGAGAGAGAGAGAGAGAGAGAGAGAGAGAGAGAGAGAGAATGGGTTCAATGTCATTGATCCAGTATTGAGACTGAGATTCAATGGTGTCGTTGAATGATCAAGGTGATGATGGAAAAATGATATGAATATTTTATTTGAAGGTTTCTGGAAGTGGGCGTGGCTTGATTTCAGGAAATCATTCTAGTTCATTCACTTTAACTGTGAGGAAAAACCATGAAAAACCTCTTTGGGGATGATCGACCATGGCGGTAATCGAACCCCAATCTCCCGAATGATTATTTAGTAAGTGCATCGATTACTGATCTACATTTCTCAATCGAACGAGGTTTCAGCAAGCTGATCAATTTGATGCATAGTGATTGCCTAAGTATATCAGATCTTCCAATACAAGAAAGAATAATGAGAGAGATTTTCTTTCCACCCATAAAAAACTAAGAGTGGTGATGTTCCTGATATACGGTATGAAATCGGTGTTTCAGAGCATTGTCATAAGTCATCAAACTGATATCCACTTCGGTTATCAATTAGTCGAGAAGCCTGACGAGCTCTGACGGAATTCATTGAAAACTTGGCTCAGCTGTGTGAATATAAACTTCCGTCGAAAAATATTGTTCCATCTCCACTTTATAAAATGTATTATCTTATTGTTTTATCACAAGTGTCGTCGACATGTCTCAACATATTACTAAACGACTGCTAACGACTGCGCTGTTCTGACTTGAAATTATTTCAAGATTGATTCCACCCTGTAATAGAATGTAAACCGTTATGACTTCTCATGTCACTATTAAAAAAAAAAAAGAGATGGCTGTCAAAAAGTAATATTTTATCGCTCCAAAAACAGTTAACGTCTTCCGTCTAACAAATGTGTCAAAAAACATTTTATTAATCTTCGCTCGTTTTGGCTTGAAGCTTTAATACTTCAGTTTGCTTATACAATTTTTTTTTCATAGACGTTTCCTTCCGAATCCGGAATTTATTCAGCAATTATAATGTTGACCGAACACGTTTTTTTTGCTTCGTTTTATTTATTAGTGATATTGTGAAAGTGCTTGGAGTCAGAGTATTAAAGTCTTCACTTTCTACACATTTCATTAATTATTACCACAACGCGCAAATAATCGGAGGAATAATTTTGGTGTGTACTGAGCACTCTACGGGCTGTGTATAGTCTCGCGACAAAAGCTTCTATATATTGTTTTAAATTCCATTAACCTTCAGTATATTTTGCATAAAACATCTTCATAGGTAATTAGGTCGTGGCTTTGTGATCCAATGGAGGTTGGTATTTCGAGTATATATATATATATATATGAATATATATATATATATATATATATATATATATATATATATATATATATATATATATATATATATATATACATATACATATATACAGAGAGAGAGAGAGAGAGAGAGAGAGAGAGAGAGAGAGAGAGAGAGAGAGAGAGAGAGAGAGAGAGAGAGAGAGAGAGAGAGAGAGAGAGAGAGAGAGAGAGCAATATTTTGAAGAGGAACCACGAGAAGCAAATTCTAAGACATCAATTGAATGGAATTTGTAATGAAATTCACTTAATTTTCTGTCAAGAATGTTTCGAGTTCTTCATTGCTTGTCAAGTGATCATTTGATTTTCCACAATATTCAGTAAGTTCTGGAGCAAAATTCGCGGTGATGGAAGGAACATCAATACATCTCAGATAACTAAGAGATTGATCACGTGATTCAGGGAGAGCAGATTAAGTTTGGTAACTGCGTTGAGTACTACTCTCAAGGTGATCCCAGTGTTGATAGATCAAAAAGTGTCCACCAGGGAAATTATTTGTAGAAATAGTGTGAATATTCTCACGGATTGACAGTATCTCAGAATGTACTTTTCTACCCGGTGTGAATCAGTTTCACAACACTACGCTCAACAGGAAGCCTTCACGATTATTTATGCTTTAGTTTACACGGAAAATGGTCACAAAACATGAATCTCGCGTTACATACATAATTTGATGACTTCCTAGGGAATTTCATCGTGTTTGGTATTGATGTGTTTGTGAAACATACTGCCTTTGGGCTGAACTGAATTAAACAGTTCAATCATATACGCTTGGCATACAAGACCAGGAAAATGTACGTAATTTTGTGTTGTGATTCACGGTAACAGAAAGTATTAATTTGTTTCAGAATGATTAGGCCTATAGGGATGCTGATGAAATTCAATTTATTTGATAGAAGAAGGTTCACTCTACGAATACATAAATTGTCATCGCCACGCTGTTTTGTTGCACGTAACAGTTCAACATATTTTTCAACAAGTTTTTCGAAATTTTCTCGGAATTTTCATTTTTTTCAATTCTAAAATTTTCATATACCATTTCACCATTGATACACAAATGAACAACAAAAAATTTGATAAGATTTTTCAGATGAGTTTTCCTTAACTGATGTTTGTTTCAAGCTATTCTCACATAAGTATTCAAAACGCGAACTGTCTTCAATCATTTCTTGTCTAGCGGCAATTAATGCTGCTGTTACTATTTATGGCATCAAAACGTGAATCCATGTGAAATTCTTTCTCTCAAGGTCAGTCTCAACCAATTGTAGTTCAGCGTAATATCGGTACCGAAATTCTATTTATATGTTGTCACGGTGGTGTACACAATTAAACTGAACACACACTTATGTACATGTTGATGGATCAAACAACAAAACACAATTGAATCAAACAAGAAAACCGGACATCACAATGTTTGTTGTTGTTTACCTTGGCTGAAGTGGTCATGACTATAGCAGGTCGAATTGTTGATGGACACGGCACTTAATTCCTCAATGTTGACCGAATGCCAAACATAAACGTTGATTGTTTGTTTACTAACTAGCCTAACTCGTCTGTACACAAGTACCTTTATACAAGAGTCGAAACACCAACTGATATTCCATTATATATACTTTCACGGGTAGATCTTCACAGAAACGAGCCTAATGTATAGTATATATTTACTGAAACCATTTGCGCGATGATACACATTTGGTAGTCAATGATGGAAGGGAGATGACCGGGTGAATGTCTATTGTAGGAGGTGGAGAGATTACTGCGAGTGAAATTAGTGACAAAAAGCGTTTTTCTTGAATGTGTTTATTATTATGCTCTCATACCTTTCAGAAAAATAACCATATGGTCATGATATTCAAAATATGCAATATAAATGAGAAATGTGAATGCACTTTTGTTTTCATAGCAGGTTCGAATATTATGGCTGGTTGGACAGTGACAATTTGGGAAATTTGTGAAAGATGAAATGGATGCCGTTGATGTGTTATTTTTGTTTTCTATTTCGATAAGTATCATCATATCAGTGGACGACAAATAGGTATTTTCATTTGTCTTTCATCACTCGTCGGTACACACACACATATATATATATATATACAAACATATATATATATATATATATATATATATATATATATATATATATATATATATATATGTTTATAATATATATATATGTATATATATATATATATATATATATATATATATATTTATATATATATATATATATATATATATATATATATATATATATATATATATATATATTTATATAGATATAGATATAGATATATATATATATAAATATATATATATATATATATATATATATATATATATATATATATATATATAATATTGAATGAATTCTTGGAATATTTTGATCGATTGATTATTGTTCACTTAACGACCTCACCAACTGTGGTTAAACGAGGGTACAAATTAGTAGATTGATATGAACATGAAGTGAAGATAATAGAAATGATGTTTTCGAAAGACACATGCTCATTGCGGGACTCGAACTGACGCTAATCGAGGACTTCAGTTTTTGAAGCTATGCCTCAGCTGGCTGAGCTACCAAGAGTTGCGCTACATATGAATGTATGTATATATATATATATATATATATATATATATATATATATATATGTGTGTGTGTGTGTGTGTGTGTGTGTGTGTGTGTGCATTTCATCCTACTTTTTTATATTGGGTTTTAACGACGCACTATACATATAGATGGCTGGATGGTGGGAAGGAGACGGTCGTGGCCTGTTGTCAAGAAACCATCCCAGTATCAACCTGAACGACAGAGGGAAGCCACGAAAAACCTCTGTCAGGATGGTCGACCATGGCGGGAATCGAACCCCGGTCTCCCGAATGACGGTTCAATGTGTTACCACTCGTCCACGCGTCTCGGTTTCATCCTACTAAGCGAATGGATCTCATCATAGGAATGAAGAAGTTGAAAGTATCTGAAAACTCCACTATTCACGATTAAACATTTCTATGAAATATTGATTGGATATAAAACATACAATTTTGATCGATAGTGATTTTGATGATAACAGATTTTCAATTGATTGAGTCAATTGTATTATAGCTGTGAGAAGTTTCAAATCCTCAACCAATTTCCTGATTTTTTTTTTTTTTTTTTTTATTGTCACAAATTAAATTATACAATAAAGTAATACAGTTTGAACTCTCGTCCACTAAGCCATAAATGGCTTATCTGTGGTTTAAGCGATGAAAAACAAAACACTAAAATACACTGTGATTTACTATGCTAGTATTTAATAAACTCATATTAAAACATAATTCACTTCAATAGGTTAAATAATAATGAGCATGAAAACGAAAATAAGGCAACCAATTGGAAACTAATTCTAGAATTTCCATATTGTATCAACATATGCTGTGATTGACCCTAACAAAAAATTAAAATTAATGACAAAAAATATACGGTACCATAAGTAATTAACGTAGACACTAAATTATGAGAAATTAACTGAATTTATGATGAAAGCTTTAATTTCTTTTTTAATTTGAGCATATCTATTCATTTTTCTTAGCTCAACAGGTATGTCATTGAATATTGAAGGTATTGCATATTCCAATCTTCTTTTACCATTTTTGTTATTGAAAAGAGGTAATCGGAATAATTCAAGTTTTTTCAAGTTTTTGGAGCCTGGTATTAAATGGAGTGTCAACTGGTGTTTTATATGTCAGAAAAATAATATTTGAGAATGAATCTATACTTGAACAAGTAAATAACTGGTAAAACATTTAAACACTGAAAAATTCCAACTGTATCTTGATGGAGAGATCCTAATTTATGAGGAGGTATAATACTTTTAACAATTCTAGTTTGAACGAATTCTATCAATTTCATATGTGAATCTGATGCGTTACCCCAGGCTAAGATTCCTAAGATTGATATAGTCAATGCTGTGTCCGCCAAAATTTCATCTAGATATGTGCCAAATTTCAGCTTGATTAGAGGAGCGACCTGAACTTTATAGAATGAAACTGGTGATGATCAAAAAATAAAAAAGAAGTAGGTGACCCAAAACATCCTATTGATTCGCTCTTCATACTGTTTGGGAAATGGACTATACATTGCGCTCATCAACATACCGTTTGAGATACATGCACAAATTCACAGCAAATGAGACGTGGTGAATATTGAACGCGGATCATTGACATTAAAATAAATTCAAATCGTTCCGATGTTTCAAGTTGCACATAAGGAGATCAGAGCTGACATTTTCAGAATGGAAAGAAAGTGTAGGCCTATATGATGAATAATATTTCATTTTCCATACTATTTCATTCTAAAGTGCTCTCGCATCTTCTTTAACAACGTTGAATAATAGTTATTCTCAGTTCTAAAATGCGTTCTACGAGTAAATTCGAATCTACATTTCTCCGGGATTGTATAGCTTTTACTGAAGATGCAAATACGTGGTGGAAGGCTTCTAACAATGTTTTCTTCTTAATTAAAGCTGCCAGCTCACTCAGAAAGGTGACACAAAAGCACTTAAATCGTATTTAACATAAAACAATCTACTTTATACAAAATACTTTGTACGCATCTCAATCGTATGGAAATTTAGTGGTAAGGTTACAAGAATCGATTTACACATTTAAGAGCAGTAAATCGCAAAAAGCGCTGTTTGTGTCACAATAGCGTGGTATTTTTAACGGCTTTGTCTCCATTTTCCTCTGGCATTTTCAATTAATTCTGGCTAAATTAAAAGACATCACAACATTAATTCAATTTACCGCTCTGTAGAACTGGATTTGGCTCGCGCAGCTATTTTGAAAGTTTTCCGCATCACTCCTTTTTGTTTATTTGTTAATAAATATATATAAAGTTACGGTATGTATAATAAAAATGAGTATAAAATAGAATGAGTATATATGATATTCTCTCGTTGTCTTGAATTAACATTCCTAATGATGACAAAATATGGACATCAACATTTATTAAATTGTTAGTGAAAATAATTCCAGTCGGAATATATTTTTTTCTGAACCGCATGGAATATAATGTCAAGTCCATTAATTAAAAGAGAACATGGAAAAATGTTATCAAGATATCTTGACAATTTTAATGATTATATACCATAGTTCATCAAAGCTATAGATAAAAATTGCACCTTTATCTAGAATATTCATGATTCATTTTGTCTGATTATGATTACTTTGTCTATGAATTATTGAATAAGACAGACATAACTACAAAGAGTTGAAACTTAATTAAAATATGAAATAGAATTTTAGATTATCAATCTTTAGAGCATCAAATAGAAGCGGTGTTGATTTTAATATTATCATTACTATCCACAAAATTGAGAGAAAATACTTGTTTGATCATATTGTTATGTAATGAGATTGTATATGTAATTTTAGCAATTAGCAACGTCATTAGTTCTTCAAAGTAATTATAACAAGATCGTCTTCCATCGTTGTAAAGAGTACCTTGTTACCTGGAGGCATCACTCCAGCTTGAATATTTCTTCCTTTTTCATTAAATTTATTATTTTCACAGTTTATATATGAACGTGGTTTATTTTTGATCAAGATAAATATACTTCATAATTATCTCGATATGACTGAGCATCATCGTATTGTATTTATATGGAAAGTTTTCATAAATTACTCTTATTCGTAATACAGTATGGCTTATTTCAAGATGGAACAGAATATTTTCTTAATCGGTGAATATATTCAATAGACACTATCAGAAAATAGATGAGCTTCTGATATATTAAATCGAGAACATATTATATGAAAACAGGTGCTTTTAAAAGAGTTCGTTAGTTGTTCTATTGAGTTACTTTTTTTTTACTATAATTGTATCGTGTTCTACATAATTTTTCAAAAGTATTTGAATTATTCAGTACCGGTATATGTCATTATTAATTTTGTCATCTTTCCTACCGATATCGATAATTTTTTCAGATCATATTATTATAATTATGACGATGTTTAGATGTATCATAATTGATGTTGCATGTTATACTGTGTCCAAATGGCAACCGTATTGTCTGCAGTGTTTTTATCAATAAAAACCTATATATATATATATATATATATATATATATATATATATATATATATATATATATATATATATATATATATATATATATATATATATATATATATGTATATATATATATATATATATATATATATATATATATATATATATATATATATATATATATATATATATATGTATATGTATATATATATATATATATATATATATATATATATATATATATATAATATATATATATATATATATATATATATATATATATATATATATATATATACATATATATATATATATATATATATATATATATATATATATATATATATATATATATATATATATATATATATATATATATATATATATACATATGAATATACTTATATATATATATATTATATATATATATATATATATATATATATATTTATATATATATATCTATATATATATATATATATATATATATATATATATATATATATATATATATATATATATATATATATATATATATATTTATTTAGAACGGCACTCACATTAAAAATTGTATTCACTTCCACAAATAATTAAAAGACTCAAAAAAATGTATGGAGGTGTGAATTACCACAGTGGACATGGATTGATCAGGAGATAGACTCTGACATGTATGAAGAATGGAATATTGAACCACGCAGAATACTTATCAAATGTTTGGGGATATTCATGTTCAGGGCCTGTCAAGTATGAAAGTTAACATTGAAGATAGTTCTTTTTTGAACATTCAAGTGGCCAAATGATCCACATATCTAGTCCGTGTGTAACTCGTTCACGAAATACGTAAATAATATTCAAACAAAGTCAGTTGAAACTTTATATCGAAGTATTATTCATGTACTGTGAGAACTCTCGATTGATAAATGTTCAGTATATTACTCGACGGCTTCGCTGTTTCAGTTTCTTAACGTTCTGGAAAAAGACTGGTTCCTGAGTAGAGACTGCATCATCCAGAAATATCGACCAATACTCTATAGCATCTGATGCTTCGATCTCTCATATTTAATTCACGGTCATCAATATTAAACGTACAATTATCAAATGATTATCACCATTCGAACTTCATAATGTATTGAATAACAATTATGTTAAATTATTATAAGTATTACATATCATAAATTATATATCGTAGAATATCGACGCTACTCATTGAATAACAATATTTACCTGTCAGTGTAGTTGTTATTGCAAATAGCAACTCGCACACTTCGCAACTCGCGACTTGAACAATTTCTCTGAATGTTATCAATATCAAACTCAAACTAGTGATAAGTTTGATTGTGTCATTAAAGCTTTATCGTATTATATATAATGAATTCAATTCTATATTATTCAATGTCCTCAATTTATAACATTAGGTAAACGCTAAGTGCGTTGTAATATGAACGTAATATTTATAATATTATATCGAAATCTATACACACACTCTAATTTTGGAACGATTAAGTCACAGTCTTCTGATACAGCCCTGATTGTGAACATGTCAATTATATTGTTGAGCATGTTTCACAATTAATTCGATTTCTTTTCCTTCTTAAGTACTGATTCGACTCATGTCATTCTGGAATAATATGAATCATTTGTGTACTGAAACACATTGAGAACTTCAATTAATACGATACATTTTCATCTTCCTTCCCCCTCTCTTCTTTCCTCTGAACTATTTCTCATGCAGGTTTTTAAAATTCTCAAAATTCAATCTCATCTCTTTTAGTTGAAGAGTCGAGAGAGCAACACATCTTCATGCATCCATAAATGATCGATTTGATAGTTTACGCTTCGATGTTATAGACGTTTAGCGACAGGTTAGTGTAAGATTGACGACATAATGTGGAATGTGTCACTGGTAGTATTCCCCTCAATTCAATCATCATCATTGAATCATAAACGATGATTTTAATACTTCAATTCATTCTGTTTCAATCGCGTTATTGAAATTCAGTCTGAATGCAAACTTAATTCGATATAATACATTGATTCTCTCCATTGATGCTCCACACATCAAACGCTATCAAATATTCAATTAATTCACTTTTAAAATATGAAACAATCATTTTCTGATGTTTTTTGGATGTTCTAAAATGAAAATATATAGAATTGAAATGTACGTGACATAAATTCAAACCATATTTGTATGCAGGTGAAACCCTCTCCACAATGATCACACCTCTCTCACCCAACCAATTAAGACTCATTATATAAACAGCCTGGCGTATCGGTGGACGGACAATTTGCCAGTGGACAATTTGCCAGGCTATCCTTTCCTGGGGCTCGGACAATTTGCCAGGCTGTTTTTGATGGGTGGAACAATTTGCCAAGGTCGCTCAGTTATGAATAAGGGTGTCGAACAATTTGCCAGGCTGTTTTTGATCGGAAAGACAATTTGCCAGGGTCACTTAGGTATAAAATGAAGGGGTTGGACAATTTGCCTGGTAGTGTTTGATGAGGAGAACAATTTGCCAGGATTCACAATAATATATACAGTGTGTGGAAATAGCTTGCGATGGTGGAGTTGATAAAAGTGGGCCATTTTGAATCACATTATTTTAATTACATTATTCAGATTGCAAAAAAATATATATGATGCTATGAGCTATATAACACTTGGGATCTTTAGAATCTATATTTTAATAATAAAAAAACTTCTTCTGATTTTATTTCTAGAAGTGGATTCGATTTTCTTTGGGGATGTCATTAGAATCCATGAAATTAATACTAATTTATAATTAATAAAGTGTGATGAAACTTCTTCTGGATTGGATGAAATTCCAAGTGTTCTCTTTGATACAGCTTATACATAACATATATGTTCATATATTTTCATCAATTTTTTCAATCTGAATGATGTAATTCCAATAATGTGATTCAAAAGCCCGCTTTTGTTAATACCAAAATGGTGACCTATCTGCACACACTATATATTCTATTGCGAATCCTGGCAAATCGTCCGACCCCCTTATTTATACCCGAACGACCATGGAAA
>OZ023328.1:21480217-21535217 GCA_964007535.1 Brachyptera risi
GCATATTGCATCCTGTGATATTGATGGCATCCCGGGATCCAACGTGACACAGGCAATGTTCCAATTATTCGAACACCGAATCAAGCTCACAAACATTGATTTAACTCACACAGATTCAGAGTTAATTTAAAACACCTCTTCTGTCAAACATCAACTGTCAACAACATCATAGCGAAGTGATGAGTGTAGGTGAGGTACATCATAACCATGATAACTATCATCATATGTTCAATTTGAATTTTCGTTCAATGTTCAATTCATGTTGATGTTCGTTTACATCAATTACACTGAGGCGAGTGGCCGAGCGCTTTATATACTGAATCCTCATTCAGGAGACCGGGGTTCGATTCTCGCCATGATCGACCATTTTGATAGAATGTTTCGTGATTTTCCAACTGTCGTTCAAGTTCTTAACAGCAGGCCACGACCGAATCATCCTCACTACCCAAAAACACCCGATAAAATAAATTTCTATGTCATCACCCCACCATCTCATATATCATTCACCGACGTCAATAGATCGTATCCATCAGTACAGTGAGTTGTTAAACCCAATACGAATGGACAAATGAATGAAAACATCAATTACGATTTAAACTCTATGAATTTGATTATGATCAGGACTTGAACGTTGAGGTGAAATGTTTCTGCTCAACAGACAGCTTATTGGAGAATATGCGAACGAGTGGATGAATTAAATAAAATGACGTTGACGAAAGGCCTCATGTGCGATGCGAACCCTGTGTTCCACGTCAGTCACCAAGGCAATGGCTCTACTGATTGAACCAGGCTGTCCGAGCTGCATTTTCAAGGATGAACAGTATAATAAGAAATTTCTCAGTTGTTTTTTTAATGAAAATATACTAATTCATTCATGTTTATCAATGCAATCAGATGTTTTGATATGGCTGATATTTGTTTTTCATCATCAACTGCGTTTCTGTGAACCATATTCATGGATGGTTTGTAACTTTCTAGCTTAAATTACTGTCTTTCCGCTTCTTCGATTCTTCTAGCGATTTCGATCTGAAAAGGATTATCTTTTGTACTTTTATACAGGAACACATATTGGTGAATCTTTGTAGATTGAAACGAGAGCCTCATTCTAACATGTTATATTGTGGAGCAATCCCAAATTTGATCAGTCACTTTGGACATTTGTGAAACAAGAGTCACGCTATCATATATTTTAATTCATCTGGCTGTACCAATGAATGCTGTCTTATGAAATCAAGAATTAAACTGAAGTAATAGGAATGCATTACAAAGCACAGCAGCATACGAATGTACATTCAACAAATTCAATTGCGGGTGTGAAGTGGCCTTCAAATCTCTCCGCCCTCTTCACTCATGGTGGACAGCTCAATGTGCACTTGAATGTTTCCCCCTGAATGTTTCCTCACCAACTTCAATGCTTGCTCATAGTCAATCAGAAATACACAGATATCGTTGTTTCAATTGAGAAGTGAAAAATACTTACGTAACATGGAATGAAATGATTTCTTCAACATTTTATGAAGTCCATGTTTTCTACGGTCATTATTTGTTTTTGATGATGATAACTGATATATCGTTACTGTACAAATAATTCCAACGCCGACCCACAGCACTGGCATCCATGGTTGGAAAATTCGGATGGAGAACTTTGCGGTACGTGTGATATACTGCCAGAGTATTTCTGAGTGCAAAAATCTATGTTAAGAATGGTCAGTTGTGTGGATACTCAGAATTATTATATTTTATTGCAACGAATTAATGAAAAATGGACTTGGAAAAATGCAACAATATTCAGTGTAGAGGAAAATGATCACTATCAATTTATTAATAGAATCAATATTGATAGAAAACTATCAATTTGCCCGAAGACGATGTAAGTTCACTTGACATTGAGACGCTGAATTGAAATGAAATAATTCCAAGTTTTCTAAATTCTCAATAACTGATCAATTTCAAAATATGAACTCAAACAATCGTTTTCGTTTTGCGAATTTATGTTTTGAATACAATAATTTTCTGTTCAAATCGTATGTTTCCCACTTGCTTTATGATCATTATATGTTTTGATGATCATTATATTTCACTTCTCCGATTGTTTTATTTTCATCAAACTCATTCCAAACATCATTCCACTCGATTGATGAATACTTCACAGCTGTTGATTATGATTGTTATTGATAACCTTTGGACCAGATACGTTCAGAACTACGTGGTTCAAGGGTTTGAAATTTTGAAGTTTAAATTTCTTCTATTGATTCCCTATTTAAATACATAGATGTTCACAAATACAAAAAGCCTGACAACAGGCTTATCTTTGGTTTTAAATAAAGAAATACAATGTTGGATATAAATGAATAATGGTGAAAGATGAACAGTTATTTGACAATGAAGTGCAATATAATGGATGACTTATTTCAAGATATCTGAGTTGAAATAATGAAAAGAACGAGAATGCAGTTGAAGTCCGAGAGAATGTGAGTATGATGGAGGATATTTGTCTACAAGCAGAAAATTATGAATAATAATATTTTATTAGTATCAGTATCATCCATGTGAATATCTCAATGATGAGATAATGATATCTCAATTGGGAGAGGGCTATTATAATATATGGCACCAATACTGTGAACTGGAAAATAATATTCCACTTACTGCAGATCGAGGAAACTTGATTAAATTCCAGTACTTTCAAAATAGTTTTCCTCATTTCTGAAACAAAAACGATACATTTCTGAAATATTTCCCCACTAATGCGAAACCAATAGATACTATTCATCGTCACACGAGTATCACATGTCCCGCTATAGTATTGTCTGTCCTCCATACACTCATAATAAGTGTAAATAAGAACTATTCACACGTCTAGTCAATTCGAATACATAATAGTAATAATACTCAATAATATATTTTTTTATTGAGAAAAAATATATCAGAAGAATTATAAATATCTACATAGATTCAGTCAAATTACCAAACAATAGAGAAATCAAATACAGGATACAGTCAAGCAATTTGATGAAAATTCTTTCACTACATCTATGTGACACTAACATGTAGCTGTACAATAAGATAGTAGATTGGTAGTGACTGTAGTAGATGCTTAACAGGGTCACACCTAAAGCTGTATCGGCTGTATCCGGCCAATGCATATTTTTTACCTAAATATTGTATTTACCAGTAATTTTCATCGCATTTGCTTCAGCTTGTAATTGTTCCACACTCTCCACAGTCTGTATCCCTGAAATAGAAAATAGAAAACATATTATCATGAAATAGAGAATAGAAAACATTTTTTTTTTTTTTTTAATAACATCGAAACTTGATACAAAATCATTGTTCCCCAATTAAGGCTAAGGATGAAAAGTAGGATCGTTTGGACGGGGCACCACAAGGGCGATCTTACCACCCCATTTTAATTATTTAAAACCAATGAACTTTAACACCAGGACTGCGCTGTTGGTGACCATAACTTTCCGCCGCAGATAACAGTCTTTCAGTTTCCGAAAGTCCGGAACACATTATAAGTAAAAACCGTTTCTGTGATATATATCCGGACATTATCAGCATTGGTATTAAGAGTAAACAAAACACACGAATGTTGATATCTTCAAAACATATTAACCGGAAAAATGAAAATACAGTCGATGATGGTAATATGGGATATTGTTCGATTGTTTTATTGTTATATTTTAATTCTCTGAGGGGCAGATCAATGTCCGACACATCGAGGTCTGTACGATGAGTAGTCCCATCATTCCCAGGCCAGCCTGGTGATTGTCAGTCTCTTTCTTTGGATTGCCTGTATGGATAAATTCCCACAAATAACAGAGCTCTGAGGAGTTGTCAATCTCACCAGGAAGTATTGTCTGAAGTATCTGGAAAATGTGTCCGTCTTCAATATTTCGAAATCAACAGCGTTAACAATTTGGGTTGTGATTGATGGCTTTTCGTGGTTTGTCTTAGTAGAAAAAAAAGTAAAAAAAGTAAAGTAAGTAGTGAAGGAGTGAATACGGTATATATATTTTTCTTTCAATAACATCAAAACTTGATACAGAATCTTTGTTCCCCAGTTGAGGGTATGGATGGAAGGTAGGATTGTTCAAAGTGAATAGTGGGATGTAAAACTTATTCATTCAATCATTTACCACAAAATAATATTGGAAGCTGGAAAGACGAATGATAAATTAGCGAACATAAAGTGAACACAATCACAACACAATGGAATATTCAGTATATGAGAATAACAGATGGGAATGAAAAGGTGCAGGCGCTAAATGACCTCGCTGTCGATGCGCCTTAAAACCCTAATATTCATTTATTTATTAATAGATGTATGAACGAATAAATAAAATAATTGAGAAATAAATCAATCTTGAGAATGATTAAGAAAATACAAATATAAATACTGATATTATGATGGATACAAGAATGAAGTGGAAAAATTGGAGAAAGAAGAATTCAAGAATGGAAAAAGAAGTTCAAGATAATAAAAGTAGATTGAAGATTTGTTTCTACCCAATCTGGATATTTGAATCTCTCACTATCCCTGAAACGATTCCTTGAAGATCCATTTTTGGTTGGATGAGTTAACCTTGCGATAATTATTCTCTGGAGTTGTATGATCGCCCTTGTGGTGCCGTGCCCGAACGATCCTCCCTTGAATTTTCATTTCTCCGTTTCAATTGGGGAACAATAGTTTTGAATATAATGTAATGAAAATAATTCGAGAAAATTGTTCTATCTACCTTTTTACATCTATTTTACAGCATGTACTCTTGTGATTCATTTCTTTTGGCAACCATTCAGGGTTTTGATGTTTTACGTAGCTTTTTGAAGTGTCTCCAGCGTCAAAAACTCTGAGGAGTCTTAATTTTCCCATGCTTTGTGATTACTTTGATCATATTGTTAAACAGAAACATTCGAGCATCATCAGTAGCAAATTTACAATTATTCTCAAATAAGTCAGCTCTCCCGATTTTAAAAACAGGATTATACGTGTGAGTGAACAATATATATTTGATTGTGAAAATATGGTTTCATTCATACTATTTGAAAATTTAAAAAGCGAGAAACTTGGAGAAAATTTGGGAGATCAAAACCTGGAAGTCATCGATGTTGAGGGACAGAGAATTGACCACATTGAGTTCCATTTCAGCCTGAAATATTGACGTAATTTTTGAAAAGATTATTTGAATTGAATTCAGTGATGTATCTTGAATACGTTTCGATATACTCGGAACAATGCGTGAAAATTCCTTTTTCGAAGTCATGTTGGAGCCATTTCGCTAAAGATGATTAATGAGTTGTGTATTTGCGTGTGTCCATATATATATATATATATATATATATATATATATATATATATATATATATATATATATTGAAACTTTTAAACTCTCATGACTCATTTTATAATGATGATATATATTTAATAGGAAGATTAAAGTCGTGTATGAAATTGTGAAATATTTTTAATATCTCTACGTTCCAACAATTATGTTATGGCCTTTTTCAAGAGAATTATTGAACTGAATAATATGACAAAAATTGTAATCGATTATTTCTTAACATATGCACTTGGATACCACTACGTTTTTAACAGAGTCAATATACGGATGAAACCCTGGGCCCAGATTCACAAAAGGTCATAACTTTGATCCGGCTCAAAGTGACAACAATTTCTCGAGATAATACCATATTTGATCTATTATTTTTGATTTTTCAATCTTAATTTTCGATTAAATCCATTACTATCATCAATCTAGAATTTATTGAAATTAAAAGATCAAAAATAATAGATCAAATATGGTATTATCTCTAGAAATTGTCGTGACTTTGAGCCGGATCAAAGTTATGACCTTTTGTGAATTCGTCCCCTGGCTCATTAAACACAATTCAGTTCAATAATTCTCTTGAAAAAGGCCATAACATAATGGTTGAAACGTAGAGATATTAAAAATATTTCACAATTTCATACACGACTTCATTCTTCCTATTAAATATATATCATTATTATATATATATATATATATATATATATATATATATATATATATATATATATATATATATATATATATAAATATATATATATATATATATATATATATATATATATATATATATATATATATATATATATATATATATATATATATATATATAGGGTCTATATGACTTCATATATATATATATATATATATATATATATATATATATATATATATATATATATATATATATATTCATATGAAGTTGATAAATGTCACAGTTAATTAAATATCATAATGAGAATGTAACATGTTATATATTATTCTCCTGACCTTTCTCGTTGATTTGATTCAAATCGTCGTGCTCTGTCAGTTGCAGCTGTTCATGATAGTATATTGTCTGTACCGTAGAATGACTTGTCTGTACACTTTTGTCCACATATCTCACGATTGGTACACCTGGCGTACTGCACATCGCGTGTTTATCATGTTCACGACGAAACATTTCAGATTTCTTGCTGAAGATTGTTTTTCCTTTATGACTTTTGTTTTTCTTAGACTTCTTCTTCCAAATATCAAGTAATTCAGTTTGAATCCCAATGGATACACCGGGCTTTTTTACACTCAATTCACTCAGCTTTTCTTGTAACTTATGGGGATACCTGTATCTCCTGGATTTGTACTTCACATTTTCCACGCTGTGTTTTTTGCTCTGACTGCCGTTTTCACTTGAACAAATGCATATCATAACTTCACTTTTTTTTGGATAGTAATAAAAAACGGAAAAAACTCAGAATTTGAATACCTCAAATACCTTCCATGTGTGTGAGTTAAAGTCTGCCTTATAATGATTTTAGTTCATCCATACTGATTGACGATGCGCCTTGAAACCCTAATATTCATTCACGAATCACTAATGAATTAATTGAAAGACTTATAAAAACAAAATTTATTTTTAAGCTCACTTGAAAGTTACCGTTGAACTTGTCTGTTGCCTTGTCGGTCTGTCAAGAAGCTCGTCTTCGATCAAATTCAACTCATTTCTCATATGATGTGTGTGTATCATTCCATTGTTGACACATTGAATGCTTGGTTTGTTTCTTCCGTTCACACTTAAAATGAATGAAAATCAGAAACAAAATCATATCATTTTTGTTTCTTCGAAATCGAAGAAGTAGACATCAGATTATAATAAATGGATATTTGTAAGTTGGAAAGTAAATATGATAAATCCGGAATGCACCATCTCACACATTTTGAAATGAAATTACTCAAGGTATAGATTAAAATAGTATTTTGAAATCATCTTACTCAATTATCACCGTTGATATTGATTTCTGCGTATTCTTTGGTGAACTGAAATGATCCTCTTCAACGGTGTTCAAGTGATCATTCGAATTTTCAAATTGGTAATAATATTTTGAATTCACTTTCTTGAATGTATTATTCAATTTCGAGTATCTTGTTGTTGGTTCTATCTTGTCATATGACGATTTGGAGTGAAGAACGTTTTCCACCGTTATTGACGGCTTGCTCTTCCTGGAACTGTAATAATTGAGTGACTGATTTTGTCTGATATATTGTATATTGTTGTACATTTCATATTGTTGTCATAGTATATTTAAATTATTCATACACTTGTACCAAACTAACTGCTGTGCATTGGTTATAATTGTACGAAGAAACTTTCGGCAATCCTAACAAACTGAGGATATTGTGAGCTCAAGTTATGTTTCTAGCCACTGATCTGATTTTCAAGTCATTATACTTTATTCGTGTATACAAGTACAGCACTATCACACTAAGAGTCGGTTGTATTAATGACGATATTTGATATTTGACGTATTGATAATTATGGTATCACTTCCAGATGCGTATGTTACCTCAACTGAAAATTTGCATGAATTTATCTACCCAGTTCAGTGTGTGTGTGTGCGTGGGTGTATGTGTGTCCGAAATGCCGGAGAGAGCACACCCTCATTGCTATAACAAATGAACGGCTTGACATCGCCAATAATGTCTAATATCACGTCTCCTGCTTTCGCTGATCGCAAAAATAACCGGAATTCACATGAGACGCATTCCTTATATTTTTTTATTCGTAATTCAACTATTGAAACACAGGAATCTGTCCATTATGTGTAAAATTACCGAACAAATACAAATGGCAATAACATTATATATCATATTTTGTTCACACAATCTATTTCACAGCTGGCTGTGAAAACGTCAAACCAAATCCGATAGTTCTTCATTTTTATATGAATACCATTAGGAGATAGTACTAAGAAGCCACAGTGAAACAAAAAACTTCTTATTCACACATTTGCCACTGATGCGCATTCGGTCATGTTTCACATGACGGGTCTCACTAGTTGATTAGCCATCAGTTGGTTCAACCCCCCATTAGTCCACTAATATGAGTACATACATTCAGGTACTAACTTCGATTTATACTTCGATGGACAATTTGAAGATAAATCCGATATTTTAGCTCTCCTGAAAGATTGTTTTGTCAATGGATCTGTTATAATTTGATTGTAATATGTTGATGTTTTACTGTTGCATGACGTTCCATTCCGTATTGCACTGTTGCTTGTTCTCGTTTCTGATAAATTATTGATCTGAAAAATGAGATGCAATATGCATTAAATATTGATTAAACACAAATTTGAATCACAATCAACTTTTATCAATGAATATAATGAATTGATTATATCATAACGTGTTTATAACAACAGTGAATTGGATTATCTCAGATTGAAAACAACATCTAACAATAATGTGACCGATGGAGGCATATCAGAAGCCATGTGGCAAACACACAGCATATGTAAAGTGTGCATACCTATCTAGTATCATCTTCATATTACATCAACACTTATTGCTAATTTGTATCTGTATCATCCTCATGCTAATTTGAATGATTGAATTTTTTGTTAATTATCCTGACAAATGAGAATAAATATGTCCAATCTCATGTTGATAAATTACTGAATGATTTCTAAAATATGGTTTCACTTTTATGAAATCCAGTAAAGATTCCTCTGTTTATATTCCTTGGAAAAATACTCATATCATTCACTGATGACTGTAGATATAATAACAACGAATAATAACGACTGTATTTGCATTATCATTCACCTCATTACTGATAATATCCTTTTTCTGTCTGCATTTTTGTTCGTACTTTGACGCCTCGTCGGAAGAAGAACTTGATATTGACTCAGCAGTCGTTCTAGATTGATGACTTGTATTGGATTGACTCCTGGGCACATTTTTGGAAAAAGTTTTCCTGATAGGCAAACATCAGAATTATTAAGAATCTCCCATCTACAACATGCAATAAAATAGCCAACACACTCATAACAATAATGAACGATATTTGGTTTTATACTTTGAATTGAATTCAGAATGCATAAAAGTATAACCTCACAACTAATTATGTGCGATGAAATATAGTGTTCATGTAGTAAACTATTGCAAGCAAGTCATTATCTACAATTTATAATCATTGTACTGTACTATTAGAAAGTGGGGAAAATATGAGAGCGTTTATACAGTATGAATAAATACTTCACTTCAGCTTTAGCATATCGCTACAATTTCACGAACACATGAAGGAAAAAAAACGGAAAGCAATAAATTGAACCAATTAGAAAGATTGTAGAGCACTTCATTAACTAAAGTGGTCAAATATAACTTGTTATTATAGTCACCATATAGATCCTATAATTTTTCTTTCATATCAGACTGAACAGAAGAAAGATAATCATTGAATACATCTCATTATCTCAATATAAATAATGAGCTATTTATTGAGAGAGAGTATTGATTCGTGATGTGTAGTCAGATTGGGACACTCGGGCAATAATTATGTTGAGGATGAGAAACTGAAGTAAATCATCTTCCGTTTTATTGACACCAATACTTCTCATAGATAATCGGTCAGAGGTATTTCAATTTGGTTTTCAAGAACTCGAAATTTTCGAAATTTTTCAAATTATGGTATTTCAGTGCTAGAGATAGATTAAAAGCTAGTTTAGCTTCAATAGCACGTCACCATTATCAAAGAGCTGACATACGATTGAAATTGTGTGAGTTATTATCAGTAGAGAGTTTTCTAAAAGAAATGGATTTGGTTTTTCTTGAACAATTGTTACTACATGTAGTTGACATTGATCCAGGTGACAGATTGATGGTAAATAATAGCTCTGCATCAACTAGATTGAATAGTAGCTATTCTACAATATTAACACCTTTTGCTCGAACCCAGCAATACCAGAATGTTTTTTTTTATCAGATCTATATGAACCTTCACAATCGAATTAAACCAAAATTCCGTCAAGAAGATGATATTTCCAAATTTAAAATATTATTAAGAGCAGACTTACTACGTGAAAATGAAGTTGGCCCCACATGACTGTGAGCATTCATCTTTTTCAAATTTAATTATATTTCTTTTTTATAATGATATTTGTATGTTCTTTGTTTTGTTGTTTCTTATTGTATTACTCCAATATGTTATTTTATTCCAATTCTCAATTCCTTGAATGTTATATTTCATTATTCCTGAATGTTAATATTTTAGTTATCTTAGTTTAGGCTGGTGGTAAGGCACATATTGTTACGGGGCTTGCTCTATTCTTACCACCAGCGATACACCACATTTAAAACTCATATGTAACTTATATAATGTATTGTTTATCAAAATAAATAATAATAATAATAATACGAAAATAACTAAATAGACGTTGTCGTTCACTCCTCTAGGCGAATGACAACCGTATAGTTATGAGTTGTTCTGGCACAGAAACACACCACACGATTGTATTCGAACAATATGTAATGAGTATAATAGTTTATGGTGAAATTGAACTTTTTCACACGCATATAAACATTTCTATAACAAGGAAGTATAAAATTTGAATTACTGAATTTGAATCCACCTCATTGTTATACAATTTTATGTTTCATGTTGCAATGACAAATTGTACTGCTATCTGTCAAAATTGTCAAAAAATACAGTTTATGTCATGGTTCAGTTATGGTCAATTTTGACATGTGAGAATTTTACTATGACCAATGTGTCTGTATTGTGGGCAATGTGTAGGCAATGGCAACTCGTCAGAACTATTGGATGGAAATTAGTCTTCAGAGCTTGATTGAGGAAATATGTTCTACATTTTTTTAAATCGAAGCCCAAATTTGGGAATAATATTTATGTATATCAAGTTTAGAAGTAATAAATAACGAAGTAGTGTACCACGAGAACTGTATTAGACCCTAACTATTGGACGTGTACGTGGTACTTGTCAATGAAATAAAAATAAAACAGACTAAAAATATTAACAATATTTCCAGAGCACTTCAGCTCTCGTCCTCAGGTTGTTGAAACAACCAGGTTGTCAGGTTGTTCAAGTTTAGAAGTAATTGAAAGAAACAACATTTGTTATGTCTTACAGTCGTGTTGGTCTCCATGATTGATTATCAGTGCTTCTTGTGGTGGACACGTCTCTCACTCCGCAATTTGATGATTGATTTTTTGGTTTCGATTTTCCAACCCATTTTTCTGTAAACTTCAATAAAATAATTATGTCATTTAGTGTAATTAAACATAGTATTAGAATGAATGTATACATCTTCTGTGTGTGATGTCCCGTCTTCTATAGCTGGTTAAGTTCATCAAGCTTAATTAGCGTTGGGCATTATCAAACCTCAAGCGTAGTTTGGGTTCTAGTCCCACATGGGGTATGGATTTGTGAACATACCATTTGTAAATGATATGCTCATCTCAACCTAAAATAATCTAGCTGTTAATAGAGTATAGTTGAACTCGAAATAATAATCTTCGAAAGATGAAAATCAAAAACAGGAATATTGTATGGATCTTTCACTTACTCCGATTTCGAAATCTGAACTCACGTCTTCTTGATAAGTTGGGTTGATTTTCTCCCAATGAATTTCCTCATAATCTCTTCTGCTGCAAAACAATCGGTTGGTGAAATAATGAATGACATACAGTAATAAATTAATTATTCAATCGTCATTATGTCTTTCATCTCACTTGAACAATTGATATTCTTCTTCGCAATCACTGTTGTCATGAGGTTCCAACTTCGATGTTTGTGTACGACAATAATGGGATGATTCATCCCCAGCTTGTGAAACTATATTGGTATTCTGAACAAGAAAAGCAAGCATATCATTTCCTTCTATCAGCTTCATCACAAGTTTAATAAAGTTGGTTTTTAATTAAAACTTCATTAATTTAAATTTTCGAGTAAACTACAAAAGCATGCGACTATACTGTGTCATGAATTATTTCATAATTAAATACATGCAGTATATAGTATGATGTGGAAATCAATATTTTGGCTTGAGAAACACAAGAGTTTAATTAAAGATTTTCTATATCAAACCACAGATGTGATCACACATAGAATGAGAATAAAACCATACATCTTCTGTGTGTGATGTCCCGTCTTCTATAGCTGGTTGAGTTTTCGATCCCCCACCATTGATGTTATTAATCACCATAGTAGAACAAGAAATAAACGAGGAATTGCTGAGTGATGAGCATACTGATGTTTCTGCAGAGATTGACCTGGAAAATTAAATAAACCTGAATAATTGTGAAGACAGCAAACAAGAATTCTACAATCGAAGATTATGAGTAAGTCTTTGAATTGATTAATATCATCTCGTAGAAATTTACTTCCCCCTCATTTTCATATACCAATAAGTTCAGTTGACTTTATATGATATGTAAATGGGTAACCATGGTGGTTAGGAAACGTCCTCGTCAGTTATATATATCTTCATGATGGTGATTACGGATCTAAGAATGGAGATCGATCATTTAGAAGAAACTGTCTTTCCATCAAAGGTTGAGATACAATATTAATTAAAGGGTATCACAATTAGAGATCTTTTTTTTTAAATATATATTGGGATTTAACGACACACTGTAATGATGAGCAAGATCTATTGGCGTCGGATAAGTGATTAAGAGATGATGGGATGATGAGATGAAGGTTTTTGTGGGGGATGGGAAGTATAGTGGGAAGGAAACGGCCGTGGTCTATATTATTGAAACCATCCCGGCATTTGCCTAGACCACAGAGGGAAACCACGAAAAGCCCCTGTAAAGATGAATGGTGGCGGAGATCGAACCGGGTCCCATATGCCCACTGCCTCCCGGATCACATAAAGCAAGTGCGGTAACTACTACGCTACATGTGCCGGTAATTAGAGATCTATTCATAGAATGTACTGCCAAGTTGGTGATGAACGAGAGATTTCATTATGTCGTTTTGAATTATATGGTAAACAATCAATCATACCAATGTGATGCCTTGTTGTTGTGTTTATTCAATGAAGTTGATGAATCGGGAAGACCAATGTCATCCATGTACTCATTTCGATGAATATATTAGCTCATTGAACAGAAATATGAAACAATGCCCTGATCAATCCGTATGATATAGGTGTGTACGAATTTTGATTGTTCTTCAAACTTTCGAAACTAACAAGAGTTAATCACCTTACCTTTTACCTTTAATAATACCTTCATTTTTACCTCAATTTCGTTCAAACGACGCAATGTGGAGAGAGCTGATATATTTGGACTGGTGGATGG
This sequence comes from Brachyptera risi, assembly GCA_964007535.1. Classification (NCBI taxonomy): domain Eukaryota; kingdom Metazoa; phylum Arthropoda; class Insecta; order Plecoptera; family Taeniopterygidae; genus Brachyptera; species Brachyptera risi. The sequence continues at coordinate 21,493,847 of OZ023328.1, forward strand.
ACTAGTGATTTACATAATAACTACATGATAATCATGGATTTTTTTCAATATTCATTCGAGAGGGTGAGATGGAAATTTGTGTGGCCTACTATTCATGAACCTTTCCAGTAGTATTCATGCAAACGATGAAAGGAAACTATTGACGGTAAATATCAGTCTGGATGAACTACAAAGGCAGAAATCAAACTCAGATCCTGCATGACGGTTCGTTGCACTGGCAACTGATCTAACCGTGTCAGTGTCACTTCCAGATAGTTCCAAGATTTCGTAATAAAATGTGTTCATTTTCATCCGAGAGATCCAAGAGATCGAATGCTTGTTTCATTCAACTGGTTTCAGGTTTGATTATTTCAGTTTGATATTAGTTTTATATAACATTTCAATAAGATTTGCGTTGGTTTGGTTACGTCGACTGGGTTGAATAATATTGATTCATGATGATTCATATTCTAGATCATCATCTAGCACCAGCGCATTCGTATAAGTGACGATACATTGGTGAAATACTGAAAATAGTGACTACCCTTCTACTTCTTATACCGAGCTCTTTCTTGCCACGCCGCACGCAAAGTGTCGAGTATCGTTGCATCTACGCTCGAAGTATTCGATGCCAACAGCGCTACGTCACTTATCGACGTGTTCAAGACCGTATTCTTGCATGTGGGACACGACTTCAATCGAGTCGTACGTAACGCCAAGTCCCGTTGCGACGTTGGCCGACGTGACAAGTCTAGTTGGGTCGCACTTGACTGCACCATGGTCGCATCCGACTTGGATTCTGTTGGCATTATGAAGAGTTGACTCTCCGTATTATCATCTTGCAGTGGACACGGCGGCATCAGCTGTGATGTGAGACGGAAAACAGTATAGTGAAATATGGATTCGAATGTTGGTTTTATTTTATTTTATGCTGGTATAAAGACGTGGACCAAATAATATGAATACGAGGACACGATAACACAATTAACATTCAGCATATGTCCAATAATGCTCCAAGTTTGTCATTATCAAAAAATTACAGTTTCTGGATTATCAGTTTTCACTATTGAAAATAATAGCGTGATCACTTCATCATTATTATCCATCGTATCGATATATCATTGATTGAAAGATATTACTGGCAGATGAGGATTATCACGTGTCTTCACTATCACGTGGCTTCAATAAATAAGGTGTCAGAGCTAGTAATGATGTTTTGAGCGAAAAAAGTTTGAACAACTATATCTTTAGTTCATGGTTTGAGTATCTGGCCAGCATTCTAAACAGCTATTCAAAATTACAACAACAAAAAAATAACAGATGATTGTAACTGAAAAAGACTTCTTCCAGACTGAGAGAAAACTTTCATGAACAGGAGAGATACCTCCGAAATTTAAACTTCTTCCATATCGAATGTATTTTCAACTTATTTCAACATATGCATCTGTCACATGAACAATTACAGCAAAAGAGAAAAGTCAACTCACGGCCTCCCGAAAGAAATTTTTTAAGAAGCATTACAATAATGGGGGAAAGAAGGAGTATAGTGACATTAAGGATAAGTTGAGAATCTAAAGTGTTGAGGATGATATGAATACGGAAATAATGCGGTGGTATAGACGTATGCGAAGAATGGAAGCATAAAGAATACCCAGGAAAAAATTCGGAACACAATCAGAGTGTAAAAGAAAAGCTGGAATATAAAGGGACCAGATAAGTGGAAGCGTGAGAAACAGAGGAGGTGTATGTAAAGATGTTGGAAAGAAAGATTGCGTGAATAACAGAAAGCATGACGAATGTGAGTAGATATGGAAGAAGAAAGTGAAGAAGGGGATACAGACGAGGAAGATGATGCGCCAGTCAGCCGGTATCATTTGAGAGACCCCAAATAAATTGTCGTGTTCAACACTCCTCCAACCTGATTTGTTGGAACAGGGCGATCAATATTTATTATTATCGTGAATCAATACTTACGTTTTTGATTGGTTTGAAGATTTCATTGATTTTGACACCTTTTGAACAGCTGCTTGTGGTACGACTTCTCTTCTTCCTACTTATTTTGAAATATTCAAGTCAATATGCGATTAATAATTAATCAAATGACTGATAAATATGATATTTCATTTCTATTCATCAGTGAAGAACGATAATTGTGACAAGCAATTCTTATGTTAGGAGGGGAGGATGGAGGGCTCGGTTTGAGCTATCATACCAAAGTGTAATTGACAGTATCATCAATTCACGTAGCAATATATTGACAATACATTGATAATATTTTGCTGGATAGTATTGAAAGCATGTATGATTGAAGGGTATTTCAGTATAGGCCGATTTTCAAACATTTGCCCTGAGATAGTCAGATTCTTACATTTTTCATAAAAACGATATCATTTCTTATGTATATAATGAGAGTTTCCACAAATATCATGCTGGGAGAGAATCATTTATTCAGTATGACTGTTCAACTTGACGATGGATGACCAGATAGATCAAACTCACCATAATCATGGAAATTATCATGGATCATGGATCTTGATAAGGAATTATGACAATCAATGAGAATGAGAACAAATCATAGAATAGGTCAAGCTAGGGTCAAGCTACTATGAATCAGGAATAATGACAATTAACGAGAATAAGCACAAATCATAGAATTATCTGAAAACAATTCAAAATTCAATTGGTAATGATGAAAGTGGTGATGTTGAATGAGAAAAATGAATCATAATTCAACATTGATTCAAGAAGAGTTGAAGAGATGTTTATGAAGAATATGAGAAGATTTGAGTAAGATCGTCGAGATTATTTTTTGAATGAACACGTTAGATTTTTCTCTCCTATTCTATCAAGATCTGTATTCTGAAGTGTATCAACAAATTCATCAGTCATATCCTATCGTGTAGCTCGTGGCATGTGTATTGAACCGAATCATTTTCCAGATGAACAGAATTTCCAGTATCATTGATAAGATTCAAATTATGAATGACTACACACTCCCAGAATTAGGAAATATAATTGAAAAAACATGATGTAAATTTTACTTAGGTATATCTATGTCTTCCTCCTTCCTCCTCCACCCCCTTCCCGCTCCATCATATTGGATATTGGTTATATAATTATTACTTCACGACTCGAGTACCATACTTCGAATGAAATGTTCAGATTCAGCTGCAGTCGATATTCGACTTTATAACTACAGGGACAAAGTTTGTGAGCGTGATTGATTTATTCGTAAGCTACTTAAGACCTCTCTACTTCAACCATGGACCAGAAAATTCTTTGTTATCAATTCATAAACGGAATTTTTCCTTGGATTTATTTATTAGATTATTATCTTGTCTATGCTTCAATCACTGCTTTTCGAATCATCATCTAAATAATATATATATAATCCAATTATCAAACCATCGACCAATTACCAATTGGCCGCTATTTAGTAGTAGTAGTTGTTTATTATTATCATCATTCATTTACATAAAAACATAAGGTTCACTTGTCCACAAAGCCTAGCGCAAGGCTTATCTGTGGATTATACAGAAAATAATAAAACTAATAATAGTAGTAGTAGTAGTATTCGTAGTAGTGTTCATTCCTTCAACCCTCTGTCGAAGAAATTGGTACACAATTCACATATCTTACAATATAACTAATAAATAGCATTAAAATTGAGTATGATGTCAGTTCACATAGTAGCTCACCTGTTAGTACCTGGATCACAACTTCGCAGGAGTAGTTCCAGATCCTCTGCGCTCATATTACTTGTATCACTAATTAAAATTCATTCAATAATTAATAAAGTTTTCGATGATTGGGAAATTATCCGATGTACTCCATCAAGTAATATCATATTCGTTACTGTATAAAACATATAGTGAATTTAATTGAGCAATTAATAATTCAGTCAAAACGTCATGGTGCATTGTGTTGGGTTATCGTCTGATGAGCTGGGAAATAATATATGTCCTCAAAATCGATACCTACACATCATTCCATACTGGTGGAACTTCTGTGATATTGCATTATTGTAGATATAGATATCAGTATATATCCTCATCTATGAAAAATGAGTGAAATATTTCCCCAGCTTTTGATCAAAATATAGACCCGGTGGGCCCAGAATTGAAATCATCTATTTTCATGAAAACTATCAATTCTGTACCAATTCAAATAAGACTCGATTAGAATAAATCCCCGAGATTATCTTATGAAGTTGATTCACTTGATTAGATGATGATGATTATTGTTTGTCCAACGACCTCACCAACAATTAGGTGATACGGGGGTACGAATGAAGAGGTGAATATTATATCTATGATGTTATGATAAGTGAAAGAATGTTTACAAAACATCATGCCTCATGCAGGACTCGAACCCACGCCCAACGGTGACTTCAGTTTCTATAGCGACGCCTTAGCTGACCGACTTACCGAGAGTAGCATCGATTTGATTTGGTATACACCTATGTGAAAAAAATCTCTATTCTCAAATGGTTGATTCGAGCCAGAAAATCTTACACTTGCATCTTTGTAGCCTAATGCAGGTAGGCCTACATGAAACACGCACATATACTTACACGGGCTTTCGAGAAGTGGTATCAGCAAACATTTAGAAAATCAACGTTGGACCAACAATTAGGTCTATAATTTTGAGAATTTAATTTTGAAATTGAAATATTTTCTGGCTTTGTTTGTCATGAAACTTGAGCCATCTGATACATAAAGCTGTGAGTTGAATTTGATTTATAAAAATAAGAAATTATGACACACCAGTATCCTCGGTTACAAGTATTGAAATTGCGTTTATAACTATAATACTGGACACACAGGGGTCAACGATTACACATTATCGTTGTTTGATTTGAGATTATGCAGGACGTTGATTATTGCTCCGGCCGTGTCTTTCATTTGGCTGGGTGATTAACTGGCTCAAGATTCGAGGACACAATGAGAAATTCCCGCTGCTCATTCCTTGACCTGTACACAAATATTTAGATTTGTGAGGAATTGATCGATTATTGGATTACCGACTTATTATTATTGGACTTCGATATTGTACCGACGTCCTAAAGTATCGAAATTGAAACGAATAGTTCCATCACATCCCATCAGTACTCATTTGGGTTTTCAAAACAATATCCTTTGCAATCATAGTCTAGACTCTACTCAATATTGTGTAGGTATTTTCCTCTCGTACAATTTCCAACCCAAGTACTAATTCTATCAACCATTCTCTATTTTCAGAACACCGGTTTCAAAGACAAGTTGAAAGAAAAATCTTCGTCGAATTATTTCGAATCGAAAATGTACCAAAGAAGTAACATGAAGGAAGAACATAGTTGAGGATAAGATTAAATGCTAGAACATGTAGGCAGAGGGTATATTATGTTATTCTGTATACACGAGAAGAGAATACATTAGAAGAAGATTACTGAACCAAATCCTCAGAAAATCCATGGAATTTTATATAAGTCGTGAAAATAGAGCCTACCTTCTATACAGTTAAAACTGTTTCTGAAATGTCAATATCGGTACAATACTCCACACACCGACGACGTGAACATTTCAAATGAATGTACGGTGTTCATATTTTTCAATCGGTAGAAGCAATTAGTGGTGTAGGCCTATACATTATTTGAAGTGTAACCATTTTTGAATGCATACCTGGAACGCTATATGCACGATATATATATATATATATATATATATATATATATATATATATATATATATATATATATATATATTTTTTTTTTTTTTTTTCTCGTGGGCTTTCGTGAATTAGATTTCTGCTGAAGTGATTCACGGATTCCACGTTAATCAATGTTCAATCTCAACGATTCAAATTCATCACAAAACTCATTATCAAGAGAGTATAAACACAAATTCAAACTATCATAACTACAAAATCAATTCATAATATACAATACGATGTTGACGGATCGAATCCGTATAACAGGGGTGATATAACATATATATGGAAGAGGTATATAACGGAGTCTTATATTATTAGGAATTGATTTTGTAATTTGAATATTTTGAATATGTGTTTATACTATCTTGATAATGAATTTTGTAATGAATTCGAAACGTTGATATCGAACATTATTCAACATGCACTCCGCGAATCATTTCATCATATATATATATACATATATATATATATATATATATATATATATATATATATATATATATATATATATATATATATATATATATATATATATATATATGAAAAACTTTTCACCCCATGAAAACGGCTTGTGTCAATTCCCTGTTCAGAATTTCCGTCCATTTATCGGTAACCAGCAAAGATTCTTTTTCCATGTCACTCTCCAATTAGTATTATCATCAATACAATATAAATTGAGCAAACCCCGATTAAAATCATGAGTATGAATATCATCAATACAGAATTGGTTCATAAGTGGTACTGAAAAAAAGGAAATATTGTATGTACATAGTGATTTGATACGTTAATTATTTGATCAATGAGGTTGAAGAGCAAATAATATTAATGATAAAAATACGCAGATAGAACGCACATAAGCTGAGGCTTGTGTGTGGAAAATAAGCTATTGTGAAAATACATGAATTGTTGCAGAATGGGATGAATAGTACGTACATAAGCAAATTACCAAGATAGCAAAACTAGCAAGAAATATTCTGAGCAAATCAATCTTGTGAGCTATGCGATTCAAAAAGAAACATGATGATGGATATGATTCTAGCAGATGGAGCTGAAATATGAAAATACAAAAATGACGAATATAAAATAACAAATATCTTACATGAATCATCTTCATCAAAACATTATCCTGAATTACACTTTCATCTTAATTCCACTCTCATTTGTCGACGAGCAAAATGCAGCTATAGAACCATGGACAATCATCAAAATGGAAAGTATTGTCAAAGTCTTCCGATTCATGCATGCATTTTCTATGTCGATAGAATATAGATGGACTGTTTTGTGGAACTTTCTATCTGCAATAGAACACAGAACGTTTCACTGCCCCTAATGGCATGGGAAGCAACTCTTACTACATTGGTGTGAAGCAAGTAGACAGCACGTTTCGCAGTAGGCGTAAAAAGAATTACCTAAGTTGCATTATAGACTAAATTGACTCATTCATATAAAGAGGCTGGAAGAAAGAGCTGAAGAGCTGAGGCTAAAGAGGGAATTGAGATTATTCATTGACTCATTTTTGCTGAATTTGTATACATGAATGAAACGACGAATATATGAATGAGTGAATATCGAGTCCAGTGGCTCGCAACTGATGGGAACGGATTGGACATGGGTTACTATAGGCGTAAATTGGGATCAAAGAAACGAAAAATATTCATCCAAACTCGAATAATTAAGAATTTCTTGAATATCTCTATTTGTCTTCACAAAATTGCCTCCATAAACAATTCATAAAATTGACTCTCGATTGGTAATTGTGATGGTACTTATTAAATTGCGTATTTTTCTTGGACTATTACCTGAAATGCGTGTCGGATTCAGATTGCAGAAACTACTACCGATATATATCTTTCCTTCCCCCACCCCCATTATCCCTCGATAATGGCATCACGAGTCGTACAAAAAAAAAAATGGATTTTTGAAAATAATCAACTATGTTCAACAATTCTTCCGTTTTGTAACGTCAGACCTCCATTTGCTAGATCTTCATACTTCCCTATATGTATATCATTCATTTGTTTCGAATTGGCAACCGTACAATGGAATATGGCGTTGTAGTTTCGAAAGGAATTTTTGTTTAATATGATGGCTGTAGAAAGAAGCTATATATATATATATATATATATATTTATATATATATATGTATATATATATATATATTTATATATATATATTCATTTATATATATATATATATATATATATGGGAATAATGAATATTCCAGGGTGAAACCGTATATGTTTTGAATAATTTTTTTCCAAATATATACGGTTTCACCCTGAAATATTTATTATTTTCATACATTATGACCGTCGAATCATCAATTCGTTCACATATCCATATCTATATCCATATATATATATATATATATATATATATATATATATATATATATATATATATATATATATATATATATATATATGTATATATATATATATATATATATATATATATATATATATATATATATATATATATATATAGAATAAAATTGAGGAAACAAGATGATTGAATGAGAAAAATGATGACTGATGCGAAATCACACGAAGAAACTTATCATCGGTTATTGATTATGGAGCAATAAGAATGATATATAATATCGGTCAGTAGTTGTCTTGTGAGAGAGGAACCGAACTGTGGATATGTGATATCAGTTATATATATATATATATATATATATATATATATATATATATATATATATATATATATATATATATATATATATATATATATATATATATATATATATATGAGTTGTCGAAATGAATGACGATTTACTTCTGTTTAATAATTATATCTTGTCGCAATTTTCACTGCAGATTTTTAGTTGGATTGTGATACTTTAAAAAGTTGAGAACCACTGATGTACATACACAATCAACATGCGATAACTTCCTATACTTCCGAACTATTCGCCAACCGAAACTCCTTTGATGATACTCATAATGAGAAAATGGAACTTTCAGCACATAATTTTCAAAGAAGAGGAAAAGTTGAGAGCTTTACTCTCTGGAGAACTGACCTCGCCTAACTCTGCCTTCACTTAAGGGAATCTGAACGACTAATTGACTTGGTGAATTTCATAACATGTTTTCGTTCGGAGCACAAAGTGTGTAAAGTGTTGTTTCGTGTTTCTAGCAAATTAAATGGCACGTTCACTCTCAAGTATATGGTGCGGCATCATTTATGATAACCTCATATGTGCTCCATAAGTTTGAAAGTAACTGAAAAATAGTGCAAGTAGTAAGGAAATATAGATGTTTCGAGAAAACAGAGTAAATTTGTTTTTATGAAAAAGTGGCACAAACTATGAAGTACAAGTTCTTCAAGTAATTGCAATTGTAGTAATCTTCCATGAGTTATGTCATATTTGATGGACGTTTGAATTCATTTCATTTCATTTGTGTTTCATTTCATTCAATTGACTGGAAAATGACTGATTTGTTTTTTTTTCTCTGTTCGTTCGGTTCTTCGCGAGTTCTCAGGCCTACGGAAAATACAAATAACTTCTTTGGCCTATCGAAAACAAGTCTCATACTACAGAAGAACTTGATCTTTTGGGGGCAAAATCATTCTAATCACTATTCACAAAAGAATTTTGAGCTTCAAAATTTCGGAAAGAAAATCGAGTTTCAATCATTCAGCTTGATAAGAAGAGATGGAAAATCATCAAATTTTTTGAAAAGGCATCTTTTCATCCAATTTTCTCTAAACGTCCGACTGCACATACCATTTGAATACTCGAATGAATGAGATACCAATAAAATTGAAGAATCATCCATAGTAAAATCATCGGTAAGAATCACTTATTGTATAATAGATCACTCATGATGATATTGCCCCGAAAATTAACTTGTAACAAGTAGGAACCAGTCTGTGATTAACAAGAAAATACCAGATTGTTGTGCAAATGTCAAGTATAGCGATATCGATAGTTCCAGTCGGAGTGATCTGGATAACATGTTTTTTATTTATATTTTTTTATATTGGGTTTAAGGATGCACTATAATGACAACTTAGATTTATTGGCGTCGAATGAATTATTGATGAGATGATGGGATGATGAGATGAAGGTTCCTTAGATATTGGGGTGAATAGTGGGAAGGAAGCGGTCATGTCGTATATTGAAGGAACGATCCCGGCATTAGCCTCGAATTCAGAGGGAAACTACGAAAAACCTCTGTAAAGACGGACGGTGGCGAGGATCGAACCAGTTCCGATATGCCCCTTCAGCCCCCATAGTACATGAAGCGAGTGCGTTAACCACTCAGATACATGTGCCGGTAATATGTTTTATAAACAGTTGACATTTTGTATGAGCTCAAATCGTTCAATTCAGACACATAATCGTTATTGATAGGATTGCATGTGGATACGTGTTGTACTGCTCACAATGTGTGAAATGCGAGGAATCGAGGGAACGTGTGAATAATTCGTACTCTCATTATACGCTCACCAACGAGAATGCAAGAAAAAAATCGTGATTGACTCAGTGTGATTGACAACTGAACAGATAAGGTTTGTAAGAAATAGATTATATACGTTCTATTGTAATCAGTGCTGTAATTTGTGCTTGAGCAGCACGAAAAAAACTCCGGTCATTTTTAGCTTTCTCAAATAATTGCTGACTTCTGTGAAAATGCAATGTACCGACCGAGATATTCGTATATAATGTAATGGGAAACTACTCACAGCACACACGCACACACACTTCGATCTCGAGACTATTAAGTCCCTGCTTTTATTTGATTTACTGTTTGTTCAATTCGATATTTCATTCGTTTCACGATCCAATTGATTATACCTGTTGATCTTCTCTACAATTTCAAATCATGGGAAAAATACTATATTATTTCTTAAAAATGACTGATGGAACGGATGTGGAACTTCAGAATACTATCCATCATTCGTGTGCTTCAAATTCCTCAGAAGTATGCATTGATGCGGAGAAAATAATTCTCCCCAATTTTCCCTCTGGGTTATTCTTATTTGGGTCCCCCACATTTCGCGGTGTTTTCTCTCAATAATTATTATTCTACCGATTGAACTTCAAAACTATACAGTTTCGGGCTGGATGATGACATATTTGTATTTTGAATTCCATCAAAATTTGTGCTTTTGATTGACATATGTGGCACGAAAAACAAATCCGTTATTTCAAGCGCAGTAAAATTCAATCTGAATCATGGATTGGTTGGTTTAATGAAAAGATATCACACGAAGATGTCGTTGTTCTTATATCTTCCATGAAATCTTCAACAAAATGTTTCGAAAAAATGGATTTTGTAAAAGCAAACATCACTGGTTATGATTCGCACATCTCTAACTGTACTAATTGATTTATGATACATATCGGTGAATTCAATGGAACAACTTCCATATCATTTGAATTTTTGGAATAACACCCCTCCCCCTCCCTTCCTACTTTTCATGCAATGACCCAGAATTATGCCTTGTCCCCCCCCCCACCCACTTGATAGTTTCAAAACGTTTTAACGCTCCTGATTACAGTAGGTATAAGACTTTGACCATATCACTCAATGCGTTCTTGGTGTAAGCCTTGCAAGAAACTTCATAACTCACCCAATACATAATATTAGCGCGAATTTCCAGCTTGAACATTGCACATAGTAGAATGTCTGTTAGTAATGTTTTACTCTGGAGCTTTTCGCAGAATTAAATTGATGGTCATCCGAGTCTACCATAACAATGTGTTATTGTTGAAATGATAAATAAGACAGTGGGGTAGCTTGAATATAACCAAGTTACTGTATTCCTCGTAAATCAATTCATAACATTGGACCACTCTCAGCAAATATATTACCAACATTCTTAGGAAGAAAAAAGCTTTTCTTTGACTTCCTTCAGTTTCCTGTTTCTATATGATGTACTCACTCATTGTTGCATGGCTACAGCCTACAAAGAGCTTCATATATATATATATATATATATATATATATATATATATATATATATATATATATATATATATATATATATATATATATATATATATATATAATTATATGCTATAAATTGAATATTTTTGGATGAAGTTGTGTAATAATGATGAAATAAAACAGACTCTTTTAATTTTATAATTAAAATAATCAGTTTTATTCTCGAAAGCTCAACGTTTCATGACCTTTATCGGTTATTATTTTCTGATATTTTTAATTCTTGTCATTGCTCCTGAAGAAGTGACCGATAAAGGTCATGAAACGTTGAGTTTTCGAGAATATAACTGATTATTTTAAATATAAAATTAAAAGAGTTCGTTTTATTTCATCATTATTACACAACTTCATCCAAAAATATTCAACTTATAGCACATAATGAGTTGTGAAAGCTTAAAGTCAAACATATAATTATATATATATATATATATATATATATATATATATATATATATATATATATATATATATATATATATGTATATATATATATATGTGCTCGAATATATATATATATATATATATATATATATATATATATATATATATATATATATATAATATATATATATATATATATATATATATCTCATAAATTATCATATGAGTACGAAACACAGCAATTATCACAATGTCAGCATTACAGTCATCTTATTCCTCTAAAACTGGTCATCCAATCAGTTCAATGAGAGTGTGAAACATTACTATAAACCAAAGATTTTCGAACATTCATGTTTCATTTCTCAAAGTTATGATGGGCTTGAAGAGACGAATCAGATTGAATGGATGCTGGAGTTATAAGATGCGTTGAACACGAAATCATTTTGCGCCACTGAACATAATATGTACCCTACACAGTACACACCATTATATATTGATAACAATAAGAACTTTATTTCTTCTTTTCTCACAAATTCCAACAATATAAAATAGTATTCTTAAATATACAAATTATTTTAATATCAATGAATCTCCGAAATCATCTGAATCATTTAAACACTAAGAATAAGGTAGATGGATGATGAAAACATGATACATGAGGGTGAAACATGAATGTACATGATTATAAACATTTAACATGGCGTCATAAATAGTAAAGTCTTTAATCACGATAGTCAACACAATGTGTCTAGGATTTTATTCCTGACGTGGGCTCAGGTTCTGGGTCTTCTGGAATTTGAATTGATGGAATAAGTGGAGGTTTGAAACCATACTCAATATTCAAGTTCTTCAGCCACCCTTGATTCCTAGGCAACTGATGACGCTGACTATTTCTTCCTGATGTATGTAAATGTGTTTGACCATTGAAAAAAATATTTTTAACATTCCCATACTGCGGTCGATTGAAGCTTTGAGCAGTAACAAAATTATAATTAGACTTTAAGTAAGCATGGGCAGCCTGTTTCTGGAAGTGTGGATTATGTGGCATAGAAAGTTTTATTGGTTTTATCTGCTTGTTATGGACATGCACAGATTGTTGTTCCCTGTGTGGCACTCTCACGGGATACGGGATGTAATGATCAACATTGACTGGATATGGTACGGGATGATGCACGGCAACTGGATATGGTTGTGGATATGGCCAGGGCCGATCAACAGCCACAAGTTTTGTCACTTCAATAGGTACAATGTGCGGTACATGGACCGGTCTGTCAACATTCACAACCCTGGTATGATGAACGGGATATGGTTTCTTGACTTCGATATATTTTGTGTGCTCAATATGAATTGGTCTTTCCACATACTTGGTGTGCAAAACGGGTACTTGCTGATTAACGATTACAGGCCTGTCCACTTGGACAATCTTTGTATGTTCGATGGGTAGATGTTGTTGTACAGTTGGCACACTGTTATAATACTGTTCCTGCTGGTGTTGGAATGCTGGAACAGATAAGTGTGAAATTGTTTGCTTCAGATGGGTAGTTTGTTGGATCGGTATAGTCTGCAACAAGGGTACGTGGTTGTCAACCTCAGCTGGGCGAAACTGTACTAAAGATTGTGGAGACGGGAGTGTTTCAAGTGATTGCAGTTGCACGTCATGGGCCAAAGATTCTAGGGGTTGTTGCAATACGATGGAACTTTGAGGTATAGCACCAGCATTGAATTGTGGTTGTTTTTCAAATTCTAACAACTGCTTCAATTGGCCATTGTTTTGGATGATTCCTTCATCACTCTGTATAACATCCTGTTTGTTTTCTTCCACTAGTTGTTGATTGTAATCTTTCTCCACATCTTGCTGTTTCTCTACATTCGGTTGAAGATTGAACTTCAGTGTCGATTGATGATTCGTATTGATAGATTGTTGTAACAGAGCCGAGGAAGACGGTTTCCTGACAACATTGGCAAGTAGTTGTTGATTGTATTGTTGCAATAGAGTTGTTTTTTGATTGTTGATAACACCAACTAATTGTTGAGTTGCAGCAACAGAGTCCTGTTGGTCTTGTTGTTTATTAACTTCTGATTGCAATAACTGTTGCCCATAAGTGTGATGTAATTCAACATTTTGAATCGCTTCAACTGGTGCCCTCAAAGAATCAATCTGATATGACTGTTGTTGGAACTGAGGACCAGAGCTATGTAGCTGGTGTGCCGACTGCAAAGATTCTTCGTTTATTCTCTGTTGTTTTTGTATCTCTTCGCCTTTAAGTAATTGTTGGTTGGCAATTAAGAATTCGGGATTGAGTCTAAGTTGTTCTTGTGGTTTTTGCACAAGTTCAACTTGCTGTTGTATATACACTGGACGTTCTTCTTGATAATTTTGTTGTTGTTGTTGTTGTTGTTGTTGTTGTTGTTGCTGCTGTCGAGTTTCATCAATCTGGAATGTTTGAAGATTGTTTGGATATGCGGCTTCTTGCGACAAGATTCCAATATGTATTGTCTCGTCACTATCAACATTTGGCGGCCTCAAATCAAGTATTTGTTGCGACTGTTGAAACGATTTGATGGAAGAATGTTTTTGTTTCAAGGCTTCATTTTCCACATTGGCTTGTAGTAACTGCTGATTAAGCTGATGCCCTTGTAGATGTGAGAGTAGATCAGCGTCATGATGATCATTGTTCGATTGTTCTTGCTGAACATGCACTATTTGAGGTAATTGTTGACTCTCTGGTGAACCATATGATCCTTGATTTTGTTGAAAATGATTATCATTGTTTGATTGTTTTTGCTGAACAAACACTATCTCAGGTTTTTGTTGACTTTCTTGTAAACCATATGATCCTTGATTTTGTTGAAAATTATCATAGTTATTTATAGGTGTATGAATCAAGTCTGGTTTATATGTGTGTTTATGTGTATTTTCTTCAAATGATTCTCCATGATTATTTGGTGGTCTCAAACCAACAATTTCTTGAGATTGCTGACTCGCACGTAAAGAATCATGTGTATGTTTCAATCTGTCATTAATTTTCTGTGCCCGCAGTAGTTGCTGGTTGAATCTATGTCCATCTTGTTGCACCCATTTCTGAACATTATCTTCTTGGAAGGAACCAAGGTGAAAATGTGGCTGTACCCCATCCAGTTTTAAGACTTGTACATTCGGATTATAAACCGGATGCACGTTTCGTATTTGATCAACTATTTGTTCGTTATATTGTTGTTGTGCCGAATCGAGAGAAGAATGAATATTGTCTGATTCTTGTTGTATTTGAGACAACAGATTCTTGTGATGATTGTGTACATCATCATGTAACTGTTTTTCGTTTTCAGTACGAGGAGGACCAATTTCAACAGTTTGTTGATTGTACTCTTTTTCATCGATATTCAGTGCGTACTGTTCACCGAGTTTACCGTTGTAGCTAACCTGTTGAAGTTGAGCAGTTGAAACTGGTGCAAGCTTAGTTGTATGTACAGACGACAGTGTATCTGGGCCAGACAGAAGAGCTTGGTCATTTGAGTAACCAGATGGAGCACCAACAACATTCAATCTATTTCCATACTCCAGTCGTTCTCCCAGTATTTTGGAATGATGTCCCTGTTGATTATGGCCAGCGTGCTCAGCAGCGTCTACAATCTGTTGAATATAATCAATCGGTATTCCATTATGTTTTATCTGGTCTTCCTCCGCTGCTGTCAATATTTTTTCTTCTTCAAATTCTATTGGAACAGCTTTTTGAACTTCAACGATTGTACTAGATTTGAATTTGTTTCTAAATAGACGATGAGCAATGTCATGAGGGTTTAAATCTTGTGCGAATACCTGTTCACTCGATAAATTATTCGACGCGTCAGCAGCTACGTTGCTATTATAATTCGAATCACCTTGTGAAGATATCAAAGCTTCTGCCAATGGTTGTGGTTTCGGTGTGATGATAACAGTTGGTGGTGTCGGACTCGGGAGTGGTGATGGCGAAGGACCTGAAAGATAGCCTACTGGTGCAGCGGGTGGTGAGTTTACGTACGTAGCGGACGAAGCGAGTTGTTGTGGTGATGAAGTGGCGTCATTCAATTCGATTCCGATATGACCAGAATCTCCATAATTTGTAGCAACAAGTGATTCTGCATGACTCTCGGCAAATGCAGACGACGAAGGTTTAGTGGAGACATACAACGCTGGAGCAGGAGTTGAGGATACTGCAAGATTTGAATGAGTTGAAACATGTGCATCCAGTAAATTGTTTGCTATATATGGACCAGATGAAGCGGGAAAACTGCTTGCAGTGGATGATTCATACGACAAAGAAGAAGCATCCTCACCAACATATATCTGTGGAACCGGAGTTGATTTTGAAACATATTCAAAATCTGGCCTCTCCGTGACTAAATTGTTCGATTCTTGATAATCAGCTACCACTATCGGTCTCAACGATAGGTGTGGCGATGAGGAAACCGATTCTACTTGTTCTGCATTCTGATAAATATTCACATTTCCACCTTCCTGCCGAATACCTTGATTATTTATCAATGCAGATAATTTCATCCCGTATTCTAACCTATTTCTACCAAACGAGTATGAACTGCCTACACTGGAAGCGTATACTCGACCTGGTGTTCGATTCTGGTCTTGCGATTGCTGACTCGAGGATTGAGATTGTGATTGAGAATTTTCAGGTGCTATATCGGGATCTGTTTCGTATGCTTGTTGTTGTCCTGGGGATGCAATCCTTCCATCATCAGACCCTTTAACTAAATATTGAGGGGATTCGACATCGTTTCCTAATGCTACGTTAACTGACTGTGCATTTCCATCAACTAGAAAGGTAGCCGATAACCGTTGTTGTTGCCCGTTGTGTATGCTTGAAGATCCACTACTGGTGGAGTACGACTGAGAGTTTTCTAGAAGCTGAGATGTTGTTTCAGGACCAGAAACAACTCCAACTGGTTGATGGCCGATGGCAAGTGCAGCCTCATTGTTGGTGCTGGATGTAACAACTGATTCTGCTGCTTGGCTGATGACTGGCACTATTTCTTGAGATGAATATTTCTGATTCAAAGAAGCTGACTCGGAAGCAGTTGCAGAAGCCTGAAATATATACATGAAGAGGGTTAATAGTGGTAGAGTACAAATAGAATGTCGTTTGTGCAATGAACAAAACGTTGCGTACATATTTTTCCATTCATCAAATTCGATAACTTCAGAATATGTTCCAAAAAAGTACACAATAAATTTGTTTGTTTTTCAACGTTTAATTATATAATATTTTCATGAGATTATTGTATGTGATATGATGCATTTCTGTGTTACCATAGTTACTCTGGCCAAAATAATTAGCATGATCATAAAAATCAATGTATTTTCATCCATATAAGGTGAGTCCAATATTGTGAGTCTGGTCTTCTTATATGCAAAACGAGTTGGATGATCATGTGAAATTATGAAAAATAATTCAATAATACTATCATAAAAATTGGAACCTCATTTCATGAGCTAGTTTCGTAGAAGAGAATCAAATCCTGGAAATATGAAGATATGTGATCTGTTCGGTTGTGTCAGGGATAACATCTGTGAATGAAACCTATATTTCTAAGGATTTCAAACCGGTGAAATGGTATAAGAATGATGAGATCAGAAGTTGCACCTGCACAGCGATTTGTGAACTTTCTACTGTTTTTTCCTGCATCGTGATTGGAGCATCAAAAATACAAGTTCATATAAGGTTTTCCTCCAGAGTCTTATAAAAATTTAAAAAAGAGTGATATTACGGCAGGTCATCCAACAATTATCAACAGGCATATTCTTATGACAGTGGACAAATGATCTACTAAATTACATGATCATTAGCCAGAAGGGTTGATTCAAGGATTGCATCAATGAGCTAAGAATTTTCCCACAGTGTGGCCTACACCAGTGGTGTACACCACGACATCAGTATTGGAGGCAGTATCGTTGTGACATTGTATCTGAATATTTAACTTCACCACTAAATTTTGTGAAATTTGCTGAAAAATCTACTCATGATAATATATTTCCTATTCGCATTCTTTTTCAATTCGAAATTTGGTACATTATATTGAGTTTGACAAGGCAAAATACAATAACTAGTTGTGACTGAGATAACTGACATAGATGACTGATGAATGAGATGATGTGAAAAAGAGATAAAAATATATACCATTATATTTTCATGAGGAAACAAGATGGAAACAGTTTGAGGCCTGCTCATGAGGAACCCTCTCAGTATTCAATTCCACGGTATCATATAATGTAAACTATAGAGAGAAACCACGGAAATACACGCATTGGATGATCGACTCTGGCGGAAATCAAATCCCGGTCTCCTGAAAGTCGGTCGACCATAGATTTTAATTATTATCAATTTGCGTCAATAACAGTCTCAATAAATGAGGTCATAAAATATTGAAATAATGAGATAAAAATATGAAATATAATCATTGGTATAATGCTCTCCGATCATGCTCTTTTATACTACTAAACGTAATTCAACTTTCGTCGAAAAATTACTGAAATAGCATACCGCAGAAGATGCCCTCGACTTAGTGAGAGCCTTGACAGCCATTTCTCCGATAGCGATTTGCGCATTTGTAGAGCCAGTCTTGCTGGTGCTTCCGTACGTAACAAGTGGGTGATATCCCCAATCATCAGCGAAGTATTGGACGCTTTGATCACTGTTAGGTAGTTTCACGTAATAGACGCCTTGGGCATATATGCCATCACGTGATTCGACGTGACCTTGACGGCCACCTTCGCCGTCGTTGACGTCGTAACCATACTCGTATTTTGGAGGATCCTGGAAATGTGTGCACATATTAGAATGTTATACTTTGTTTACTTTGCTTGATGTAAACATATAGTTATCATTTGTATCAGCCAATTCAGACACGAGAGTGAACAATAATATATAGGTTTTTAATTCAATCCATGGTCGAACACATTTTTCGTGAAATTGTATCATTGATATATTTTTTAAATATACGTCTTATCCAGAATATTTTTTGAAGAATCGGTAAGATTTCGCCAAATTTATTCGTGAAACCTTTTCAAAAACCTCATCATCCAATTGTTAAATTATTTTTCATTAAAATAACAAATTTCTCAAATTTTGTGACAATCATTCAAGATATTCATGGAACATGTTTGAAAATGTATGTGACATATTTTTCACACTTTTGTGGTTTTTTTTTCCAATATTGTTATTCAGTACATTTTCAAACTCAAAGCGTCACTCTTGACTGATGCTATAATTATGAATATCAACGTAACGAACGAACGAATGAATGCATGAATGGATAAATGAATGACTCGATGAATGAATGGCTCTATGAATGCTATATATTGTTGCCGGTGATGTATTACTGCCAAGTTATATTAGTTTTCCTGCGAACTTTGCACGAAGTTTAACCACGAGATATTTAACAGGTGCTTTCAAGACAATGAGTTGAATTAAGTTTAATTTAGGTGTGGAAGTGGGAGACGTCTGATAATGACGAAGATTTATTCCTGATACACTGAATCTAAATTAAATTATTTCACTGTATGTTTCTTATGTTGAAATCCAGACCAGAGTTATACTGTTCTCAAGATCAATGATGTAAGATTTAAAAGCTCTTAACTTAATTAAAATCGGTGTCTGAAATGATAATAAACTATATTACGAACAATAATTCATCACTTGATACTTTAATGAAATAGCTGCAATACGTTTTGAATGAGAACACAAATTTAAGCAAATTTATACACAATTACGTCACAAAAAATGTAGCGCGTGTGTTGTATGTTATCCAGTGTAATGCAAAGCAGATACGTTTTGAATAATGTACCCATTGTTAGTAAGTTATGAGGTAATTAGTACTGTTTTAAGGTAATCAAGTGCCGACTCGAAGTTTTTTGATAGTATTTCAAAGAATTGCTCAATTCAGACCGAGGAGTCAAAACTACGAGTCACAAATGTATGAAATTCGATATAACAATAATGAATGAATATTATGGTTTTAAGGCGCATCGACAGCGAGGTCATTTAGCGCCTGGATATAACAATAATCGGGGAATGTAAACGATTCATATTAGCACCGTGGTTCTGATGAAATATATGATTCCTAATCGTATATTCATTTATTTTTGTCACTTCCTTATATGATCGGATACTCAGATGAGAAATTATTCGGAATATGATGAAATTCAATTCAATTATGTCGAAGATGAATATTCAAATTGGAATATGTTTCATTTGAAACGGAACATTTTAAACACTCAGAACGAGAGAGTTGGTCCTATTCAATCATGAATATTTTTCAAATCATGCAAAAATAACAACAAAAAAAAAGAAAAAAAGAACGGAATGTGAGAAAAAAAAAACATTATCGAAGTTATAGACATGCAGTTGCATCGAGAATAAAACGAGCAGTATTCTCGAGCATAATTTTCTCATTTACGGAATGGAAATTGAAATTGACATCCGGAAAATTACTATCGGTGTCTAGATCATGACTATATTTCAAATTGTCTTATATTGTAGTTTTTCATGAGCATACATTTTGTTTGCGTCTCGCAGTTCAAATTGTTGAAACTAGAAGGGTGTCAATACCCAATGTATCCATTTTTCATTGATCATTATGTATTATGTACTTATTTACTATTTATATATTAATTATTCACATTATATACCATTTATATATTATCAATATTATTATGACTCATCAATTTGAAAAATATACTATATTTTGTGTCAAATTCAGCTGAAATAATTGAACTTATCTGATCAAAGTGACCCAACACTGGTATTATGTTTTTTTTAACAATCTTGTGAAACTGTTTACTTTTTCTCGCCACCTGATGTAACTTGATTCCTCAAAATTAATATAATCAAAGATATCTTGAGTAGAATGTAACAAATAATTCAATGTTTTTCTTTCCTCTCTTTACTTTAAATACTTCATTACTTTTAATGTTTGAGAAGTACGTCCGAATTTGAATTTGAACCTATAATTCACCATTTTACCCCACAGTTGACCTTTTTTTCAAAGGCTCCGTGGATGTTTTTTTGTCGTCATTGTGTTTTTCTCTCTGTATCAGTGTATTTGACCAGTTAAAAAAGAATGTAGTCATCTTCATTTATCATGTTTTCTTTCACTGATCTATATATAACTATTTATATATCAACTAGATCTATCAATATTTCCTTCCTCAAATTCAACCCGTGATCATAAAACATCGTCTTCAACCTTATCGCAATAATCACCAGGTAATTAATAACATCTCATTTGAAAGAGAAATTCAATAACTACAAAGAATCAGATCTCTGTTCTATCATAGAATGTATCAAATTAATCAAATAACATATTTTAGAAATCGTATTTGCGACTCCATCAATCTTATCAAACATATTGATTTTCATAGTCAACTTGCTTATGAAGACTTTATTTTTGACAGCTCAAGTTTTTATCTAGTATTAGTTGAATAATTAATTACCAAATGACCACGCTTCATTTTTTTCCACAGAAAAAAATTGAGAGTTGTTTCTGCTTTCTTCGAATAGAGTTTTTATACATATTGTTTTATAATATGTATGATTCTGTTACCACCTGATTCTATTAGGATGAATGGTGGCCCTCGGGTATATAGCTACTAATGACCTTGGCAACAAGTGGATTGTGCCCTACATTTCGACCGACGCCTTTCTACTGCCACAGGTTGAACGTGATTGCCATGATAATCACCCTACCTGCATCCGATTAATCTTCCGGCGTGCATTCCATCTTGTTTGATTTTTTAATCTTCGGATAAGTATATATACTATGAACCTAATCACTGATTATTTTTAGCTTGGTATGATGAATTTCATGTTGATGAGATGATTATTCTTGTATCAGGATGCATAGTGCATTCATATTTCTACAGTCGATTGAAGGTCATTTGCCGGAAGAAATCATATTACTTCCGAACCATAAGATTATGTGTCGGATATTAGGCTTAGATTACTGGCTTCGAAATTATCTTGTGTGCACCTTTCAAATGCATAGTTCAATTGATATAAAATCACAAATATCATTTAATTGTCATCTGAAAGAGATCGATCATGAAACATGGGACGGTAGAAATAATATAACTTCAACTATTATAAATATTCATTCAGGCGTTTCCATATTCTACTTTTACTCTTCTGAGTCCTGACTCGACTTCACCATAATCATCATTTGCGCGAACATTCTTTTTGTATTTCCTACCACACTGTCACTCTAAGTGCACATTCACGTTAACATTAGGATCAACGTGATTGAAGGTGATCCTACTTTTTGTTCCACTGTATCGTCAAGACTGGGCGAAATAAAAAGTCTAGCTCTGAATTATGTTTTTTCGTTAAGTGCACAACTGAGTTCATACGAATTAGTATTAAATATGTTCTCAGCTATTCTCCTAATATTATA
The DNA here is from genome assembly GCA_964007535.1 of Brachyptera risi. Classification (NCBI taxonomy): domain Eukaryota; kingdom Metazoa; phylum Arthropoda; class Insecta; order Plecoptera; family Taeniopterygidae; genus Brachyptera; species Brachyptera risi. The sequence goes on from OZ023328.1 coordinate 21,516,301, forward strand.
GAGTGTTCAAAATGGAACATTTTTGATCATTTTGATCAAATATTTTGATCATTTGCTCTCAACATTTGGATCTGAGAAACTTTCTTTCAGTTCACGCAATTCTAGGTTGATGTTAGTTGACCTTAACCGTAAGCTAGATAACCTTGACCGTAAGTAAGGTCAGCGTTAGTATTTTCTTTCAAGAAATTGAGAATTGAACAGGTTGTTTCAGTTGTTCAAGCGACAAGAAAAATCATCAAGCAGATTACATTCTTGCATTCTATGATTCATAGATCAAAACTAGAAAAACCAGAAATCACACATCGGTACCTTAGATCGGAAGTGTGTTCTCGAAGATCACGACCAAATATTTATGAATCACCTTCAAATTGGTTATATCTTTAAATAATTCACATTATTTCTCTATTTTTATTCGATGATAAAAATTCAATATTCGATATTATTATTCGATTTTAATTCGATCATTCGATGATCGTATTGTTTTATATGCCCAATTTTTCATTATTTCGATTCTTTTCAACGTGAGTATCCAGTTATTCAATGAGGTTGTTTTATTGTTTCTGTATTTGATTTCGCAACCAAATTTAATTCATTTCCTGCTTTGAGGCATTATGAAGATTACGCACTGTATTTTATATCCATTCTCATTCTCTTCTTCTAATGGAATCGGGGACTAGTTGAATGTTCATATATTATGAATATTGCTCATTCACAAGTGATGTGATAAAAACCATGGATCATGCGTAGTAAATACAATTACGATCAGGATATACAAACATATACAATTTTACAAACTATATATTGATAGAATTTCATTATCGTGAAATGCTGTTGGGTCCATTGTGGTACAGAAGACTTGTCAATACAGAAATGAACTAGATCATGGTTTTTGTTGAGACCGCTAGATCCATATAATAAAATCATTATTATACTTTCATCATTATTACTATTATTATTATATTTCTCTACCGTCTACGTTTTAATCGAGTTTGTCCATAAAATCGTGCGCTGTGAAACATTTATCAAAACCGATGAATTTTAATCGATTGATCCTTTCATGTTTGTATTATTGGAAGAGAAATTAGAACAATGAGAGTAAAAGACTGTCCAGATACCTATAATGATGAACGAGGGCATCGTTATATTCTCATTTCATTCTCAACATATAAAAGTAATATTACATACAATAGAGAGGTATTGAAGTAGAAGGTTTTTAGACGAATACAACGAAATAGTTCTCTCAGAAATATCAATTATATTATCATATGGACATATTTGAAGTATGGAATGGTTCATTCCACGTATTTGGTACCCTGAATGAATTGCATAATGGAATATATGTATTTATTTAATTAGGTAACTCCACTGTGATGGAAAAATAATCAGAATTGAAGGAGACTTTCAGATGTGTTCGGTTTCACTCAAATTATTTTTTTTTCAAAAAGAGCCAGAAGCATTGAACTATATTGAAAACGTGAACATTTTTCAACTCGAGCCACAGATCATCAAATATTATCAGATTAAAACGATGTTCCATCTCATTTTTTCACATCAATATATTTTCCACTCTCGGAAAGATCGTTTTCTCAAAACTTCTCCAAAATGTCATTCATTGCAAAAATCAATGCGTTACTTTCCAATCGCATGCACACTCTCACAAGATGAAGATATCACTTCTTTATTTGTGAATACCACTCATTTCAGCTGTATTCCTGAGGCAACTATTTGTTCATCCCAGTCGGTGACTGGTTTCATTCATGGATCTCTAACTTATTAGAAGCCAATTTCAGTTTAATGAAACATTGTGACTGAATATATGGTGAATACCTGAAACCAATTCACATTACTCAATATGTGGAAAATCTTCATTATTCATCATATATCAATATATAGGCCTACGTACATACATTTATATATATATATATATATATATATATAAATTCATTTCTTCATTATTCATCATATATCAATATATAGGCCTACGTACATACATTTATATATATATATATATATATATATATATATATATATATATATATATATATACATATATATATATATATATATATATATATATATATATATATATATATATATATATATATATAAATATATATATATATATATATATATATATATATATATATATATATATAAATATCATTATATGATATATTATAAATTATTATTTCCTCGCAAAATCTTCAAAAATGAAACGTCGTCTTTGGATGAAAATTGAAATGAAATGGAATAAAAATCGATCGAAATTTGATTATATGTATGTATATATATATATATATATATATATATATATATATATATATATATATATATATATATATATATATATATATATATATGTAGATATATAGATATATAGATATATAGATATAATATATATATATATAAATGAATGTATAAATTGATATGTGATTGAACATAGTAATATAATTGTGCGTATACCTTTTCAATGATCTGCTTCTTGACGTAGCCGGGTGGAGGTGTAGCGAAACTTGGCGCAGCCAAAGTAACGCCAAGTATGAACACCTGGAACATTGAATCACAACAAGAGTTAATAAATCCTCATCAATCTCTCCCAACATGTTCGAATTCAATTAAATATGACGAATTCAACGAATATGATTGTTGATGTATTATCATCATGCTTATTCAGAACTATTGTAATTCATATATTTGATCGAGTGGTGTATATCCCGTCAAACTTTATTGAAACGGGAGATCTTGCATGTAAACACGAATTCATCAAAAAAATTGATCTCATGCCAGGAAATGAAGAGGAATAATGAGGTGAGAGAATATTGACGATATCGGGGAGCAGGGTTAGTGGATGACGAGTGAAAAAAGGAGTGATGAGAACACTTTTGAGTGAGCTATGAACTGAAAAAATCAAGCAAAATCCAATGAATTGAGAACTAGAAATGGTGCGTATAACAAATAATGCTAATTATGAATTATTAGTACAGAAATGATCAAGATGATGTTAAATAACAATATTAATGTTCGAAGTGGATGACTAAATTATTCCAAGTGCTGCGCGTAGATGTGAGGAAGATGGTGCATAGTTGGAATAGAAAATAATTGGGAATTAGATCGTGGTGTACATATTAAAACTCCAACTGGGTGGATGAAATGTACATATTATTGATCAAGTTCAGTGACCAAATTAGTAAATCTAATTTCATAAGATCAATCTTGAGTCTATTCAAATTCAATTATCACACTTCATTTCTAATTAGATGTTTATCTCGTACCTCATCGCTCTATTCTCTTCAGCACTGATAAATTGTGAGTCAGGATAGAAATGGAGGTGCGAATGGTCCATTATACTATGAATATAGTGCCACGTGAATATATAAAAGAAGAGTATATTCCGGGTTATAGAGCAACTTGAAATCGAATTGAAATTCATTCATTGTGGTTTGAGATTAAATTTGTATTGCCGATATATCAACATCTTTGAATTCACTCGACTTGTTGACTGGATTTGTGTGTTGGTGTGTGTGTGTGTGTGTGTGTGTGTGTGTATATGTACCTCATGGACTTCACAAGTGTCTGTATGACTCTTATCGTGAAGAGGTATTTCGATTAGTATTTGGTTATAATGTTCACCAGTATACGTAAAACCAAATACGAAAAAATGGTTCAGAATTATCAAATGTATTTATCTGGATAGTTTCTCACACAAATACACACATACATATTCAGAAATGAAATAAACAAATTATCCATAAGCCAATACCCGAGAAGTAGAATGATTGACCTTATCAATCATATTCTGAACATTTAGATACGATAAACGTCAATAATTCCACAAATTTGACACAATATCTCTCTTTTTACATCCGTGTACAACGGTCGAATCATTAACCGGGTTCAGTTCTCAATTTGAATAATTCACCAGTTATATTCTGTTTCAATTCAAATATTATGTGTGCGGGGCGAGTTGAAATTTGATGTTGAGTGCATGTGAATTGATTTCATCTTGACCACCAACTTGATTTAAAAACCATACGTGCTCGAGGCAGACCGAATCTGCGTTCATTCAACGTACCGCACAGACTAACACGAATGAAAGTTTTCAGTGCTGTCAAAACCATTTCTAAATTATTTTTTGGTTTCGTTCCTCACTGTATTCTAACCGTTCTATTTATTCACTGTACTACTCGGTAATTTTAAACTTCTTGTTCAGTATATATGAAAAGAATAAAAATGACTTTTCCGTTTCTGTTAGATTACAATTGTTATGCTAATGCCATGCTTCCTATATAGAGTAATTAAAACGGTGTGAATTTAATTTTAGTTTCTCTTAAATTAGTCCGCTTTAAAGATATTCAGAATCTGTGGTTCAACACTTGAAACACAACTGATGCTATTATTTTCCGAAGCTTTGTTTCTCAGGCTTGATTTTAGGAGAAAAAAGATGTAATTAGCATCTTTAACACCATGATAGTTTGTACTTGAACGTGAAACCTGATCTACTTTATCGTCTATAGCAATGGGCAATGGTGCAACCAAGGTCAAATGAAAACGACTCGATCGTGTCTTCTGTTTGCATGTAGCCTAGTGTGCCACAGAGCCATAGTAAAAGAACTTGTTTACTTCAAAGAAACAACACAAGCTATTGACCTAATAAGCTATTTTATCATGTAGTGAAAAGTGAAAATATGAGGCTTTTGAACTTTTTGTCCATATAGATATCTATATAGTTGATAGTACAAATTTGTCGGTAATGCCACTTATAATATATATATATATATAGGCATATATATATAAATATATGTATATACATATATATATATATATATATATATATATATATATATATATATATATATATATATATATATATGTATATATGTATATATATATATATATATATATATATATATATATATTTTTTTTTTATATTGAGTTTTAACGACGCACTATATTGATGGCTACGATCTATTAGCATCGGTGAATGACGAATGAGATGATGGGATGATGAAATGTGAGGTTATTTTATTAGTTGTTTTGGATGGTCGGAAGGAGTCGGTCGTGACCCGTTGGCAAAGAATCATCCCAGTATCAACCTGAACGACAGAGATAAACCACGAAAAAACCCCATCAGGATGGTCGACCATGGCGGGAATCGAACCCCGGTCTTCCGAATGACGGTTCAGTGTGTTATCACTCGGCCACGAGTCTCGATTATATATGTATATATATTATATATATATATATATATATATATATATATATATATATATATATATATATATATATTTATATATATATATATTTATATATATATATATATATATATATATATATATATATATATATATATATATATATATATATATATATATATATATATATATGTATGAGATTATAGGATGAACTGAGTTTGGTACATTTTACATTTTTATCCGTTTGAATTTAATTCGACTAATCTATCTGATAAAACATAAAAATTGAACATGATAAATTAAAATAATTTTCACTTGAATAGGAAAACTTAAAAGAAAATTCAAGTATCTCCTGAACTCAATTTTTTTACAATGTCAATTCACTGTTTTCTTCCATCCAAGTTGAAGCGTTTCTGAAATGATTTTTTTTTATTTCGATGCTTCCATTTTTCCGGGAAAAATGTTATCTTTTTTCAAATAATTCAATTTAATTTATTCCTCAACCTATATGTGATATCTTCGTAATTCTATTTCATATTCGGTATATACTCCATTTACTTGGACGAAAAGGTCAGCTGGTAGTTCTCTGAGCCGTCAATCAGTTGTTTGGGGTTCGATTTCCACCAATGGCAAATTCTCAATGAGGTTTTTCTATACATCCCTCGTGCATTAAATTGAATTCATGAACGATTCCCTTCTATCACGTCGTGCCTGATTCGTTTAAACCCATATGCGCAATAAGTACTGCAAACAAACTGAAACGTCCCTCTGCAAAAGTCGTATAGAAAACGACAGTAAAAACTTGGCATATTTATTTTTAATGAAGTATTTATTTTTTGAGTTTTCAATTCAATGTCAGTTTGCTAACAAGACGATCAACTTGTCGTACTTACATTCAGAGATATCTGCATATTCTCAAATATGAGAAAAAAAACAGAAAACTGAGTAAATTCTCATTCCACTAGAGACTAAGAATAATCTCATAATTTGTCCAATCATTAGAACTTTTCAATTCATCTCATCCACTTCATATCACAGATATATCAAATAAGTATATCAAATTGATTCCAACGTAATATATGAGGTTCAATTCATGTGGTGAGATGTTAAAAAACATATCATTCGGATTAATTAGTTTGATACTGCATCATCACAATTATTTGACTATGTATATTTATCGATTCGTTATCATCATCAATTGACAATACACAACCTCATAAAATACAGACTTCAATTGTTTTATGTGCTTGTCAAATACATGCAGAGTAATTACACGTCATTTGATGATGATTACATTTTTGATGAGATGCTTCCAGTGAAGATCTACTGACTCTTCATTTGCAATATTGTATCTGTGTATTAAATTCGAAGATGACCTCACTTTTCCTACCTAGTAATTTTAATCAGTGATGCGACGAAAGATCAGGTATCATCGTCACCTCGTGATTTGTATATACAATTTTCAATTTGAATGTGGAATATGGCCTGAGAATATTATGAGAAAGTTCGCTGGAAGATCATTGAGTTTTTCAATAATAGATATTGAATTAGATATAATTGAGAGAACATCTCTTATGATATTAGTTATTATCATTTATAAAATCGAAAATTTCATTGTACATGAATAATATGATTGAGGAATGATGGGTACTCAATGAAATTGTGATAATAGATGGATGTATATTGAGAAGAGTGGAGACACCATTGAGATAATAAAATGTGATACAGTTTGTTCATCTATGCAATGATTCTGTGCTGGAATTTCCATTCATTTTTCTTGAATGGAAATGATCGAATGATCTTAGAAGGTTCACCACGATGATATTCTGTCAAGTTTCACCTTATTGACAACTCTGTTGAATGTATTTCATTGAGAGCGAATCACACTGATCACTGATGACATAAAATATATACTTTTAGTGAAAAAATGGACAAAACTTGATGGCTCGAAAATGCGTGTTCCGGATGTGAACATCAGATCTTCTCTGATTAAGAATAGAGCGGAAGAAGTTTCAAACGAGTTATATATAATATATGCTCACATTACAGGTGATGGAAAAATATTTAACGATACAATTTGTGATTCTCAATCATGCTGAGATCTCTTCATTTTGTTGATAACAATTATTTCAGTATGCATACTCATCTAATTGAAAATGCTGTTTCAACGCTGTGATGTGGAAATAATTTGATTGATATATACTGAGCTATTTTGAAATCATCATGAGAGTGTTTTCGAGTGTGAAAAAAAGTTCATTCTTCTATTTTATTTGAAAAAACTAATGGGAGAAATATCTGCCTTTTATGCTTTTAACTTCCGAATGATCGAACGGCTCACAATTCTGATTAACATACACACACACACACACACACATCCATGTATATATATACACATATATATATATATATATATATATATATATATATATATATACATATATATATATATATATATATATATATATATATATATATATATATATATATATATATATATATATATATGTATGTATATATGAACATATATATACATATGAGTTAAGGACATTGAAGTTTCTTTCGCATGCTTTGACAAATTACATTTGATTGTTGGCTCTCATTCACAGCTTATTGCCCATTTGCTGTCACACTTGAAAAAGAGATGAATTCTCATCACATCAGTTCAATGATTCTCATGAGGTCAATTCATTAGCCCGTAGAAAGAGTCGCAAATAATTATTCTCGGTATGGTAAAGATGGTAAATTCTGAAATCTCATGCAAAATTTCAGCTATTTCAATAATAAATTCATTGGCCATTGTTATGTTATTCTAATCAGTAATAGTATATATGTTGTTCGGCAGTCACCCCCGTATACTCTAGCTGTTGTTGGGGTCGTTAATCTATCAATAATCAAGGTCGGCAGTTATAGGGTAAAGATGCTTTCACATTATTCTAACCACCTGTATTGAGTTTTTTCCACTCCAATAGAAATTTGAATGTATCAGTAACTAAAACAGCAACGAAAATGCGATTTTTTTCATTTTCATTGATGACTGTTATTATTCTTCATCACTACTTATATTCCTTAATGACCTCGGAGTTACCTGTGAATATTGCCTGTCAATGCAGAGAAAACTGTCACCTCTATTAACACGAACTATTTGTCCAATAAGCGAATAGTAAAAATGTGAAATACGAAGGTAAAAACATGATATTACCTACATGTAGCTTGTTTATAGCTATATAGCAAATCTCCCGAGCCTACCGCAATGTAAAAGCCACAACATACTCATAATTTCTCATTCGTTCATTATTAAATATGAGACCATTCTTTGAAAAAAAAATTGCCGAAAACAAAATGATCCACAACTAACATGTTTTGTACAGAACTCTCCTATTATATCATCAATAACAATATAAAATAATTGAATTATTATCCGTATAATCAACCTTCGAATCACTTCCAGTATACTTATCACCCATCATTACAATCATTCTTAATAGCTCGATCATTTTTTTCTGAATAATTTCGAAATACTGAATCAATTTCAGTCGAGTGTGATACTAGAATATCACACATCTGAGAAGATGGAACAATATAAAAATATAACGACTTCATATGTTGATGCAATTGAACATAAAGCTCAACTAAAAACGTTATGGCAACAGATGATTGAATCACCGATACATATGAACAGTGAATTGCTGAATCTTGAAGCTATGTTCCACACATACTGGCAATCAAATGATAGAGGAATGGTAACTCAATAAATAAACAAATGAAAATTGTAGTTTAATACACTATTGAGTTTGAATGAAAACATTTCAATTCATCGTTCAAAACTTAAACCACATGCTCATACATAATCATGAATGACTCTTAAAAAAACTATCTAGTCATCTTTATTATTGTTGAACTATCATAGAGGACCGTGATGGATGTAAAACAATGTTTACACAGCATTCCAGAGGAATGTGAAACATATTAATAAGAAGCATGATTTCCAGCGTGAATAAATTCAATCAAATGTTTTCATTACAAAAGTCAACAATTCTTACACTTGAATCAGCAAGATGAAAAATTGGTGGATACATACAAAACACCGATATAATCATCGATAATAAAATAAATATCATTCAATCTCCAGTCGTTAGATTTATCACGATGAAAATGTAGGAATATAGAATGATAATACTACAATACTAAATAATAATAGCAATCTAAATAACAAACTCACCTTTAATATGATCATAATATCAGTGTACGATCAGCACCCTAAACACACGATCCACTCGTATCGAACAAATCTTTATCACTGATGGTCACTAGTTAATTCCTCTAGTTCATAGAAAACCACTTAAAAAAACGAAAACCTTCTCCTACCACAACATGGAGTATCCGTCCATTTAGTGCTACCGTTCTCTTTACCTTCCTGCCTACCACTGTAATGCTCTCGATTCTACCGCCGATGACCAGCCAGTCGGCATAATAATCTTTGGTCGCACTTCTCCCAGGCGTTGGCCATGTTGACTTCACTGTGCTACAGATCTACTTGCATATGATGCCTTCAGGTGGGGAGATTTTATTAAACACCTCTCACTTGAGAACTGGAAACATATATGTATGCATTGATTTATAATATTCGAGTACGTTGACTGTTGGTTATGAACATTAAATGGGAGTAAAATGATGGATCATTAAATAATGTGATGAGATATTACATGCATTTCTACTATGCATGATGCATTGTATGAATATCGATTTTCACAGATTTATTTTCGAATTCAAGTTTCACTCATTCATGTAATGTTGATACAAATGAATTATGAAAACTTTACCATGAGTTTCCACTTGAACAAAGTACCAAACCAGTATTTATTCAGCAGCAATGAATCCTGAACTACCTATTAGAATATCTTCTTTCTCACTATCGCATTTATGCGCTAATTTGTGTAACGTTTGACATAACTTAAATTAAGCATGACTTGTTCGTAGCATGGCCACTACTACGACCGATATAAAAGACAGCCCAGTCCTGTGGTGTCAAAGTTATTTTTTTTTAATAATTGAAATGAGATGGTAAGATCGCCCTTGTGGGTGTCCCCCCAAACGATCCTACCTTTCATTCATAGCTTAAATTGGAAAAGAGCGATTATGCATCAAGTTTCGATGTTATCGAGAAACAAACTATCACCGATAATGAAGATCAGAGAGTCAAATAATATTATCGAAAATTCAGAAAGAAACGAACAAATTGAACTTCAACAAATGAATTTCAGAACACCCTTCATTGTTCTTTGAATGTCACCATCCAAGCACAATGGCTTCCTAAAATTTAATTCTATTGTGTATCATGTCCACATTTGCTCATGTATAGCCCAATTGGAATGAAGATCAAATCAGACTTGATTTTGATAAAAATTATTAATTTACTTTTTGAATTGCTTCATGGTATTTTGTCTATTGCATCCATATGAAGGTACTTCTCGAATGAATATCGGACGAGTCTTAATACATCTGTCGCTTCTTCTTATCAACAGTGTGGTTATAGATAATGAAATCTTCCATTCTAGCGCCTCTTCTCACAATAAGGCTAATTTATTCTGTTCACAAAGAAGAGGCAGAAAAAAGTGAGAAATAAGTCTTTGCTGTTTAACAAATGTTCATTAATATATAGAATTGACGTTTGAGTTTTAATAAAATCTCCCTTCATACTGGCGCAGGTTGAATCCTCGAGTGAGGCATTTTAATGTTCTTGTTTGAATGTTTTGCCATTTCACAACACTCTCGCTGCGATCTCTACTTCTGTCATCTCTCTAGTATTGCATGTGATCTAGTTTTCACTGATCGAATCTCCCCACTCAAAAAGGAGTCAACTCTTTCTCTTAGAATATTATGCTTAAACTCTTTATTTTCTAATCGATGCATAATATGTGAAAATTATCTAAGATTCATAATAACAACATTCACATCCGAGTATTCATAATTAGTGTAATAAGTGGCATGAAAATAAATAACACTTGAAGTACTTTAATTCGAAGGAAAACAGTGAAAAGATGAATGTGTAAATTGACCTTCCCTATTTTTTGCATTTTTGTAAATGGAAAATCCTGTGGATTAAAAATAAATCCAATCCAATCTAATCTAATATATATATATATATATATATATATATATATATATATATATATATATATATATATATATATATATATATATATATATATTATGTGTATCTGTTTGTTGATGGAGATTCTAGTGGCTGCTAGTACGTGCATAAGGTAAGGTGTGAAAACTCATCCTCTATCTTGGGCCTGTATTGTTTAATCCAATAACAGCTAGGTTGTCTAGCGTTTCACTGTATAGTTTCGGGTAACAATCCGTCAAGTACAAATTTTGAAAACTCTTAGATGAGTGACATGGGCGAGAAACGGAATAATATTTTCATTAGAATGTAATTCTGAATTTTCAAAATGTTATAAGAACCACAATGACTTATATATGTGACAAGTTTCATGAAAATTTGAGGAACGGTCACTCATTTTCCAACACATGCTGATATCCGCATTTCATATTCCTGGTGAATATAAAAGTGACTCACTGGCACATTTAGCTCAGTTGCTAACCGTTCATCTCCAAAGGATTCTTATTGTACACATAAAATCCACAGTTTATATCATCTCGGTAATCACTCATCTGACGCCAATAGATCTCTGTCATTATTATAGGGCGTCGTTAAACCCGATATGAATTCATAAAATGCGGTCGTTACTGTTGAACAGAATCAATTCACCTCTTCTATCAGCTGAATCTCCCTATTAGTGGTCGCGATGCACTTATTATCTTATGACGTTAATTCTTTTACTAGAGCAGATCAGAAATGCTTCTGAAATTCTTCTTGTTATCTTTTTCTTTCCATCGGTATCCGGTATTTTGTTTCATCAAAGTTCTAACAGCATAACAAGTTTTTCATTATTTAAAGAGATCAACTTTTGCTGATCGTATTCCTTTTATGGGTTCTGTACAACAGGTGAAAGCCTAAAACAAGAGAGTAAAATGAAACACCATGCGTGAATCAGTGTTTATTTCATTGTAGTATATTCTTAATTGTTCTGCAATCTGTCAGTGTGACTCAATCTTACTGCCATAATTACAAACATCCATTTGATTATTCATCACATTCAATTCGTATATTACCTTACAATATCACACCACGTTCTGTGTAAATGAACGTTTCATGTGCATATAGTTCAGGAAACAAAATTGATCGATTAACGTGAATTCCAATTGCATACTAATTTTTTCAGTTCTGAAATAATGAATTGACTGATACATGTGCAATTGACCACCAATGTTGAACAGTATGATAGTCATGTGTCTTTCAACATCAAACGTCGGTTTATTGAATTCGCATTCACATATGCATTTCAGGAATATGTAAGTTCTATTCAAGACAGTATTTTCTTGGATTTCCTCCATTCTACTTTCAATTCTCAAATGCAATCATATGAATGAATATATATATATATATATATATATATATATATATATATATATATATATATATATATATATATATATATATATATATATGTATATATATATATATATATATATATATACATATATATATATATATATATATATATATATATATATATATATATATATATATATATATATATATATATACACATATACATATGGGCCACCCTCGGTAGCTCGGTTAGTTGGGGCACCGCTTCAGAAACTGAATTCACCGTTGGGCATGGGTTCGAACCCCGCATAAGGTATGGGTTTTTGTACACGTCCTTTCACCAATCATCACTCCATAATTTTATCATCACCTGCTCATTCGTACCCCCGTATAACCCAGCAGTTGATGGGGTCGTTGAGCAAACAATAATTAAATAAATAAATCAATATATATATATATATATATATATATATATATTTATATATATATATATATATATATATATATATATATACATATATATATATATATATATATATATATTTATATATATATATATATATATATATATATATATATATATATATATAAATATATATATACATATATATATATATATATATATATATATATATATATATATATATTATATATATATATATATATATATATATATATACATATCGCACACATAATACACAGTTCACACTAACATTTAATTATAATTATTCTGATATCACTTTGTCGGCGTCAAAGGTCAACTTGTCACCATAACACCATATGAAACATTCCAATCGACTAAGAAAAATGTATCATATACATATATTTTTCTGTAAAAATTCAGATGCTCATGTTCATGTTGATATGTTTTAAAATACTAATGTTGTCGCTCTCGGAGTATATATTTGTTTTCACTCTCAAAGCAGGTTCTTCACACATTATCAATATCATATTTAGATCAGTATACCAACAGATCTCGTAATGAATCGCGTTTTCTTTCTCGCAATTTGATTCTCTATAAGATATGGTTCGAAACCAAATACATAATTATACATTTCATGTTACTATCATAGATATCCAATAATTAAATGAGGTTACCGGACTCTACATCAACTCTTCAATGTTACGGTTCTACTTTGATGTGGGTGCAGGAGTGAATACTTGTTATTATGCGGTGAGTGTCTAAAGCCGGTGCAATTGCGGCGACAAATTAGGCACAGACTCTGGTATAGAACGCATTCACGACCGGTTCTTTTCTATGACTCTTCTAATAATATTATCAAGAGTATACTTCCTTGCAGAGCGCTGATAATGTGGGTCACGTGATACACCACACCCAAAGGCCATTTTGTTTGCGACCCACCCAGCAGCCACATCGCGTCCAGTATAAGACGGAGCATCCACTCACGTAGTGCCTACTCTAATTAACCCAGACTCACTTTAACTATGGTACCCAAGACTTTTACGGGCAATACTCAATTATAAGAGGAAATCAAATCAGAATTTAATGACGAAGACACATGAAGACAGTAAAATACGTTTTGAGAGAAATTGGACGTTGGTTTATAGATGAGAGTTCTTCGGTTGAGGAAGTAAAACGTTGGATGGTGTGATTATAATTGTCCTGTGAATGATACTTATTTTTTTAGGGTGTCTGGATAATTATGGTATAATTAGAGTTTTGTTTGTGAGAAAAAGTGAGAACTCAGATGTTGTTTGTAATTATTTTGAAAATGGTTTAGTTTAGTGATCCTTTTTTCATCCATTGCCTCAATTGGGGACAATGAGTTTGTATGAAGTGTTGATGTTATTGAAAAAAAAGTTTAGTGAGTTTGATTTATGACAAGACCGCACCCATAGAGAGAGTTATGAACTGAGTTTCAGAACCCAAATAATACTCAAACTATTAGCTGAATAAAGATCAATGATTATTGCATATATTCAGCAGAACCCCTAACCTAGCTCATGTGATTATTCAAACGAGCTAAAATATTGAATCCTTGGGTTCATGTATTTGTTGAATATTCTGTTTTGGAAGGTTTTTAGATTTAGATATACTGCAGTTTCGAAAGCATTTCAAATTTGAATAACGGAATCATGAGTGAATACAAAATAATCGTCTTATCAGAAGCTCGATCGTGAATTGATAATTTCGATAAAATAGCTTCGAAGATGATAATAATGATGGAATAATTATGATCCTTATAATTGGTGACAAAACACCTCACGGTTTTGTGCCGCTTCTGAATAAACTCACCGAAGCGCCATCAACCTCACTGGGGAAATAATGATATTGTACATCAAGGTCTTGATGTGAAAAAATCAAAATGACAGATTTTTTTCCTCGGTTTCAATACATACATACTCAGAAGAATGATCAGAATGCTCTCCCAGAAAACCAAAAAAGAGCTGATCTGTTGAATGAATACAAATGTTCAGTTTCAATTCATGGAAAATGAATGTTTTAGTTTTGGTAATAATCGAAGATACTGATGAAGATATTGAGAAATGAAACTACTGATTGACAATTTATATTGATGAGCTTCACGAGACAAAATCAAATATTGATGATGATGATAATAATGACAGTAATGATAGAAAACATTATTATGATTCAATATGTTTAGATATGTTCGATCAGTGAAAACTTGAGGATAGCATATTTTGATGATAGAGTGATATATTTTCTCATTTTTAGTATCAATTTTTCTGAAAAATTATATACAAAATCAGTCATTATATGCTTGCTCGGCCCATTTCATTCATTTATATGGCAGCCAATGAAGATAGAGGTTAATATTGACCTCAAAATGTTATTGAAAATATGTTAATCAATGGAAACCGATGAATTCAATAAAAAAACGTGAGTTTTTTAAGTGACTATTTTTATAGCATCAACCACAAATCCAACCGGATGAGCGTAGCAGTGAATTTTTCCATTCCTTATATCGAAAAAAATGGGCTCCGTTTTTTAAGTTTTTTTTTGCTGTTGTAATTCTGAATGTCGCATACAGGTCAGGAAAAACAACAAATCCACTATTTTTCCACATATTGGTTCCACACCAGAAAAGGTTGGGATTGCTTTTCAGAGAATAATATTCAACTGTTTTTCTGGAAAAAATCGGAAATTTTGGAAAATCCCCATAAGAATAACCATCAAGATGGAAAAACTTGAAATATGAAATTTTTTCAAAAGCTTCAAAATTTTCGTCGAATATGAAAAACACCATCATACATATTTTCAGTCACGTTCACAACAATCGGATGACAAAAATCAAATAAAATGCTATAAAAGTGGGCTCATGCATTCTATTTAATATTGCGATCAATTAGTTTTGCAAAGTGTACATGCGACAGGTTGCAGCACTAGAAATATGAACAAGTTGGAGGTAAAGGTTTTGAACGTTCGAAGTAATCTCAAATCTGTGGATGTGGATAGAGCTGACAGAATATTTTCCATTCTAGATTTACATACTTCTAAGGTCATCTCACAACGCATATCCCGCGTTTGAATCCAAGTTTTTATAAGACACATTTTGGAGAGGAATTGTTCAAAACCGATCTTATTGAATACAATGTGTCATTTGAATGTACGTTATGAATGTTCAGCATCCAAGTGACTCTGGTTTGTGACGTCATCAAGAAGTTAATCGGGGTCACGTGATCGTGGTCAATGCTATCGACAGGGCCACTAGTGCCACTATGAGCCAGCTAGTGCTGGCTCATATTATGAGCTATATTCCGCCATCTGAAAATGAGAAAATCTACTTCTAACAAATAACTAGATTTTGAGTTACTCAATGCAAAGCCATTGAGGTGAATTGTAGTATACTGTTCTACTGTTGTAGTGTACATGTTTAGAAATATTCTTTCCTATTTTTCCCCGTGTACCGGCAAAATAACCACGAACGCTTGTTGGATGCAGGAAATCCACAAAGATGATTGTGAAGTTTTGAAACTTGCCAAAGTTACTGTCCACACTATAATGGGCAAGTCATAAGATGATCATTATTTGTATGAGTCTTGCCGTTCTATCGATACAGATTCATTCGGAATCTCGTGAAATTTTGTAAAAATGTCTTGACAGATGAAATGTTGATCAAACATCAATACATATAAAAATGACAATCATTGATCGACAAATCGACAAAGTTCGAACATCAATTTTGAAAAGTTTCGAGTACTCACAATTATTTCGGAATTTCCGTTTTGAACGAGCATTTTCATTTATTTGGTCAGTGTACGGAAAAAACGGGTCAAAATATTGTGAATTATTTCTTCGTCATTTCGATATAAATCCACTTCAATAGTTCTGCATCAGCTGATTCGACATGAAGTTACTTGTCAGAAGTAGATTGGTTCAATCTCAGATAGATGAATATAGCTTCACGTCACGGCCAATAATATCAAGCAGGGAAATTCTTCTGACTTCTGACACATATCATGAATTGGTATACGATTCTACGTTCAGAATAATGTCATTTTTAGTCTTTTTTATTGATTTCATTCTTCAATAATGTCTTCAGCACAATATTGGTCATTCATTGGAAAATGAGAATCGAATATATCCAATTTTATTTGCTGGTCATCCTGGAAAATAATATCATCATTTCATTCATTGCCTATTGATGCATTCATAATTATTAATATGAAATGAATCATGAATCTTTTTCGGTTCATATCCAGATCAAACAAGTCCAACCACCTGATTGACATATCGACTTGATCTTCTTAATTAATATTGGTAGAAGAGAAAACAAGTTTTCATTGAATCCAGTTGTTGTCTATTGAACTAGTGATGAATACATTACTGATCGAATGTAGCACTTCTGAACTATTCATCTCTTACTATTGTGTATTCAAAGATGTCTATATATAAGATGTCATCATCAATCAAGCTTGATGATGGTCAATTCCCTTTTCTTGCACTCCACTGGAACAATCACCAAAACCTTATATGTACGTCGATCCAACAAAATATCTGCTTTTTGATGATAACTTTGAAACAGTTTGATAAAAAAATGAGAACTCTAAAGAAATATTGATAAATATTTTGATCTTGACGATTATCATACTTTCAAGATGTAAAATCCTGAATGGTGAAATTTTCACAGACATCGTTAGGAATGATGTATACCAGATGTATAACTGTGGAAATGATCCGATATAGTTTCATTGATGGTTAATGAGCACATTATACTTGTATGCACGAGAAAATGGACGTTCTACAAGTATGGAAAATTCGAATGTCACTGATTTATATGTATTTATACCGTATGTGTTTGTCAGGCATTTTCAATTTCCAGGACGAGGTTCACGATGGAAAACGCCACCACATCTTTCAAAAGTGTCAAATCTCCGAAGTTGCAGCACGATAATATGATTACCAAAGTTCTTATAATCTTTTTTTGAGCAACCTATGCATTCATTTCTCCAATAATGACTTTTTGTTTGTTTGTTAGTTCTGATGATTGAAAGTATCGTACAAGTTATAGATTTTTAAGATTGTGCTGATTATTATTAATAACCTTGTTTTGTTTTGTTGTATGTTCGATAACTCACTAGTTCATTACTTATTTCTTTATTTTCTTCTGCGTAACTTCTTCCAGGCAACCCGCACACAGGAGTTCCTCTCTCATGCGGGTTTCTTGTTGTGAAATATAATTCGAGAAAAAACTGTTGAAAAATGCATACATACATTTTTATAATGTTCAGAAACAAGAATGAAATTATTTGAAAATGAATGAATGAATGAACCTCCTACTCTCGTAGGAGCAAAATATGTAACATCTCGAAGGAATATCTGTGCTCAATTATAAATTTCGATATTTCTAGAAGTTCGCATGCATATCTTCATCAAAGATTCTGTCTCACACACGGAACTGCCAGAAACAGAATGAAAACTATTTATTGAAATATAAAAATTAACAATAATAACATTTTGAGAGGATGATAAAATAAAGAGAGGACGAGAAACGGAACACAAGTTGATTAAATCCGAGAATAGTTTTAATCGAGATGAAATAATAATCATGATAACTTTGTGAAAGAGAGAAATAAGTGAATAGATACTAATTACAATAAACGAAGAAGAGAACAAAAAAGAAGAGGAATGCTGAAATCATAACAACAAAATCTAAAAATGAGACCCAAAATAATAGTATTCAATTGAAATAATCATCAAATTCCGTATTCCGTCAAATCGAGTCCAATAAGTACCTCTATAACAATTCTGCTGTAACCTAGAGCTCTCACATTACACGGAT
>OZ023328.1:21540217-21557717 GCA_964007535.1 Brachyptera risi
CATTTTCCGTTGGGAGCGTTGAACCAATTTTCCTCCAAACCCAATCTTTTATCAGAAATCACCACTCAGAAATATTCCCAGGCCGATATAATGAGTTTTCACGTGATCTCGTATTCCACGCATAAATAAAAACATAAAAACGAAGACCGATTTTGCCTTGCAGTACGTGTAATTGTATCTTCGCTACGCTCACCTAATAATCATAGACTGCTTGGGTCATTATGTCAAATGATTTTGAAGGAGGACGATGATTTGGATGAAGCTTGAAATGATTACGCCATGACTGCAGTTGTATGAGGAACGTGAGCGAGTTCTACCGCTCCCTGTCATCATCATCACATCGCCTGTGGTCATGCGAAACTGTCACTAGCCTGGTCCAAGATAATGACAATGCCAATTAGATTCATAACTACGAATAGGAAGTGAAAGTCTGGATTTCGTTGGATACGATGGAATATTCATTTTAATTGATCTTAGAATTATTCGAGGTAAATTTACATTAATTACTTTTGTTGGAATTTTATTTGTTGTACTTTGTTTGTCCTAATATGGTGACATTCCTTCAACTTCTCAGTGAAACAATCTTTTTCTATAGATTGTATTTGATTAAAATATACATTTTCAGGTCTCATAATTTGGTTAATAAAGCATGACATATCGAAGAACAATTGAGAGCAGGCCTACCAGCGAAACTTTCAATAATTCTTCAAGTCAAAAAGTGTATATTTCGAAATGAATATGTATAGACATGTTTTATTCTAATTTGAACAGTTTATTGAGATAAGTAGACCACTCATATAAATGTTGCGAATGTTTTATTGATCTACCGTTCGAATTGGTGTAACTCATGGATACGGAAACACATTTGTCCAAATACAGACAATTATAAGTCCTTCAGCTAGAAAATATTGAAATGTGTAAATGAATCCAAATCACCTTAATAATATACAGAATACCGTTGAATATCATTCACATTCCGAAACTGATAGAATCAATTATTCCTCAACTCGATTACGTGAGCAAAAATATTTTTGTTTCGTAAATCAATATAATTATTCACACAATTTATACATTCAGAGTAGAGCTCGAATTTTACAGAAACGTTCATTGAGTACCTAGTGTTATGATCCAATATCACCGTCCGGTGATATCCCAGATCAGTGTATGAAAATTACGTTGGGATTCTCGGTGATCTAGAAATGTATTACGATTCAAGTTTAAAATTCAAGTTTGATCGACGATTTAAGATCACCGCGCCTGAATATCTCAAGTTTGGGTATCAAAATAGATATTTGTGAGATACTGATTATATTTCAATACATGTTTTTTTTAGTTCGTAATTGATCTCGGTCTATTGGAATTATCCACTAAAATATCTCTCAACAAGTATCATCTTTCCATCATATTCAGACCACAATAATGAGAGGTGTGCGCGCATGCGCTCTAGGTATCATTGTTAATTCTAAATAACTTGTCAAAATTGTCAAATACTCCGCTCTTGTGAGAAGTAAATCGACAAATATTTTCATAATCTTATAATCTGTTAACAATTCTCAAAATGTTATATATGTCAACTTATTGTCAACTCCAAAACACCACAACCATACTTCACGACCCACATTCACGCTAATAAAATGCAAATCCAATTGAAACATTCATATTCAATCTTGATATGTAGTTAATGCTTATCTTTTCAATGAAGTGTGGCAGGCTTTGATGCCCTGAAGCCAGTCACGCGTATAAACTGATATTCTTTACCATCTTGAGTGACCTTAAAGGATTCTTGTTAATGAGATATTCGTTAGGGGAGGGGAGAGGTGTGTGGTCCATAGGCTCCTATATCGTGTGGTCACTTTCATATCAAGTCATTGTTAAAATCAGTCCACCGGTCGACTTGTCTATAACACATGCTCCGCCATTACACACTCGACAGGCGAAAGTAGTATCCCCAGGTATCGATCAACAAAAAGAAACTTCAAACAGAACGCTTGAGGATGCGAAATGTTAAAAGTGTTGTTGTCTCTCGTTTTAAAACAGTGGATAATGGACGACTTTTATGAGACCCACCCAAACAACATTAAAAGTGTAGCATTACTGTTGGTCATCTAAATTAGGACCTTTGCCTTTTACTTTTCAATAGTTTGTTATTCACTTTCTCCTATCATATCTAATATATATGTATATATATATATATATATATATATATATATATATATATATATATATATATATATATATATATAAAATATATTTATATATATATATATATATATATATATATATATATATATATATATATATATATATATATACATAAATATACATATATATATATACTAAATACACAATCATTCGACCTGTCTCATCGTGTAAACTTACTCTGGGGGCGGAATGAAGCTTAAAAAATGTGTCCATTGACACTAGGCGTATTGAAAAGGCAATTAAAAAGTTTCACAATTGTGTACCCCCCCCCCCCCCCCCCCTCGCTCAAGAAAATATACAACAGGGATCTGGTTTGAGTGCGTACATCATTGAAAATTCATTCGGGCTGAAGATTTTAACTATTCAATTCACTTTACTACTCAATTTCGTCTCAAGTTTCATGAAAAACATAGATAACATAGAATAAAACATGAAAATAACATGAATACTATTCAATCTA
This sequence comes from Brachyptera risi, assembly GCA_964007535.1. Taxonomy (NCBI): domain Eukaryota; kingdom Metazoa; phylum Arthropoda; class Insecta; order Plecoptera; family Taeniopterygidae; genus Brachyptera; species Brachyptera risi. The sequence goes on from OZ023328.1 coordinate 21,542,880, forward strand.
CTATTCAATGCAATTGTCAGTATAGTTTTTGTTTTGCTCGTGATTATTCATTTTGATGGATATCACAATGTTATGTATTGATAATGATTCCCATTGCTTCGACGGTCCCCATTTCGTAACGATATTTGATCTAAGTTGAATATGATACCTTTACATTTCCAGTTTGAATTGGATTTGATATAATTACAATAATAATTTATAATTACATTTTCTAATAATTATGATATAAATATAATAATTACATTATTATAATCACAATTATAATTTTTCTCTCTAGAATTAGCTCAATATTGTTATTATTTTTTGTACCATCACTCATTTGTTATATTCGTTGTTATTATTTTTTATTCTGTGTCTGTAGGCAACCTTCATTACAAGGCAGAGTCTTTATTTTGTATTAATAAAGAATTTATATATAATAATAATGATAATGATTGTTTTTATTTTCGGCGACTGTGTACAGTACTACTGTAGTGTGATAAAAGTCATATCACGTGAAAATAATACATACATATATATTTGTATATGATTGTATATAACCATATATATATATATATATATATATATATATATATATATATATATATATATATATATATATATATATATATATATATATATATATATATATATATATATATATATATATATATATATATATATATATATATATATATATATATATATGTGTGTGTGGGTTCATTCAGATGATCATTCATTGGTATGCAGTATTACCGTATCGATTCAATTCACCTATTATAGTTAATGCATTCGTTGAAAAATCAATATATTGAAAACTATTTCCATTTTAGAAATTCACAATTTTCCGACTCACATGTTCAAGATGAAGTTGGATGACATTTCCCATATTCTTCATCCCCGAGTGTTTTCCCAATTTCCAATCGAAGATTCTTGTGTTTTTTTTCACAATAACGAATCCATATCAATCGAAAGAAATTGTAATAAACAACAGATTACTATTTTCAGAAATGAAATAAAACGATCTCGATACATTATAAATAATATATCAGTCCGTTATTCGTAATATACAGAAAAATTCATCGGGAGAAAAAAGTCCCACATTCAGTATGAATTCCATGGGTAATACAAATCCATCGATAAAGTATAAAAGTGATACTTAACGTGGCTCCGATACAATAAAGCAATATATTACTTTTATTCAGGCGTTTTCAATAACGACCATCCTCTCGACCGTACCATATTGTGTAGCACCCTCACTTACATATTGAACAATTGGCCGAGCGTATTCACACATGTGACCATTCTGGCTCATCTCGGATAACAAAGGTGATCGTGTGCACTTATATAAACTTTCAAATATATTCCAACGTGAAGTACTTTATTTTATTTTGCCATGGTAATTTGGAGGAAATTGATTCATTTTCGAACAATTTCAATTTCAAACGATCGCATGTATCGTACAATTTACATGTTTTTTTTAACGTTTCGTATCGAACAGTTGCAATGGGTTATGTTGAGTCAATTTTTATTTGTGATTCGAAGTTGGTTTTGCAGAGTATATTAAAAGGTTGGAGAGCTTATAATTCATCATTTTGAACTCGAAGATTTTATAATATCGGATCAGGTCCTAACCGCATTCGTTCCACCTCTGCATCATGATAACACAATGATTATGTGTTGACTTCATGCCCATTATTGGTGTTTTGTCACTTCAGCCGCCTAATACACAGACGATGCGATAGTATTGTTCTAATTCATTCCAGAATTCAATTCTATATTGCAAATTTTCACACAATTTTACTCGATTCAATTGATGAATTGTGACATAATACATAAAATGCACAGCAAGATTAGTGAATAGTTGTCACGTAATCACATATGGATCCATCAGGCTTGAGCTGCGGGCCAACTAAGATACGTCGGGAAGAAACGAATTCATAATCATGATTTGAACGTCATATTCAATGTGCTAATTTGATCGAATTTGGGGGACAGATTCTTGATCAAATTCGAATAATCTTCGTGGATGATTGATGAGGAGATTTTGTATTCTGTCATGAATCTCTGTAAATTTCATAAAATTAACCTATTTTTCATTTCAGATATTGATAGAAATCTTGAAATTTGTCTGATTACACTTCTTTATACGTCGTACGTCTCTTTTCGTTATCGTTGTATACGTTGCATATTCATCCATACGTCCCTGGGGCACAGCATTCATATTCAAAGTCGAGTAGTGTAGACAACTGATCCAACGAAAATCATGATTGCCAATGTAAAATTGGTTATATTGAAGCAACATTTTGATCAACTACAGATAGGGGTCTAATTATAAATATAGATCATCTTCTCAGCTTCTGGTATCAACTGTGGTACTTGTTTAATTCAATTCGTATACATACCGGCCTTTTTTTCTGAGTGTTAATAACGAATTAATGGCATGAAAGCTTAAGTGTCGCCTGAGGAGATTTTTCGCATCATCTTTTAATGGCTCGATCTCAACCAAACTCCCAACGAATAGCTTATATTTGAATTCAAATGAGAGGTTGATGATGGCTAATGGACCAAAACCAGTACTTTTGGTGAGACTGAAATCTCACTAAAGATTTGAATATTTCTTCATCATATCTCAACTATCTGAGTCAACCGGATGGACTGCTGAAATAAAGTTATGAGATATTTCAAACACTGCTACATTTATTATACATTTATTTATCAATAGATTCTCCTTTTCAAGCAATATACAGAATATTCATATTGCTAACGTTTCAAGCTCACGATCTTCGTCTCTTACTTCACAATCCTAAAATCCTCACGTAACAAACAAACCGATTAAAGCCTATAAAACAAGAGAAGAGAGATAAGTAAATATGGGCATTACGCTGTTTCACGAGCATGCATCCTTTCCTTTCAACGCGCACTACCAACAAATCCATTGTGAAGTCGATAAATCGATAAAACAATCCCTAACACACCGTTCTAAACCAGGGGCTATGCCATGACTGTCACATACATTAACCTGCGTCTTTCGGATTGGAATCTATAGTAAATCCCCGTCGAGTCTTTTCAGATGTCAACGAAGCAACAATGCCGTGTGTTTTGTAGCCACACAATATGTCACTCGAGAGTAAAACGATGTTAAGTCTTCGGATAGAATACGAGTACTCGAATGGAGTGGCTGTAATAATAGTCCATATATACGTCTATATGCGGTATAAAATAACCAATTACTTCCGTTCTATATATTTAGAATGGAGATAATCCTGAATGAAATCCCATTGGATTTGAATTTAGAGGTATTGTCTATATTGTGATTGAAATAGTGTTGGGGGTGTTTGTTATGTTGACAGTGGGAAAACAAAATGTATGACCATACAGTTGAGGGTTTCCAGAAGATGAGAGACGGTATACCAACAGAAAATGGGGCATGTTCGACGCATATGCTTTTATGCTTCTTTATTTCTCACTTCAGTATAAAAGAATTGAAATATGTGTGTTGTAAATGGACGAACATAGAAAGTACCATGATCAACGTTCAAAGCTGATGACAACTTCTTCAAAACTGATGGCACGCTTTTTTGACGCATTGTGATAAGTTTTCAGTATCGAAATTACTTGGATGATAGCTGTTCTGAAGTAATATTTTTTTTCATTTTTCTAGTACTAATTCCAGTAGAACTAGCTTGAGAAAAACATTCTCTCATCCACATTTTTTTCCAATCCACGGATTTATTTCAATTTCCATACCATCAGTAACGTATACATGAAAAGACATCAAGGTATATCCACCAATAGGTCCACACAGTTCAAATTTCAGAAAATTAATTCTAGCTGTGTCGTCTCTGAGGTTGGAGAAGAGTGAGCTTCGAATATCACAAGTAGCAGGTCACACTTCTCTATTACATGTCACGCAATGTCAAAATAAAGCTGTCCTCTCTACTTCATCACCACTCTCTCCCAACTCCGTCACCTGTTACTCCTGTACTACAAAGAAAGGTCACTGAAAAGCGCTACAGGCATGCTGGATTTTGTTGCTACCGAGCACACAGCAGGCCGCTACTCTAGTGGCGAGCCTAATTGCATACGTAGGCAATAGAAATGGGAATACACGGGGATGTATCATGAAAGTGAACTGTCTTGGCAGTATATCTTTCGTTCAGTCATGTTGGTATAATTCGATGAACTATAATGATGACTAATAGCCACCGGTACAGTAGCTGAGTGGTTAGCGCACTTGCTTCGTGTGACCCGGAAGGTGAAGGGACATATCGGACCCGGTTCGATCCCCGCCACCGTCCATCTTTACAGGGGTTTTTCGTGGTTTTCCTCTGTAGTCTGGGCTAATGCCGGGATGGTTCCCACAATATGGGCCACGACCGCTTCCTCCCCACTATCCTTCCCATTACCCATAAAACCTTCATCTCATCATCCCATCATCTCATTATTCATTCATGCGACGTCAATAGATCTCAGTCATCATTACAGTGCGTCCTTAAAACCCAATATGAAAAAAAAAACTGATCGCCAAGATCTATGGTTTTCGGGTGAATGATTTTTGAATGAGGGATGTCGAGTTGGAGATTTTCCAGGACACGGAAGAAGAAGTGGGAAGGAAGCGGTCGTGGCATATATTATTGAGACCATCCCAGTTTTGAGACCTTAAAGGCCTCAATGGAAAACCATGGAAAACCTTCGTAAAGATATACGGGGGTGAGGATCGAAACGAAACCTCATACCTTCACCTCCTGGACACGGAGCAAACGCGTTAGTAATGAACCATCATGATATACTAGAACATAATACACCAACATAAACATAAACATAAACTTCATGATTCGGTACTGATTAGATATTTGTTGAGCTTCATAAAGATTGGCAACATATCGAGAGATATTTCAAAGACTATCACGTGTATCTTGCGTGTGAATATATATATAATTATCATGCTTCTATAAATTAGCATGTAAACGTATATCGTAACTATTAATCCTTCCGGTCAATTAACCTGTCAATATGTCAATCACCATCGGTAAATGTTGACCATTCATTTCACTTTCCATCTTCACATTGATGATTTCATAATCTATTCTAGAATCACTCGAGTTTTGAATAGTAAACCTACATATATATAGGTTTATATAGAGATTTGTCAGATAGGTGGTGATAAGACCATTTCTCCTACAAAATTAATGAAAAGATGAGATGGTGGATTATGGATATGGAGTGGATGATATTATTGATCAGGCTAATGCTAGTAATTGGACTGATATTCAATTTGAATGGTGATACTGATGACGGAACACTTGTCGTGCGTTATTTAATTCATCATTTCTAGTGAATTGGTTGAGATGATGGATTGTGAATATGGAATCAATTATATTATTGATTTAGTTAATTAGGCTCGAATGAATGCGAATGATTAAACTGATGACAAGAAGTTTTTTTTCACCATCGATGATTCAGTAGTGATATTTTTGTGGACACATCAAATATAATTATGTTATGAATCAAGGTATTTCACAGTATATTCAATGTAAATCCTCTGCGTATTTTAGTGAATGGTGCTTGTTATTTTTACATTTCTTATCTCCTTCCATGAAAACGATTCATCTCAATGAACTCTCATGCACATAATCATTGCTGAGATCTGCTGAAATATCTTTCATAGCCATTCAGTTATTCATTTTTCGCCATTCAAAATGCCTCTAGCGTTTGGATTTTAATGATCAAGAAATTTGAATTTTATATCCTTGGGATTGTCCCATTTCTATTTCCAGCGAGATACATTCTAGCATTGTTCAGTACTCATACTAGTTGTGATCACTGGAAAATGGAGAAAGGGTTTTCCTCCGAGATGAACAAGTCATATATTAATAGAACGAATGTGTTCTACTCACTTTTTTAGAAGTTCCAGCGAACAAAATTGATAGAAAATGTGAGATTTTAATATTTTCAGTCTTGACATTTGGAAGACAACTAAATGTCCATATTTAAATTCATCTCACCCTAAATAACACACATTCTCAAAAATGATCTCTCATTCTATCACTGCATCTGTAGTATATATTGAAAAGTGCTTCGGAATGAATTTTTCAAAGGTTTATGTCGCTTACAACCGTGTATTTCTTATTCTGAAACATGTTATATGTGGGAAATCTAACCATGAATAAATTGATTCCTTGCGCACGACAAACAATGACATTTGAGTCATATATATATATTTTGAGTATATATATATTTTGAGAACATGTTGGTTACACATAATTCTGTTTGTAACTATGCTTCATTTGAACCTATCATTTTGAAACTATGTTTTCTATTCACTGTTGAGGCCACTTAACGTTGTCGATCAAACGACATTAATATGCATTCAAAAAAATATCCTCACATTATGAGTACTAAAACTAGGAGATGATGTGCATGCGCACTTCACGCATAGTCTGTGAAATAATTCTTCCACATCTTTCAAAAAATAATTGGTACTCGAATCATGGACCAAAAATAAACAATAAATATTCAGTCTATGCTTGAATATATGTAATTTTCATTCTAATTGAAATTTCTATGTGACCACAAATGTCAAAATCACCCTTCTTTATGTATGTCGTAATACGTTGAATTAAAAAACAAGAATACAAATAATCATCATCATTATAGTAATTACAATATTTGTAACATCTTTCGAATGCATTGATTATGACACTGGATTCAAATGCGCGACGCATTTGACGGTATGCAATTACCGTGGCCATGTTATAAATGAAGTCAGATATCATGAATACGCTATAGATATAGCCATACAATAGCTCTTCTATCTGCGATGGTGTATTATGATTCCATTCGAATGTAGTTTAAATGGTAGCGTTGACCATTGATTTTGTATAGTCACGGATATTTGATTTTCCATTGTTGATCAAAACGTTGAATAAGGAAAGTATTCATTCAGTAAAATCCGATAATAATAATGTAGCACAACGATTATTTGTATTGTTCCAAAGATATAATTAATTGAGTGGAGATTAATTCTACAATGGGGGTGAATCATCAAGCGAGAGGTGAAACATTGGCAATAACATTCCTGAATTAGTTGTTTCAAATCATTTCCTCTCATCTCTGACACAAGTGGATTGTAATGATGAAAGATATGGTTTTCTTCATTTTCTCATTTTCAACAACACTGATTCTCTTCCAGTTGTGTTTAATATTGAGAATTTCAATACGTGTGATTACGAGAGAGAGAGAGAGAGAGAGAGAGAGAGAGAGAGAGAGAGAGAGAGTGAGATAATTGTTGAGGTATCTTTCAAAAGCTTGAATGTCAATAATCTTATTGGAGACATTCTTCAAAACTGTTCGAAACCAGTCAATCTTATTTAAAGTAAAGTGCACCGAAGCTCTACAGGGAAATAAACTCACAAATTAAATGTTAACGAACTTTTGGTAATTACATAGACTGCAAGCATTCCTTGCCAATCGTCACGATGTCTCGAAACTAGGGAAAGTAGATCACTTCCACCTTCGAAATGTTATGCTATTATGCTATACACTCAGCCCACGAGAGTTGGAAGATATACTTGTATACACGGAAGAAGAAGGTTGTCTATCAACATAATCAACGCCAACATGAACTTCAAATATATATAGTTGTGTTATTTTGTGGATCAAGAATCTTTCAGGAGGTCAGGAAGAAAAATACAATGATGGATTATGGAATGAGCGGAGTAAATACAAAATTGCATCATACTCGAAAAAAACAAAACCAAATTTGAGGAACTCCACGGATCAAAAAAAAAAAATACAAAAACTATGGAACTTTGCTCACACATATGTCATCATCCAACTCGGTGATGTAAACTTTTGAGATACAATCGGTCAGACCTTTTCTGAGAAAAATAATGTTGACATTTTGAAAACTTCTATAAGAATAACCCATATGAAAAAATATGGAGGAATTTCAAATATGTGATCATTGAATAAATTATCATGAGAATAAATATTGAATATATGCAAATATATTCAATGGATTGGAATTTTCAGGGAATTAAAGCACATGGATGATGTGGATGAATGGATGATTTTTCGATCCATTCCGAAGTTGACTTGAATCAGATAAGTCGTTTTGAAGATTTCAATCATCAAGAACCGTATCCTAATCTTTTCTTGCATCAATAAAAGAATATCATGAATATCTTGAGAGAAATATATGAAGCATGATCCACTGGTTGATGGTCGTCGTATGATTGACATCATCAGGAGTTGAATGTAGGTACTGACTTATCGAATTCAAATCAAGGTGTGTATACACATTCATTATTTTTTCCAGTATATTTCATTTGAATTATCGCTCATCTTACAAGGTACATACTGCGTTTACTTGGTTTTCTTGCGAATTTTTGTTCTCTTTCGAGAGCTTGTACATTTGATTTGCAGCGAGTTTTCCCCAATTCCCGATTTTCTTTTTCAATTTCCAGGTTGGTGGAAATTACCTTCATTTCTCTCGAATTCAATTCTCCAAGGTCAATCATACCGCCTTCACTGTCTTGAAGCTAAAGCACGGTTTCTAATGGAATTATATATATTCACATCGACAAATCTATACATTCAAAATAACCCAAAATGTCACCTTTCACTTGTCTCAACCCACTGATATTGAACGACTCTATGTGAATTAGTTTAGTTAGCGTCAATTATGATTCTGTATGCCGTTATTGAAGACTCGTAAGACTACTAATAACACATGACACCTAGTCCCTCATTAACCAAGTCCCACTTGTCACTCGGGTGGAGTAATGAGGTTGGCGTTTGACAAGCTACGTCACGTTGGTTCAATTTTGGAAATGAATAACTTATGAAAGAGAAGGTTAGGGAGAATCGTGAACTGAAATGAAACCAATTATTCGAAGTTGTTGATATTTATGATAGACTTATAATTATGTCAATACACTAATGTGAGCAAAAATCCTTTGAAACTGAACTTCCGTGAGGCTAGAACGTATCCACGGAAGAAGTGGTGGACTATACCAGAGGCAGATAGCTGTGAAAATTTCTATACTCATCCTGCTGCTCCTTACTCGAATTTTTTTGAGCTTGAAGTTTTCCAAAGATACAGTTGAATTCCTTATCTTAAACCTACTCAAGGGAAAAAAATTTTCAGATCCACCTTAACATCACCACGGTGTGCAATTATGGCAGTGACAATTGTTTTTGTGATGTTTTTATACGAACTTCGTCTCTCATGAATGCAAGTATGTATCGATCCTATTCAATGAACCAGTTAGACAATAAGGAACAATACGCATTCACTAAGAAGTCTGGGGTTCGATTTCCACTACGGTCTACTCTACAATATCACGAGCATAGTTTTCCAGAGAGTCTAGATAGTTGATAGTGGGATAGTTTATTTCAACAACATTGCACTACCACCTCATTTCTTTCGTCGGAACATCCATAACCAACTTGGCTAACCACTAAGAGCCAATTACTATAGGTACTTTGGTATATCGCATCTGGTAATCAGAAGTGCATTGAAGTGGAATCAGCTCACAGATCTTCATGTAGAAGATAATTATAACCTAATATTAAGAATATAATTATATATATATATATATATATATATATATATATATATATATATATATATATATATACATATATTTATATATGTATATATATATATATATATATATATATATATATATATATATATATATATATATATATACAAAAATATATATATATACATATATATATATATATATATATATATATATATATATATATATATATATATATATATATATATATATATATATATTTATATATATATATATATATATATATATATATATATATATATATATATATCGATATCGTCTCATGGTTGATTTATTCTCTGCCCATTGGGAAACGATGAATATATTAAGATGTCGATGTTATTGAAAATTATAGACGTATATACATGGTGAGGTTCAAAATGAGATGAATAAAATAATGTCATCACAAAATTGATTCTATCGTTCAATTATCATTCCATATTGGATCAATATCCATGCTTGCCGGAAATCTTGTCATCGATTGAAAAAATGAATCGACCCTCTACAACAATAAAGTATTGTAGAAATGTACCAATCACACTACGAAACCACGAATCCACTGTACGAATCCACTTCGAATAACGTGGTTTGGAAAATTAAACATTGACTGAACGAACAACTCGTTCATGAGAGTATAAGGAGGATAAAATTAGGTGAATCTTCAATTTGGTAATAATCTCGATCCAAGATTCGAAAGTATAGTCTCATAAGTCGTCTAGATAATATTTGTTTGTTTGTCCGGTCTATCGTTAATTGTTTTTCAAATGAATACAGAGCATTATTACATGCATTTGATCTCACTAAACATAGCGAACTTGATAACAATACATAACAGATTGGTTCCACATTGGTTAATTGGCTTACAATAATTATAACTGAAATCAAATGTTCGAAAAATTAAACACTTTTTTCAACTCCTGAATGAATGAATATAAGGGTTTTAAGGCGCATATATTACTTTTATTGACTGTGAACTTGGATGGTTCATTCACTCATTCCAGTCGTAACTATACATTCTCATATATTCCATTCCAATCAATATCAACTTAATCGTTCTCGTTCGAACATTAAGGATCACTTACTTCATTTTAATGAGATGTGACGTCATAGACAGCCCGACAATTGGGTACACATTTTGAAACACATATTCAAGTCCTCCATATATTTACCTCGAGTAGATTTGAACTTGACTATCATTCAGATTGGAATTGTACTGAATGGACGCAGAATAATCTATATTTTGAGGAAATGGTTCAATTTCGATAAAAAATAATGCTCATCCAATGACCCGAATAGTGTCAATTGTAATTGGTATGCATTGCAGGTGGTGCATGAAGTAAGCGACGACGGGACGGCGACAATACTGTAATAGGAAGTTGTATGGTTTGATCTGGACTGAGCTTTATTTCATGCCATATCCTCGTCCAATTTCCCGGCATTGCCTGTGAAATGCAATTACATCGAGCCGAATGCACTTGAATCACCCCAAATAACGTCTAGCAGCTCTAGCGTGGTACCGTGTGCAATAGTATTGCATGGATGCCTTACATACTCATACTTCTCTCTCTCTCTCTCTCTCTCTCTCTCTCTCTCTCTCTCTCTCTCTCTCTCTCTCTCTCTCTCTATCTATCTCTCTTTCTCATTCTCTTTCTGTCTACCCATCCATCCATCCATTCATCTCTCTCTATATCTCTTCCTCCTTCTCTCTTTGAAGCTCTCTCGCCCTCTCTGTATGCATCCCTCCATCTCTGTTTATTTGTCTCTTCTATGTTCTATCACACTTTAACCCTCTCTCTATCTTTCTTTCTCTCAATCGAGTTCTCTTTTCGATGTCGTTAGTTTGAACAGATGGAAGTTCACACTCAGAGATCTCATTGCTAATAAGTTGACTCTCCAACATATCATAGAAAACTACAAAGTACATCCAAATTTATTTAATCTCACCAATAAAAACAGCCTAGTTTGACACACGGAAAGGAGAAGACAGATGGTTCGGTCGTTTGAATATTAAACGCGGCTGCTGCAGAAAAAAATGTCATCAGAGATTTTAAAAAGTATCGGAATTTTGCATGAGCTGTGCTATTTTTATGTATTACGTCGTTCATTCTTATGGCCACATAAAATAGGCCATTAAAATCTTTCATATGGGTTTTTCCTTTATCCAATTTCAATTTATTTAGTTTCAAAGATATCATTTCTCTTGAAATTAAAATGATAGTTTTTTCAACATCATTCAAAATATATAACTACGTTGTTAAATTCGGATTTGAAGAACGTTCGGTTCTAAATCAGAATGATTGTTATTTTCCATGGTTTCATACGAGCGCATCAGTCTGTACAAAACTGTTTATTAATCAATTATCCAGAATCATATAATATAAGTGAAACCACGAAGAATTATTGCCACGTTCCAGAGAAAAGTGATTTCAATAATGAAATCAGAATATTGTCCTGTACCTTGCAGAAAGTACGAATACCTACATATTCACGAATATCATATTACTAGGTATGAATCAGTGATTTCATAATAATCATCATAATCGATAATTGTTCATTACATATTTGAGAATATATTTTTTTGTGTATGAATGATGATGGAAATTGTCTCTATGTTTCTGAGAGATTTGATCATTTTGATGTTGAAATAACTTGAGCAAGTAAATTAATGAAAAAACATGAAGTTTGGGTTCAGTTTAGTTATGATTCAGTCTATAGGTTGACTGTACTTTCGAAATTTTGATTTCAGATACAAAGTTATGAATCATATTCAATCAAAGAATGCAGTTTGGATCGAGCCTTGGATTCTGAACTCTTTGCAAGCCAAGACGTCAAAAACTAGATCTATATTCGATACCATTTACTATGAAAATTTGGATGTGAATTATCTTTAAAAATATATAATTATAACAAAACTAGCATATTACAACAAAAAGTACCGATACTAAACACAAGATCGAATTCAGCAGAATCAACACTGATATTTTCGATGTGTGAGGTCATTTATTCGGTACATTTTTTATTGAGTCAATGTTCGAAGATTGAACCCCTGGGTCACGACCTCCGACCGTATATATGCATACACACCATTTAACAAGTGTACTATTGATACACCATCGCTTCTAGCGGGCACATTAACAAACATACAATTGGTAACGGTCACGTGATCTCGATCGATACACTGGGATTAATTGGTGGAAAATAGAAAACTAAGCACGAAACATTTTGTTCGGCAGATTCCTGCTTGGTCTTCTGTTTTATTGGTGATTTCTGAACTTTTCATCATTCCTACTATACATGTTTAATGAGGTATATGCATGTCGAAACATATTTTAATCGATGTTTGTTTTCATTTATTTTTTCCGATAATCGAGAATTGGTGTATTATATAGGAAAACAACATATTCCATTGCGAATTATTCTGGTTTATTGTTTCATTTTCTGGTGAAAGTACATTTTCCTGTAACAATCAGTTATGAAACCTGATAATTAGAGGATACACAGGTCAAACATTGATGAATAAAGTAGTATGATGATCGAAGTGATATATCATTGATTTTCAAGATCAATGATTATTCATACATCAGCAATGATTGCATTTGATAATAGTTCCAATCGAGCATCAGCATGACGGGAAAAGTTCCCAAACGCAGCTAGAAACTATACGTAGACACGACAAAGTACTACAAAATTGTGTCTCCAAACATAATTGTTGAATTGAAAGTTGAATTCCAGGCTTAAAAATCATTTGAAACGAATATTTTGATCTCTTTCATTCTTTCCTACTGTTCATTTGTTGATCTGTGAAACCACCGATTGCAGGAATTATTTGCTCTTGGTGAATATGTGTAGTTTGCTGAGAAGTTTCCAGTGCTAGGAGCCAATTGTTCTTAAATTATGATTTTGCATATATCTACAAGTACTACTCCCATATAAACTATATATGAATGCTTGATAAGTAATAAGTATTTATATCTGGTGGTTCTGAGTAATAATTCGTTTCAGCGAATAAATTGATTGAACCAGGAGAAAATGTCCATGATCAAAGTGATTTAAGAAGAGAGCTAAGAAAAAATAACAATGTATAATTTTATCAAGTGGGCTATGTTTGTTCGTTTATTTCCTCTGATTTTATGATAGTAATCATTACCACCTGTTCTAAAAACAATCTGTGATGAGCAAGTTAAATACAAATACAAAATACAAATACTCAAAAATCAAAATATCTTGTATGCCATTTTCGGGCACATCAGCGATGTCTTCTTCTTTTCATAACTTGCTGTCCTGGTGTAGAATGTTGATGCATCCATACGAAGATTACCTCATAACTTGAATCACATGCGGATGAATATTTGTTTTGACTGTACACTAATGCATGGATGAATGAAATCAATCCTCAATTTATATATACAGGCCTTGATTGATAACGCTTCCAAACAACTAGAGTTGCAACAAGAAGACAGTGAAATTCGAAAATATGGAGACAAAATCAACAAAATCCATAACTTATCACAATTTTCTCAATACCTATTTGGACGCTTCGCTTGCACGGACTCTAACGCTATTCACTCATAGTTCGAATTCAATTCACTATTGTAATATTGCAAATATAAGCAACACAATAATTTGTGAGCACTAACATAATGCATAAGGAAACATTTCGTATAAAACAGGCATCAATCGACGACGACGACGAGACCCGACCTCCTTCACAAATACCGCACGAGCGTGACGTAGACGAAGTCTCCCTCCAACAAGATATTCTCACACTGATAGCCGCAATAATGATCCTCTCAGCTGGACTAATCGGTTCCTGTTACTCGACATACGTCATCATCGGTCAAATGAGCCAATCCATATTACTAACCAATGATAGGCTTCTGACATACTGTTGCATTACCATGTTCGTTGCACTCACATTCGGTACTGTATCTATGTTTCTTCATTTATTCACACTACACAACACCAAGACGACATCTCTATTCCCACTTCTTATTATTTTCTCTTCAGCCAGTATTCTAGTTCTCGCGGGTGGATGCTTGATGGCTGTTGAATGTCGTAAAAAAATCCAATTTGATCGTATCACAGATATGCTGAATGACAAAGATGATATTGTACCATCCATCGATTTAGTATTGAAAAATTCCTCATTCAAAGAAGAAATGGTTACATTGCTGATAGAAGAAATGGAAGCTTATGATACAAATGAAAATACAAAAGCCATATTGGATGATGTTCAAATTAAATTGCATTGTTGTGGTATTGAGAA
>OZ023328.1:21560217-21622717 GCA_964007535.1 Brachyptera risi
CGTAATTGCCCGCTGCGTTTTTCATATTATTATTATGAAATTAGCAAATGCTATGACTCTGTAAATGAGTCTAGCTGTTGATGACGATACGTACAATTTCCAATTTAAACATCAAGCGCAATTTCAATTCTGATTACTTGTGATTTCTTATATGTGATGCACTCTCTATTATAAGTAATTAATTATCACACATTTTTCACATATTTGGTATTTATATTGATTTATTATGACTTGACAATTCTGTGATACTCTGTTATTGATTCTATACAGGAATAAAACAATTTGAATCTGAATTTGAATTTGAAGTTATATAAATACTTTTATACTTGAAAGAAAAACGTTTCAAGCACGCGTTATACTATTGAGTTAATGGTTCTAAAAATCTTCTTTTATTCGTGGTTAAAAGATGATCGTTTTGAACGAAACGGGGGTTTGTATCGTATTTCATCTGTTTCATGATGATAATTCAAGAACATTTACACCTCTACAGTTATTTTGTACCATACATTCATTCTCCTTTTGTAAGAATGAACTGTTCATAGTTCTGCGTTGTGTCTCAGCAAGTACGGCAAGTAAGGTATGTTATAACAAGCATTGCGATGTGCGATAACACGTTCCACTTGGTGTCTGCTCACAATCTCACAATGTAAGTACATCAGTTACAGAGGGATTTAATAGCAATTAAGAGCAAATTGTTACTACTTTTACAACGTGAAAGAAGATTGACTCATTACATGGAAGATAGCATTATGTCGACGGGATGAATATTCGCAAATTGCATATCGTATTTCTATATAGGCCTAGGTCTGTATTTGAAACCATCTAGAAAATATTATTTTCCGATGATGAGTTCTGATTACTCCTATGAATATATCATATTATTGAATTCTGAAAATTAGATATGATTAAAACATCATGACGGTTAATTTCATGACGATAATTCACCAATATGAAATCATGACAGTTCTTAAGCTGGATCTTGAAATTATTAGTGCAAATTTCATGAATTTATTCTCAGATTCGGAAACTTTATGACATTTGACTGGCAAACATTGACTGGCATAATCAAAGTGGATAACTCAGTACGTGGAAAATCGAAGAGGCAAATTGATAGTTTTGATGTTCGACATTCATTTCATTCGTGACTTGTTCACCACTATTGTATAAGTTGAATGAGTGTTCCATTCATTGAGTCAAAACTAATAAATTCAAACAATTGAAATGAGCTCAGGAAAAAAATCATGGGAAATTGAAAAAAATGATGTATCCTTTCACTAATATACCCTCAAAAGTGGTCCAAATTGTGATGCAATTATTACAATATCAACTATACAAGTTGATTGATAGGACCCAGATAGATCACTTCTAGTCCATCTACTCGTCAACTTTTATTCAGGAATCAGCTTCGACAACAGTAGTAAATATATATATATATATATATATATATATATATATATATACAATCCAGATGGTGAATTGAAACTTTAAATTGGTAATCTACCTCATGTATTTCAAATACTTTACTATTCCCATTAATTGAAAACCAATCAAACATCAATCCGGAATGGAAAACGTACGTAATGGAAATCTACAAAATGTAAATACATTTACGGCTCCGATTTGTTAATGTCGAAAGTTAATGGATATTTCCCTTTTTAAAGTGTTTTCTCCCGAATTCTATTTACCTTCGTTTCTACTTAGTTGAAGTTGTCACCTCTCTCGCTCTCTCCCTCCCCACCCCTCGTCGACAGGATGACAAATTAAACTTATCCTGTTACTTCTGAATAATATTAGTGCTCTGCCCTTGTGGTCCTGAGATCAATCCTCCGTTCGCTCATGGAGTGACGGCTCATGGTTGCACGTAGAACACGTATAAAGCACGTGGCAAGTGGCACGTGATCATCTCAACTGAGACGCGTATCACTCATGCATGCCAACTTCACCAGAGGAAACTACAGCTATCAATTACAAAACATCCGTTTATATCACTCATTCCTAAACACTGTCATTTTTACTAAAATATCAGAATTCATCAATCGCAAGTGATTGTATGAAAAAATATTCTTAATAACAATTATATTTATTTCATTTGGACCCATTATCATTATCATCATCATTGTATCACCTGGACAAGATGAAAATGTGAGGTATTCATGGTAGAATAACATTGACAACAATACCATTTTATAATTTTTTCATACACAAGATATATAATGATCAAATTATATGAATAATGAATATATATATATATATATATATATATATATATATATATATATATATATATATATATATATATATATACATATATATATATATATATATATATATATATATATATATATATATATATATATATATATATATATATAAATATACATATATATATATATATATATATATATATATATATATATATATATATATATATATTTCGGACATTTGTTATATTTTATATTTTTATATTCTACCATTCTATTCGAGCTGATTTCCACAGACGGAGGACGACAACAATGAGGAAGAGAAAGATCATTATATACCCTTCATCTCCAAACTGCCCCACAAATACCAGATCAAAGGAAGTACTGAGATGTGATTTGTCTGTACGTGAGAACTCGTGCTGTCATTCTATCTTTTTATAAATATCTTCCTCAACAAATGTACCATATCAACCATCAATGTGTATCTCATCAAAACGTCAATTTTGAATGATTCATCCATCATTCTCAACAATCATCTACAATCTATATGATAATTCATCATAAAGCATGAGAAGTATTTTGTTTAGTTTCACTATATTTACTCTTACTCTCTATTATTACCCTAATTTGTATTTTTGTTCAGATAATGTTCATTTTATTTATTCTTGTCTTCCATATCTAGAAAAGTTTGAAAAATTAATTAATTAATTTTCAAAATTTCTAAAGTTGATAATTTCATATAACTGATTTCAGTATCATCAGATTTTTTATTTTGTATTTGAGCTGGATGTCAAGTAATCAGTCACAATCACTTGTGAATTACGCTGAAAATGTTTTTTCTCTCTAACTTTTATACCATTTCACTGTAACATGAAATGTTATGTAAATAGTTCTCCAAGCGTTGATAAAGTCAATGGATGAATGATTATCGATTATTAGAGTGGTAACATCATTATGCTATTATAGTACACAACTATTATACACACCATATCGATTTTGAAGTGATACATTTTATATACATGACTGACATACATGATGACATACTGATGATGATATTGTATATATACCCTAATGTCATAATCGATGTTATCGAATACATGAATGGATGAATAAATTGACATCCATGGATGAATGGATCCATGAATGAATGGATAAATGAATGGATATATGAATGAATAGATGGATGGAGGTAAAAATTAATGGATCAATGATTCAATCAATTAATTAATCGATGAATAATCAATAGATGTATTAATTAATAGTTGGATGATAATATGAAATGCATGAATTGATACATGAATGAATGAATGAATGAATAAATGTATGAATGTATATAAAAAAATGAAGAAGTGAACGAATGAATGGAAGAATGAATGGATGAATAAATCAATGAATAGATGAGAGAATAAATGTGGAGAATCCATTTTAAAAATAGTCTTGCCTCTGGTGTCAGCTCCAGTGTTACTTTTATCTTTGACAGAAATAGTTATCTGTACCATTATTGTGGTATCAACTGACACTGTACGACGTACACTGAACTTGCCAAGCGTATTGTCCAGTACTCATGATCCACCCATGGGTCAGTTGCAACCTCAGTGCATATTACAGAGCAGATTTTGAATGTATTCGTCTGTATTCGAATTTAGGCTTACTTTGGCTTCAGACTTTATTCAAGCATGATCAACCTTGTTTATACTGATGGCACTGGTGTGGGGACTTCATTTGTTGACAACTTTTACGTTAGAAGGTGCAATTGGACGTGCTGTATATTGGAACGAACATAATAATAAATAATAATAATAATTACTGTTCATTCATTTTTGAGTAGTCAACAAAAAGACACAGAAATAACAATTTACATATAACAATTAAAAATGAGATAATTATTTAACAAAAATGAAATGACGAGGTTCAGATACATGAGTTTCTGCTCTTCCACCTAACCTTATGAGTTTTTTTTTTTTTTGTAAAACAAAAGTTAGAAACATTACAATTAACAAAATTCACATCGCTTGATCCACAAAGCCTTATAAGGGCTTGACTGTGGCGATAACATAAATAAAATAACTCTATAAAACACACACAAAGTAAGTTAAAAAAACAGAGGGAAAAGAGTGCAACCTAAAATTACGAAAGAAAACGAGACATATGCAAAGTGAATCAATTAATATAATAATAATTAATATCAATCAAGTATAATGACTAAAATGCAAATAATGATGTGTTAAAAAGAACTATAAATTTACAAATGGAAAAGGAAAAAAAAGGAACAGGAAGAGCTGACAGGTTAGAGCTAAATTAAACATGATTTTTTAAAACTATCTCTGAATTTTGCTCCACTAAAAGTTGTTTTTTGTATGATAATTTGAATAGACCTAAGGATTTTACTGATTTCAATGACGTTGGCAACTCGTTCCATCTTCTTGGACCACTTATTGAGAATGAAGATCATGGTCAGATGTTATCTAGAAGTATTGTTTTCAATGCAAGTTCTAATATATATTTACTTTACGAACATATATCATTTCATCCAGTCAATAAGCCATCAAAGAGGTTTATCAATAGAAGTATTGTAGGCTTATACTACTGTACCATTCGACCGTAGGTTTATATTCGGGAATGTTCCCTAATATTCAGCTGTACATTGAACATTGACGTATATGTTATACGATTTCATTCCAATTAAAATTAATGTGTCCATCGATGACAATATATCAACGTCAATCGGATTGTGTGTATCATTGACTGTTATCATTTCAATACCGTATGGAGTCTCCATTATTGAAATATTGTGTTAAAAAGTCATAAATTCATAACTGATAATGTGATGAATATTTTTTTGTTTAAAAAATTATGTTCATGATATCATCATGATTGTAATGCGTATTTGGCTTGGTGAGGAGTTACTAAATGCCAGATTGTCCTGGATCTATTTGTTGGTACCTATATGTATATAACATTTGAAACGAAATCAATTCAATGTCAACATCAAGTGTATACCCATGAAAAGATCTCGACTCCTTTATTTATGTTGTTAGCTCTAAGAAAGTCGTGAACCGTATCAAGAGATTGATTTTGTGTTGATATTTTCCAGATACACTTTATTCAATGCTATCGGAATTGAATATATATATACGTGCACTTTTCTTCTGAATTTCGTTTCGAAATGTCTGCTCCGAAAGTATATTTAGAATGTTCTATTTGTGAATTATTAATGATCCGTGAATTAAATCGTATGTATACAGCTTCGCATGGAACTAGGAATGTTTACTGAAGGAGCTAGAAGAGGTTAAAGAGATGGTGCTTTCAAATGTTACCACTGGTGGTAGAACAGATTGCACCAACTTCATAGACAAAAAAGCTATCGCAATAACCATAACTGTTTCAACCCAGTTATTTCAGCATAATTCTCATATATTTGTCATTGCCAAAATGAAAATTATCTATAATCAATCATTTTGAAATTCAAGTGGAACAAAGTATGTGTGTTTTATAGAGAATTCAAGTGTATAATTGACGACTCACAGTCTCCACCCCCTGACGTCACAAATTATACCGTCCAATCAACAGGGCTGTTGGAACTGTAGTGAAATTCGAATATCCAATAGGGGTATCTTCAGATGATCACAAATGATATAGATCCAACTGGCCTACTGGTGAAGCCACGTCTATTTCGAGTCGTCAGTTGGAATTGGAAAACTGCCTCATCTCAGAATAATATGCAAGTCATCTCACAGTAAAAATCATTGCACAAAAGATTTTGTAGTGGATGAATTTTCCTCATGAATCGAGACAAATTTTCAGAAATTGAATAATTAGAACAATGGAAGATGAACATAATGATTTTTTTTTTCAATACCATCGAAACTTGATACAAAATCATTGTTTCCCAATCAAGGCTATGGATCAAAACTAGGATCGTTTGGACGGGGCATCACAAGGGCGATCTCACCACCCCATTTTAATGATTTAAAATCAAATAACTTCAACACCAGGACTGCGCTGTTGGTGATCTTAACTTTTCCCCGCAGATGAAGTCTTCCAGGTTCCAAAAGTCCGGAACACATCATAAGTAGAAACCGTTTCTGCGATATATATCCGGACATTACTATAATATACGCATCAATATAATGCGTGAAACACCTGTATGATGTCTTCGTTAATATTTAAAATTGGATGCAATGTATATCTTTATATCTGTTCATCCTCCAAGAAAAGTCATGTTTTAGGTTCTGAGTCTGAATAAAAATCATTTTATGTCAGTTCTCAGATTTCATAGTCTACAGTTTGAACTCTTTTGTATCACAATACTTTGATTTATTCAAACATCACGTCAAGAAGATGAATAAGCAAAATTTGCCCATTCATCTTCTTAAGCATCTGATGCTCACTATTTCGTGCTGATAACGTTATGTATACTTTCATAAAATAACATTAATTATAAGCGATTCATCCCTCCATCCCTCATTTATGAGTGTGCGTTATTTTGCTTCCAGTTTTGTCTTTCTGAATTAATATCAAGCACGACGCTGTAAATCGAGTTTCAATACGCTTGTCTACCCAATGCTAACTTCATTAGTTCGCATATTATTAGATTAGTAAAATGCTGTCACTTGGACAAGCGTTACAATATTGTGAATGATTCAATTGTCAAAGTTGAATATTTCTTATGAATCAAGAGAAAATTCTTAAAATTGGAGTATGCAAATAATAAAAATGGAAACTCAGTGATTTAAATATAACGCGATACACGTCTGAATGATATAATTGTGAATATTCATAGTCAGAGAGAATGTATTTATATCCCAATGGCTGTTTATCTCCAAGATGAATCATTATGAATATCCAGCTTGATATTTGTGATTGTGATATGATTAGTATATAATTACTGGATACGGATATACTATTAAAAATGTATATTCATTCAAAAGTTCAGTAGGGCATTTTTAAATTCTAGTAATGTTTTGATATTGATATTTTCTTGATAGTGAAATTTTCCATTTTTGGAGACAACCAACCGATACACAAGTGTTCGCAATCAAATTGTGTTGCAGCTATTATTCACATGTTCTAGTTTCCTCTAAAATGATTGTTCGCCGCCACATTTAATTTCAAATGTGGAAACAATTTAATTGCCATCATTTTGGACAGTCACATTTTCACCGAGTTCACTCTTTTGCCTCATGTTTAGCATCGATTCCCGAAATAGATAATATGTCAAATTGAATACACACATTGAAACACATTATTATTATCATCGACAGACCTGTCCACACACTTTACGGAAGTTCTGACTTTTTGCGTGTTCATTTTCATCACCATACTCGTTCCCAAATATAATTTTCAATCAATTCGGGTATTTTAGGTCCATTTTTTTCAAGATGAGTCTTCAGTAACTCAATGGATAATGTTATAAAATAAACTAGGAAAACGCAATATATGCGTTGTCAGACGAGCTGATAGTAGTAGTGTGTCGACTTTTTCGCCAAACTCTTGCCTACATTCGCCAATTGGGTGACATTTGATTCATGAATATGTAAAAACTTTCACGAGTTTAGCACATTTAGCAAAATTTGCAAAAATTCAAAATTCAGCAAAATTCAGCACATTTTATGTTTTCTTCAGAATGGCTGACCCGATCAAGCTGAAAATTTCCAGAAATATGTATCAAGATGTGATTCAACTTCACGCAAAATTTCATTCTGTCAGATGGAAATATCTTCTTTTTTTCTCTGCTGTGTTATTCTAATGAGTATTTTTGAAATTTCTAAAATTCATAAAAATAAAAGTTATCACCCGATAATGCGAAAAAACTATACAGACCTAAGTTAGATGAGGAACCATGACGAAAGAAAGTTTGAAGTTGATTGCTGCAGCCGTTTGATCTGTGGAGATTCGACAAAAAAAGGAAAAAAGGAAAAAAAAAACATAAAAACGAACACCAATTTTTTTCAGTATGTCAAATTGAATCCTCGTTAAAGCTCGTCTAATACACGAATAAACAATCGATGCTAACTTGATAATTATATCGATTCAAGTTTTTGATATGCAATGATTGCCGTTCTTGGATGTGTGTGACCTATCAATGAATTCCTGTGACAAAGTGGCAAGATATTTCAATGAGCGAAGCGAAGACTCAATTTCAACATACTCGAAAAAAATACTATTCTTTTAATTTTTTCTGGTTCGCGATCCACGGTCAAACGGAATTAAAAATTCAGTTGAAACTTGATATAAATAAGTTTCTTCATATAATTCTATACTGTGAAGTTCTGAAGCGCAATCGGTTTGGAATTCTCATTTCAAAGTTTTCCAAAATCCCATTAGAATAACCCGGCGGGAAGAAATTTCAGAAAATATTCTCTTCCAGAGAGTTTGAATTCTCGGGGAATCTCAATATTAAAATGATACATATTAATCCGAACCTCCACTCGAATCGAATCATTCGTTTTGATGTAAAAAAATATATAATGTGATGTTTTCAAATCACTCAAAGCTATTGAGATACCAATTAAATCCAATCAACAAGTCACACAATCAACATTGATTAAAAACGATTGAAACGAGGTCTTCTTCATTATCATAGAAATTAATTAGGAAATAGGAGGGCAGTGACGTCATTCTTCGGATCTCTAGGTGGATATCCAAAGATATCTTGATATGTTCTAGCTCAGCCATCAACGTGCAAACACATAATTCTCCTATTGTAGTATATCAAATTATGGATCATATTCTGTATATTGTGTATATTATATATTTCAATATCTTAGAATTCATTGTTTGTTGAATGAGTAAGTCATCTCATTTTCAATTATTCTTTGGGGTGGTAAGATCGCCTTTGTGGTGCCCTGTTCAAACGATTCTATTTTTTCATCCTTTGCCTTAATTGAGGAAAAATGATTATCTATCAAATTTCGACGTTAATCAACAAGAAAAGAAATTTTGGTATATATATGAAAAAAACATTCATCCATTCATTCATCCTTAGCCTGAATCGAGAAGCGATGATTATTCATCAAGTTTCCGATGTTGTGAAGGATGAACCAAATTGTACCAATTATACAAATTCCGAGTAATTTCCATTCAATTCTTCCATCGATGAAAGATATTTAGATAGTGAATATACCATATTCCATGAGGAATTATTGAAATACCTCTGTTATAGGGTACACAGACCTAATGAGCACATTGATCTGTTGAGCTTACTACCAACATATTGTTCCAACTAGAAAGTGATACCTCATATTCATATTTTAATCAGATGACAATCTTCGAGTATAGAAAGCACTCACCCACTTTCAGATAACATTGAGGATAACTTTGTGATACCACTCATCAATTGGATTCTTAAAAATTATTATCGCATGATTTGATCATAAATCCAGATTAATAAATTCCAGTACCTTTGCACATTACGAAGGTATTCTAGTAAAAACAAGTACTTAGTATTTACAGAAAAAATAATGTGTATAATATCATATCAGAGTTGATCTTGATCAAGTATATTTAACGATGTTGATAAAAAGTAAAAGCCATACAAAAAATTACTCAGAAATTACTGGATCATAATATGAGTTTCAAACTTCAAACAACATTAATTACTTATAGGTAACATTCATGCAGAATATTGGTCATTTTATAAACGATAATGATAACAAAGAATCAATGTCCAACATGGAATTTTCATTTTTTGGTTAAGAATATTTTTCAATCAATTATTGGAGAAATATCTCATTCAAACACTCGCTCGAGAATACGGCACTGTTCTGCATAACATCGTAGACTACATAAATTTCCATTCTCAATGCCTCGCCGTTTCATTTTTGTTGAATAATTGTCTCATTGTAGAATTCTTATGTTAATTGTGATTTATATGTTGTCGATCATGCTACTAATACTGTACTAGGGCCTACACAAGAATTTGAATCAATTCAATTATCATTATTACTGTCATTTCAGGCCAATTGTTAATTTTTTGAAACTACTTCCGCTGCTATATTGATAATTCTCTGAGTAAAATCATCCGTTCCATTCAGATTGGAACTTGATTTGAAGGTATGTGTGGTGATTAAGTATTGAGTGTGAATAATAGTTATTGTCTTCATGCTCTCGGCTGCTCACATAGTAACAGTTGTGTATAATCATCTGGCAGTTTCAGTTGCTCGGTCGGTCTGATGTCCACCGCTCTACGTTTCGCTAAGTCTTTGTCCGCAAGGTAGTTAAACACAGGAGCAAAGGGTTCGCTTGTAATTATCTGGAAGTACACGTTCGATACCCGGAATGCGAGGAATGTGAATGAAATATTCGAATATAGCAGGAGAACCAAAAGTTCAACACGGATGCTGTATGAGAGACTGAAGAACAAATGGAGAAGGATCAGTTTCGTGAAAATTGTTCAGGAACTATACACTAGAATGTTGTTCTATTTTTTATGCATATTGGTCAATTACCACACTGAAAAATTGATCATATGAGGATGGTTGAATAGAAAATAATTAAGAAAAGGTATGTTGATAGATGAAAGTATGTTTGAAAAACCCAAATTGTTTCAAGCGAAGCGAAGATTCAATTTGACAATACCCGAAAAAGAGTGTTTTTTTTGTGCAGGCTCCAAGGTCAAACGAGAATTCAAAATCAATTGAAACTTGGCATACACAAGTTTCCTTATCTGATTTGATACTGCATAGTTTTGAGGCGTACTCGGTTGAACCACTAATGAGAAAAGTCATTTCAAAGTTTTCAAAAATCCCTTACAAGTAACCCAGAGGGAAAAATTCGTGAGAAATATTTTCTTCGAGAGAATTCAAAATCTCAGCGAATTTCAATATAATAATTATACACATCATTCCGAACCCTCAGTTGAATCAATCTAGACGTTTTGATGTAAATATGAGTAGGCCTATATAATTTTTTTTTAAATCACTTCAAAGCTATTAAGATACCAATCAAATCCAAGCAAGAGGTGTTACCCTTTAATCGAAAACGATTAAAACAATTGCCTTCTTTGTAATCATAGGAATCAATCACGAAATGGAAAGACAGTGACATAATTGTTTGGATCTCAAGGTGGATTTATATATATATATATATATATATATATATATATATATATATATATATATATATATATATATATATATATATATATATATATATATATATATAACCAATCCAAAGATTATGTTCATATACTTTCCAGCTCATCCATCCACGCGGAAACACATAACGCGTTTGCCTAGTCAATTATAGATATAGATTCAGAAAATATCGATTCATGATTGATTATTGTGACTTCTTCATCGACTTGAAACTCTCTTGGGTATTGATGTTATAGCAGAATAGATCTTCATTGTTTTTGAGCGAATCGACCGAAAACTTTTCTCGACATTTTCATCAGAAAGTTGTATATATTCCATCGGAGTAGCATTGAATGAAATTTATCGTATTCATCTCATGATATGTGTGGGGCTTCCCACAGATTTATAATATCGTTTCAATGCAAGCTTTTCATCGAGTTTCGGGAAATTGGTAAGAATGTATGAATATTGCAAAGATGGAAAATAAGGAGTGCAATTAATTGAAGCTGCAAAACGATCAAAACCTTCAAGAGGTTCAAATTTGAATTCTCAATTAGAATTTGATAACGTAGACAGTGAGTAACTAAACTTGACATTTCAGAATTCTAAATCGCTTCCAAAATCTTACTCATCTCACAATATACATGAATGAACTTCAACTTCATTCTTATCATTGAAATCTTTTCATAATATGAGCTTCATTGTTACGAAAGTTGTTTGGAAAGCGACCAAGTTATTTACAGCGCTAACGTCAAACTTGATTTTTCACGAAGAACTTCGAATACAAATTGTTTCACATTGTTCAGAAACTTTGTCATAGTGCTCACATCTAGATGGAATGTATGTAGGATCATATGTTGTCAATTGATAATGCCACATTCTCTACGCCGTTTTAATTGTTTCTATAGAGTTTGGCATACATAGTTTTGGTAGAACATGTCTTCGAAAAAGTAATTTTATCCGTATATGGTATTCGTATTTTATTCGTACTGCTATGGTAATTTAATCTGGGGTTTGTTGTGAACAAAATTCATGAAATAGTTCAGACGTGGTATTATAGACGATTAAAAGTTTAAGGGAACTTTACTGTAATGGTTGTGAAAATCTTTCCGCATCGAACGACATGGAACTTGCTGGAAATCTCGTTTTGTCCGGCGCAAGTGCCAGGCAAAACCAACTTTCTATGGATTCTGGATGATCAAATTTATTTCAAATTTCTTATTCCAAATCATTTATTCATACTGACTATCCCCTGTATACATTTCATTTCTCGTTGATTCAATTTCCAATATTATCTCAGGTGTACATATTTTTTATCCAGTTTTTCGAGGTTCATTGTTGGTGATTCGAAATGGTCTATAGATGATCATTTATACTGTTAACAACATCACTTTGAAGTCTCGAAATAACCAAGAGGCAACACTTCTGAACTATCTATCCACTAATCTGAGAAATAATTATTGTAGGCCTATATCAAGATATCGGATCTACAAAAAAACTTTGTTTACTCTTGATTATGATATCATTTATTTTTCGAGCTACAGATGAGATGAGCAGAGATCTGGAATCTTAAAATGAGCACTATTCATCAGTTGAATATAAAATCCCTATCAATCTACAGATGTACCATTCATTCTTCGTCCACTTTTTTCAAAAGTACGTTATTATTAATGTATTAAGCGCCATGTAGCGGATGTTAAATGACATTTGTCTTACGTAGTATAGTACATGTATTGAACTGTTGTGACATGCTGGAAGAGTTATATCGTCGAGACATGCCTACACACAATGCCATGATGAAATAAGATAAAATCTCACGAACTTACCAAAATAGAAATAGAAGGAGAGTACAATCTGCCATTGACAAAATCATTAATTTCAATAATACCCCATACTGTTCCAATCATTAACTCTGAAGAAGATGTTTTAAACTTTACGAAGTCGATTTTACTCACTTCGTCAATCCTGTATTTTTCCCATTCTGCCTGCGTTTCTTCTTTCATTTTGTCTTCTCACAATTGAAAGAGTTGGTTCAATTGAAGAAATGTTCTAGAGTTGTACAAGTTCAATCTATTTCTCTGATACATATGAATGCTCAAAACAAATGCATGAAAGCTTCAGATGGTATAATAATCAACAGATGTATTTGGATTTATCTCGAGTGATATTGATAATTACATATTCCACTGGAAATAATTATCAATGGATGAATTATAAATTATAAAAATAATAGAGATCTATTCTGCTATGACATCAATACCCAGGAGAGTTTCAAGTGAATCTGAATAGGGAAGTCACTATAATCAATCAGAAATCGATATTTTCTGAATCCATATCTAAAATTTAAAATCAATCAGTTTTTTTTAACATCCTCTCATCCACCATCACGCCATTTCTTGATTCATTCAACTATCACTGCATCAAACTTTGATACAGTTTGATACAACAAAGTTTGATGCGTACAGTCGTCTCCGTGTGAGGAAGAATGGTGCGACCTATTCGGAACGTCAAGAAAATATTACAAAGTGAATGTGTTCTGCCCACACTGACATCTTTCAAAAATGAACGGAATAATCCTGAAGTTTGAATTGACATGAAAATTGGGAGGTCTAGATTTTTTCTCACACTGGATTTAAGATTTTCGTACCATGGAAATTCATGTGTGTGGTCACTCAATAAATGGCATTTAATTTCTATATACCTTGATTCAAGATAACTTCATATCTGTACCACGAAAATTCGTTTGTATAGTCACTTGGCAAAATATTTCCATATACGCTGGTCCAAGACCACACTCCATAACTATGAACAGGAATTTACACCTCTGTTTGGTGTCAAGATGATTCTAGAAACAATTCTCTTCAATTAATTTGATCAGTGCTTCACCCTCGATGTAATCTTGACAGCTTGCGTCTTCATTAGCGAGAACAATTGGATGATTCTCAGAATGTTGTCTTTGTAGATGACGCCTAAACATAATGGTTCTTCATCCAACCATTTTATCACTTTATGTATCTTCTTCGTCCTGTAAATATTCGCATTGCTTCGCACAGAGGAGGCGAAATATTTCCTACATTCATTAATATTCATTGTCATTCCATTTCCATATCTCAAACTTTATCATGCAAAATAAGACAGTTTGTGAGATGAGAGAATAGTAATTCAGACAAATTTATTTCGATTCATATTGTATGGAATTCTTTTTAAGGAGTTTTGAGCTTAATATTATAACATCAAACTTTTCGTGAAGCGTTTATATATTTACGTTCTCGCTGCAAAAGTTACGACTTTAAAAAGAGAGTATTTTGGGGAGATGAGGATTCGTCCGATTGAAGAAAATATATTTCGAAATAAGAAAACTATTCATTGAATAATTAAAAACGAGATGAAAATGAAATTCAGATTTTTCTTTGCTGATCAGAGATGTGTTTATTGCAACCTTCATTTGGGCAGCTCTTATGAATCGAAGCGAGATATTTTCCACGTTATTTGGAATAATTCCAAATGTATCGTCGTGAATCTTTCAAAATGAGTGCTGAATACCATTTTCATTTTTCACCCGCCTTATATCATTCATGCCAAGATATAATTACAGTCATGAGTAGCCTATATATCGAACGATCGACTATGGTGCTGAAAGAAGAACTTATGCCAATTTTGACTATTGGAATGAAGATATACACATCCACTACGATTTTATTTGAAATTGAATAATTTTATTCGCAGTGAAGAAGTTTTAGTAATTTTCAGCGTATAAAATTTCAGAGGCATGTCAATTAATTATTGTTTGTTGAACGACCCCATCAACAGCTAGGTCACACGGGATACGAATGAGCAGGTGATAATGAAGCTATAAGGTGATGATAAGTGAAAGAACGTTCACAAAAACCCATGGCTTATGCGGGACTAACCAACGCCCAATGATGACTTGAGCTTCTGGAGCGGTGCCTCAGATGTCTGAGCTACCGAGGGTGAGTCAGAGGTATATCACTCGTTTTCTGTGGCAAATTAGTCTGTATGTTTTCATGTATGTTTGGTTCAACGATTCACTCTGATAACTAAGATTTATCGAGGTTGGTGATAAAAAAAACAAGATGTGAGAAGGTGAGATATGAGATTTAATATTCTAGAAATCTTGAAGAACTTTCCTGGCATTCTTCTGAATTTCAGGGAGAATCCTCGATAACTCTGTCTGGATTGTCGACCATATCAATATTCAGATCCGGGACTCCTGATCTAGTGACATATTTTCAAAGTCCTTGCTACTGATTCACTTTGTCAGTTCAAGTGCCCCAATAAGAAAATGGCGTATCAAGCTCATTAATAAATATAAATAACAGCATTAATATGAAATTATTTTGTGAAACTATCACATCTAAACTGCATATTTTGCGTTAAGTTTATTGTGAGTGATATATCCTGTCATAGATCTCATATCTTCGAGAAATAGGTCGAAGAAAATGGATAAAAATACCAATAATCGATGCCCTACAAATATCGATTAATAATTATTGTTTGCTTAACGACCCCACCAACAGCTAGGTTACACGGGGGTACGAATGAGCAGATGATAATGAAATTATGAAGAGATGGATAAGTGAAAAGACGTTTACAAAAAACTATGCCTGAGGCGGACTCGAACCCACGCCCAACGGTGACTTCAGTTCCTGAAGCGGTGCCTCAGCTGACCGATTTACAGAGGGTGGCTTCCTACAAATATCGATATTATCATTCTTTTTGTAGCAAGAACGTTAGTCTGTAGATACGAGGTACATATTTTGAAAACCAAACGCGTACTTGGCACTATAAATTTTTACACAATTTATAAATTCATAAATTTAGCACTAAAACAAAATATAAATTTGGTCCATTGTAATAGGATTTCGAATTTCATGTAAATAGTGTATACACGGACTATGTTTGACTATTAGAGAGCGACACTCATTATTACTCTCACTGTGTCCTAGTTTCTACACAGCATGCCGAGGATTATTCCACACATTCTGGAAAAGCTGCTGCTGAATGGGACAAACCAAACTTATGTGCACCAACTGATCCCACAACAAAGAATCGTATTTGAAAATTGACTGGCAATAGAGATTCTCCTTATGCAAAACATTTTTGGCCTTGTTTATTGAATATGGATTCTAGCATCAAATGGACCAAGTCTTTCTATCGGAATATCGAATAGATGTATACTGATGTAATGAATTCAAACATCCATTTTGTTCTTTGTATTATTGATGTGTTTACATAAATAAAGTGCCAATCATGAGATGATTGATATGATATATATATATATATATATATATATATATATATTTATATATATGAATATATATATATATATATATATATATATATATATATATATATATATATATATATATATATATATATATATAGGAAAACAAATTTACTTGTTTTTCTAATCTCAATACACATGGTGTTCTCGAGAATAATATTTCACATGATAAGGATCATGAAAGTTTAAAACATCATATATATATATATATATATATATATATATATATATATATATATATATATATATATATATATATATATATATATATATAGAGAGAGATATATATATGATGTTTTAAACTTTCATGATCCTTATCATGTGAACTATTATTCTCGAGAACACCATGTGTATTGAAATTAGAAAAACAAGTAAATATGTTTTCCTCACGAGTCAGCATGTTTGGACATGCCATTCTCAAGGAATCGTTCATTAATTTGAAATTAGACAATATTCAGTATTGTTATGAAAAGAACAGAAAACTATCCATTTGAAAAAAAAAGAGAACAGTAAATCAATGAAAAAACGGTATCGCTTGTACTCTTGTCGATGACTGAAGCTGGTTCCATATTGGTCTGATTACTCGTGACTCTTCTCTCTTCCACCTCCTTCTCCTGTCCTTCACGTGGGGAGAACATATTAACTTGTTTTTCTAATTTCCATACACATGGTATTCCCGAAAATAATATTTCACATATATATATATATATATATATATATATATATATATATATATATATATATATATATATATATATATATATATATATATATATATATATATATATATATATATATATATATATATATATATATATATATATATATATATATATATATTTATATATATATATATATATATATATATATATATATATATGTATAATTATACATATATTTATATATGATTTTTTTTTCATGCTTGAATGCTTGGGAGCCTATTTCATTCATCGTCATTAACGAATATCAATTATGAGGAAAATGTACTTAATAAAGTCATGCCACTTGATGCTCCTACTTCAGAATTATCTAGTGAGACAGAGTAGAGCAATCGAAGCCAATCAAAGAAAAATAATTTTCAGTCACTTCGAATTTGATAATGAGCCTGTTGAATTCAATATTTCTAATGCCATGCTCATCATTTATATCATCAAGGCATGCGTTCAGGAGGCTGTATCTTGACAACAATTGTGTTTTCCATTTCCGATTTACTTGCTCTTGAAATTGTGGATATCTTTAATCTATTCCAGTGTTCACCAAATACCCTTATACCTGATCTAATTGAATGATAAGGTCTTCGGTATCACCTCGATAATGACCACGGTAAGAGGGTCGGAATGTTGGTGTTCGACTGAATCATCTGAAGAGCTTAATGATTTCGAAAATCGATTCATTTCTCATGAATATATATGTTCATATTTATATATATACATATATATATATATATATATATATATATATATATATATATATATATATATATATATATATATATATATATATATATATATGAATGATAGATCTGTCAAGTAATACAATTTTCATCTCAAAAGGTTTGAGGTTCCAGTTGAAACGAGACTAACGATTTGACAGATCTGCACCACGTATCTCGACATTGAATCGTATTTTGAGTGAGTGACACAGAAGGGCGCTGTCGTAAACCACGAAAATAACATGTTTTTGAGTGAATTTAGAATCAGCTAGCCCACCTCAAATTAAGAAATGTCTCGTATGTGACCTGAGTGGATTGATATTGAAAGGTATTGGGAAGGTTGAGATAAATTTTGATTGTTGTGAATCATATAGTGTGTGTGTGTGTGTGAGATCATATCCTCTGTGACCTTGACGACCGCCAGAAAACAACCAATTGTTAATTTACAGTATTCACAAATTGTTTTGATACGCTACCAGAATGCATATTTGCGAGCTGCGTCAGTCAGTAATGTTTCATCATGTGTCTATGATATCTGGATAACCAAACCAATTGATAAAACTTGATGAGTAGTGATAGAATTCCTAATTCCAATAAATACATGAGTTGAATGGGAATGAATAACAAATCAATCTCCAGGTTGGAGTTGATATTGTGAAACCATGCAAGGTGAATTATCAGTATTTTCAATATACTTTCTTGAACTTTCCAGAAGTCAAATTGAAAAGAAATGAGTCGATGTTTCGCGTATTGGTAGAGACAACACGTTAAGAGGCCTCTTTACATCTTGCCTACGGGATTGATTGCAGACGTTCGGGGCCCAAGTTGGCAACGGAAAATCAATCATCGTATTGACGTATTGATTTCGGTTAAATGATCAATAGTATTCAATACTTGCTCGTGTATATTGAACGTGTAGATTCGGTTCGTGGTATATTTTCAACCTTCTCAAAATAATTGTCAAAAATCAACATGTTTTTACCTGTTTTTCATTGTTTTCACGATTTTTTCAGAGCAATTTAATATAAAAATATGATTCTTAGTGAACGTAGAGCCACAGATTTAATCTCATTGTTGTTTTATTTTAAAAATAATTAGACTGATTGGTCCTACCGTTTACTCACCATGTATTGGGAGCTAAAGGCCTGTATTGACGCCTTTTGTCCTGTTTTGTTCGTTCCCTGCAGGTTTTACTCACGGTTTGTGAGATGTAAAATATAGCCTCTTAACGATCTCAAATTGTCTTCAACATAATGTGAGGCAAAATGATCATGTGCATGCATCTTCATTGAAGTGAATGGTGATTTCGAATAGAGATATTGATGTTTTTTTCATCATTTCAAATTAAAAATCTTTCTGAGGCTCTTCTGTTCAGTGTAAATAATATCTGGTCTCTTGTACTTTGTAGCAATGAAAAGAAGTCGGTTGGGATTCAAATAATCATCAAGAAATCTCAGTATTTATACTTCAACGATGTTTGGAATCGAACACCCAGTCTCCTGAATGGAGGCTCAGTTCTACGACTGCTGATTCACCCGTGCCAGTGGAAAAAGTAGATCGACATTATGTTAACGTGAACAATCATCGGCTTATTCGTTTTCTCATCTCTTGGCTCACTCCAATGAATCACAATTTCTGTGTCGACGACCATTCTCGAAAAGCTTACCATTACCTTCCCTCTTTTTTCTAATAACTTATTACTTATTAGCCTCTTAGCACTATTTCCACCCTAGTCTGCATCAATAAAAAATTACAATCCCAGCGTTTTCGATACGTGTTTTTTGAATTGGAAAATGAGTTTCAGAATACTTTTTAAGCTCGTATACATATAAAAATGCGAACAAGTTCTCTGAAATTAATCCGATTTACTCATAATAAAATTTTTAACGCGATTTCTAAACGATGGGAAACGTTTTATTGGTCTATGGTGATAAAATTCGCGTACTTAAACTGCGTTTCAATTGAAGGATTAAATAATTATAATACTTCATGTTATAATGGCGATGCATCTTCTACTATTATAGTACAATACAGCTATTTTTAATTGCCGCGTATAGTTGTATTCACTACCGCAATTATATGTGCAATTATTTTTAGGTATCTCGTTCATATACATGAATGTTTTCATCACAGAATTTGTACCACTATCAAATTGAATATACAATGCTACTCTCTTCATAAAGTTTGATCGACTACAACTCTTCAAAACTTGCATTTACGATAGGCCTACCTAAATGATTTTTTTCAAAAAATGTATTTTATTATGATTAATTATCGACAGTCTGGAACAATGTGATTCAAACTTCGATTTTCTTAATTATCTCATGACTGTCATCTACAATCTTCATCATTTTCAAATCTCACGATCAATTCAGATTGAGAACGAATTGTGTATCGTGTAGGCAACTTGTTGTTCTTCCATGCGTTGTAACGAATACGTTGCATACCATTCAGGAAAACTGCCATGTGATTGGTATAATATCATATAATTTCCAACAACTAGAGATACAGTATTTCATTCCGGGGGCTCTCATTTAAAAAAAAAAGATAAACACATCGAATAAATAAATATTTCAGCTCATTTATATCTTAATTGATAATTAATTTCTCAAGCTGAAGCCAGTTGGATTCGAGCCTCGCTGTGGGCATGGGGGCTTTGTTTGATTGTGAACATCATTTAAACTACATTATCAATCATCATTCCATTATAACTCATCTATTCGTACCTCATTATGACCCAGCATTAGTGGGGTCGTTAGACACAATCGTTTCAAAATATCAAAGGTGTTTAAAATTGAAGATAAAATAACAAGATCAGGTTCAATTCATTGAGGTCGAGAATCTCAGTAGCATCGTTGAGTGTGCATCGCTCATGAAGCATTATTAATCTTATTTGATTATCAATTGAGTAGTCATGAATCATATAATTATCAATCACCTCATCAGTAGATTATCATGGATGATATATGATTAATTACGGATGAAGAATCGATATTCGCTTTTTTTCATTTCTGATCTTGAAAATAGGAAATAATGTTAATGATTCGGGATCTTTCTTACATATGAAACATGATGAACAATCTCTTTCCCATCTCAACATTGAATGAACTTGTGTCCTGTCTCCACATATTATAATATAACAATTATCTGCATTACCCTATAACCCATAATTTAATACCTAACGAACATGATGCAGTAAAGTGCATTTTAGACACCACACAATGCACATACTACAAATATATGCATGCGCAAATTGCAAGAAATATATCACATGAACGTGCTCGTGCAAGAACCGACCTGTTTAGCACGTATCAGCACGTATATCTGAGCAGCAAGCTGTAAATAATGAATCTACGTGGCAGTGTCTATTGGCCCGGCTTGTCGAAATGGCGTTCATACTCGTTAATAAGCCAAGATCTTGACTTCAAAGAAGTAATATATTATTACAGTGTGGAGAAGAGTTGTGCACTGACGTGCAAACAGTTTTCAAGTCAGCCAATGGATAAATAAACGCTCTTCAAACACGATAAAGATAAGTAGAACAACGCTGTGCTCGTTGATATACGATAAGAGAATTATTTCGAAAATGAGATGAAATACATATATAAAATAATTTGGCTGAACATGTGTCTTGAATTGGATTTTTAACTCTGGATATTTCTTGAAATATCATCGGAATGGAAGTATGTATCTTCACGTAAAATGCGGTGTAGACGAGCTTATTTTCGTTTGTTTTCGTTTGTATATGTACAAATAGAATGTGCCAACCAAACACGATGTTCGATTATTTCATTCAGATACATCAATAAAATGTGAGGATATTTAATGAACACACACTACTTCCACACACACACACACACACACACACACACGCACACATATATATATATATATATATATATATATATATATATATATATATATATATATATATATATATATATATATACATATATATATATATATATATATATATATATATATATATATATATATATATATATATATATATATATATATTCATATATATATATATATATATATATATATATATATATATATATATATATATATATATATACTTATATATATATATATATATATATATATATATATATATATATATATATATATATATATATAATACATATCTACAAATGGGAAGCGAATACTTGAAATTTGGTCATTGCGTTGAAGACTACTCACAGCTATGACAATATTCAATAAAGAAATTAAAATTGTGTGAAATTTTGGAAATAATGTATTGAAGTTTCAATAGATTATGTGGAAGACTGTATACAAAGTATGTAATCAAAGTTGTGGAGGTGCCAGGTTGTAACCAAGAAACAGCTCATTTTCCGAAGTGTGTTACATCCGTAGCACTTCTACATAGTTGACCAATCAAATATTTATATTTAATTAAAATTCACTTCATCTTTTCCGACTCGAGAACAGCAGAATGTGACGAGTGATAGCATGGGGATTCGTTCCTCCATACCAATATTCCATATTTTTCCTGAAATCTTGGATCGACTTTTGTAACACTCAGTTAACGAATTATTTAACTTATGTCATTAATTTTTTGACACCATTTCATGATTCGTTGATGTTAAGAGACTATTCACGAATATCTCAACAGATTAATAGCCTCACATGCAGTAAATTGGAATATTCAAACGTACTCGAAAAAGAACTCAGTAGAATAGAATGAACTTTTCCTTAATTGATAGCCACACATTTTTTATTCTTGTATGTATATTATTCCTCCGATTCTGGTCATAGAATCGTCACACTACAAATTATATATAGACAAATTATATAAAACAAATATTATATAAATATTATAATATTATATTGAACAAATTATACAAATTACTACGAACTATTGTAATGGTGTCAAAATATAGAAATTCTGATAGAAGTGAATGGTTGGAAGAGATTGTAATAGTTGGATGAGCGTAGTAAAGATTTTCATTCCATCTACCGAGAAGAATTGGGCTTCGTCTTTGTGTTATTTTTTGTTGCAATTTTCTACGCGGTCAAGAAAAAAAAACGATCAACTTGAAACTTTTCCTCTTTATTGTTGGTACACTAGAATAGGTTAAGATTGTTTTTCAGAAAGATCGGTCGAATGTTTTTTCGGAAAAATCGGAAAGTTTGGTTATCGATAAGAATAACTCGAAGGGAAAATACTTTTGTCCAACCAAATTTTCAAGGAGCTATACATTCTCACTGAGAATGAACACAAATATCATACACATTAAAACTCGAAGAGAAAATACTTGACAAACAGAATTTTGTGAAAGCTCTCAAATCCTACTGAATATCAATACAAATTTCACACATATGTTCAGTGATTTTCACAACATTCTTATAA
The DNA here is from genome assembly GCA_964007535.1 of Brachyptera risi. Lineage (NCBI taxonomy): Eukaryota > Metazoa > Arthropoda > Insecta > Plecoptera > Taeniopterygidae > Brachyptera > Brachyptera risi. The sequence continues at coordinate 21,583,610 of OZ023328.1, forward strand.
TTAATAACGAAGAAAACGCATTCGTTGATACTTGTTTACATCAATCAGAGCTATTGGAGAAACTATTGATGGAAAGCAACAAGTTTCAGTAATATTTTGAACGTTTCAAATAATCCAATGTCTGTAGATGTGATTTGAGCTGGCATACTATTTTTCTTTCTAGATCTCAGAACGCATATCATGCCTTCTCCTAGTCCAGTTCATAAATTTAGTCTTACATGCAACTGAATATTTCTGAATGTGAATATTGCACTATTAAATCAAAAAGAATATTGACAGTATATAATATATAGACAATTTCCACGTGGCCCTCTCCCATATTTCCGAGGTCAGAAGAATGGATCGGAGCACCGCCACAATACATTCTATTTTCCTGGTCAAATATTCACATCTGCTGATAATGTGAAGAAGTAAACATCGCCCAAGAGATCTACTTCAAAGTGAAAAATATCAACATCCGTGTGTTTTGTTCACTCTTGATACCAATGCTGGTGATGTCTGTATATCTTTCACAGAAACGGTTTTTACTTTTAATGTGTTCCGGACTTTTGGAAACTGTAATACTTTCATCTGCTGCGGGAGTTTATGATCACAGACAGCAATCCTGATTTTGAAGTTAATTGGTTCCAAATGATCAAAATTGTTTGGTAAGATCGTCCTTGTGGTGGCTTGTCCGTGTAAGATTATACCTTTCATCCAAAGCTTCGATTTGGGAACATAATCATGTATCAAGTTTCGAATTAGAAACTTAATAACAAGAAAACTTAATAACAACAAACTTAATAACAATCATGATTGTTATGACCTGACGATTCATATACATCTCAATCACCATTGAAAACCCTACGTCTCATCATTGTTATTTCCTTCAACTGGGTTCTCAAAGCAAGCCTCAACCCGTGCATAAGTGTTTTCCACACAGTATGAAATCAGTGAAGTCACCGTCATACCGTGTATTTCATCTGCATTTAATTCATGATAATGCTACGTATCTTTGATGTTGTATGAACTTTGATGTTCCTTCCTCATCCTCTAATCAGACCTTGTTTGGCTATGACATAATATTGTATGTCAACAATATATAATACATTGATACTGGAAGTGGAACTGGAGCTATATAGTGGAACTGAAACATGTATACTATGCTGTATGGTTAATGTAGGCACCAGTTCATATATATATATATATATATATATATATATATATATATATATATATATATATATATATATATATATATATATATATTGGGTTTCAACGACGCACTGTAATGATGACTAAGATCTATTGGCGTCGGATGAATGATCAATGAGATGATGGGATGATGAAATGAAGGTATTTTGGGTATGGTAAGGATAGTCGGAAGGAAGTGGTCGTGACCCATATTGTGTGAACTATCCTGGCATTAGCCTAGACTACAGAGGGAGACCACGAAAAACCCCTGTAAAGATGGACGGTGGCAGGGATCGAACCGGGTCCGATATGTCCCTCCACCTGCCGGATCACATGAAGCAAGTGCATTAACCACTCAGCCACATGTGCCGATGGCAACAGTTCATGATTTATTTGATGAAAAATTATTCGAAATAGTTTTCAAATACATATAGGCCTAATCATCACAAAATATGGTCAACATGCTATCCAAAAGAAGATGCGCAGTTTGAATACATCGTTGACGGGCTGTAGAACCCGAATACTCTCAATATCTTTGTTGGGAGACAAACAAACTTTGATATAACGTACATTCGTAGCTACACTTTCAATTTGTGTGTATTCGATCAAAATTGGGATTCAGTGACGCACTGTACGAATGACTGAGATCTAGTGGCGTCGGTGAATGATAATAATTAGACGAGCTTTAGCGAGGATTCAATTTGACATACTGAAACAAATTGGTGTTCGTTTTTATGTTTTTTTTTTAAATGTTTTTTTGTCGGTTCTCCACAGGTCAAACGGTTACAGCTATCAACTCCAAACTTTTTTTCATCATGGTTTCTCATCTAACTTAGATCTGTATAGTTTTGTGGCATCATCGGGTGGTAACTTTTATTTTTATGAATTTTAGAAATTTCAAAAATACCCGTTAGAATAACACGGCGGAAAAAAAAAATTGAAAAATTTTTATTTTCCAAAAAATTGAAATTTTGTGTGAAGTTGAATATCATCTTCATACACATTTCTGGAAATTCTCAACTTGATTGAGTGAGCCATTTTAAAGAAAAAACATGAAATGTGCTAAATTTGTACCACTCGAAGCAGTTTTTACCCATTTATAACTTAAATGTCACCCAATTGGCGAATTTAGGCAAAAGTTTGGAAAAGAAGTCGACACACTATTACTATCCGCTCGTCCATCAACGCGTATATAGCGTTTTCCTAGTGATGAAATAATAGAATAGTGATATTCTCGAATATGTCAAGATACTATGGCTGCATGTACAGTACAATACGGTATATTAGTATGAATATAAAGACTCAAAAGAAAATTGTATGCAAACGGAATGAAAAGGAATGAAAAGTAATGAGAAGTCCGCGTAAGGGCGTGGTGCTCTTGTGTGTGGACGAACATTTGTAAATACATATGGTGATTTTACAAGATGACAGACAAAAGGAAAACTTGAATTGAAATTTCACATATAAATTTCAGATTTGTATTTTTTTTAATTGTACACATATATAAACAGTGAACAATATACTTTTTTTCTCAGATAAGATGTGAAGATAAAATGAAAAATTACTTTATTATATGGTTTTTGGATTGCGGGAATGAGTCGTTCGTGGGCTGTTGTTAAGGAACCATTCTAGAACAAACCCAAACGACAAGGAAAATCACGGAAAATCTCTGTCAAGGTGGTTGACCATGGCGGCAATCGAACCCCGATCTCCTGAATGACGGTTCAGTGAGCTAGTCACTCGACCACCCGTAGCACTCCCATGCTTCATTAGTAATGTATTGACATTTACAAGGCGTGTTACCTCCAAATTTGCGGTCTAATTTCTGGAACGTTGTGACCAGAGATCAGAGGTTCTGACTAACTGATCATATGCAACGTCATATTCCTAATTTCATGAATATAAATATCACTGAGAGTGAAATTCAGTTGATTCCATTTGTCAATTCATCGAAATTACTTCACTGAATACTACAGAACAAATTTTGATCCCCTATAAGCCTATATATTCACGCATGGCGATTACAATTCACGACAGACAGGTCAACTGATCACTTACGGCAGACTCAGCGCGTATGAATAAAGCCCCTCATGTCCACGTAGAGCTCTGACCAATCAGATTTGAGTAATCTGTTTTCATCCGAGTCTCATCTAATTTGGAATATATATGTGTATAGCATTGTTCCCACGCAAAACTAATTGTGAAAAACAGTTTGCTTTGAACCAATTGGGAAATGAAAAGATAGAAATTAAAATCATGACCCGAATCATGAAATCTTGTCACAAATGAGACAAAATGGCGATCGGTTAGGTGACATAATCATATAGTTAGGACCATAGATACACATGGTGAAAGGATCCTATGTGCTACCTCCTTATCGCACACCTGTACTGCGCGTGGTTTGTTGAGGTGTACTCCGTTATCTTTGTGTATATGACTATGAACAACCAATAGGTATACAAACAACTAATTTCAGTGATTCATTTTCATTTTCATTTTCATTTTTCATTTTTTACTTAGTTAGTTAGTTAGTTATTATTTATTGGTCCCAATTCCATTACTTGAGTAATATTGGACAGGTCAGCATAATTATAAAATATCGATAAAATACAATACAGTAAAGGAGCATATTGATAGACATATGCAGTATAATATTCTACATAGAGTAAAAATACATGGAATAAAATAACAGGTAAATACATTTTATGAACAATAGAAAAAAGAAGTCATAATCTGCCTTACTGAGTGTCAATTAGTCAGTATGAATAAAAAATTCTTCGAGACTATAAAAGCAGTGATTGATGAGCCAGGTTTTTAAATACGATTTGAAGCTATAGTTCCAGTCATCATTTTTATTCTTATTGGTAATGCATTATAAAATGTATTTCCGGCATATAAAGACTTTTCTTGTAAAACTCATGTCTGTGTCTTTTAATTAGCTAATTGTCATTTCTCGTTTTCATGTTTGAATTAATTTTAACATCATATTGTGAGGAATAGTCAGTGGCGTATAAGATGCAGCTTAAAATATACATTGAGTAAATAGTTGAAATTCTGAACTTAATAAAAAATGGTCTGCATGAGTCCTTGTAGAATTTGTATATTTGTAGATAACTATAGTGACTTGATATTACGGTTGACTTGGAATATTTCACATTTCCCACTAAAGCTGTATTTCCATGAAAACGTTATTCGCTGAGTGTTTTCCAAGCCGCCTTGATGATAAAATGACAAATCAGGAATGAGAACGACGATTTCTGATTGTTGACCTTGCCTCAATTCCACCGCCTTGCGAAAGCGAAACTCTTCAAGTTATATTGTCAAATCAATTTTGAATAGGCCTTTGTAGACATATTTTCTTTATGTGGACTATCCATTATGATTCTGATTTCCATTATGAGGTCGAGTCAACATGCCACGAGTGATTATTATTCCCTACTATACAAAAACACCTGTTGAATAATATTTCACCTCATTATCTCATCATCTCATATACCATTCACCGACATCAGTCCAGTGCGTCGTTAAACTCAATAGGAATGAATAAATAATCTTATTACCGTCTGTAGACTGCTCATTTGTGTGGACATAAAATTGTGATAATTATTAGTCATACAATGTCTAGTTAGATGAGCGTAGCGAAGTTTCCATCCCACTATTATAGGGCTTTGTCTGTGTTTTTTTTTTTTTTTTTTTTTGTGGGCACTGCACAGGTCGCAAGGTTTGACTGATCAACACGAAACTTCCTCTCTACGGGCCAACTTTTACAACTTAGAACTGTATAGTTTTTGGAATGAATCGGTCGATTAGATTTTGAGAAATATCATGTCAAAGTTTTTAAAAACCCCATAAGATTGGACTGGGTGAGAAAATTTGAAAAAATGAAACCTCTCAGAAAAAAATAAAATCACCTCTGAGTGTTCAAACATAAATGATACACATAACCATCATTCTGTAAGCAATTCGAACCAGCCGTTTCGAAGAAAACAAATCAAATAACTGTTTCTATACATCAAATATATGGAAATGAGCCGAAATTCACTGCTTCCTAGATTCGATATTTGCCCAAGCATTAAATATTCTTCATATTCGTCAAGGTGTGTAGAATACCAGAGAAGATAAAGTAGCAATTGAATGAAGGACAGAGTGTGTAGAATACCAGAGTCGATAAAGTAGTGAATGTAGGACTATTATACCTTATTCAGATATCTCGCTCATCTTACAACGCATATTTCGCGTTTGCCTGGTTAAAATAGTGAGGTGCAGATTCGTTGAAGCCAGTTTAGCGTCTTTTGTGCCACGGGTACAAACTTGAACGTAGCAAACATTGATCTTGATAGATGGGACCTTTGAAACGACGGGAAATGATAATAGATGCTGGACGGGGTTATCTTGATGAACTAATTTAATGACGAAAAACTTTTATTTAATCGTGCTATAATATAATTAGCGTGGTATGATTTATGATACGTATAATGTCATCACGTTTATAATAGACGACGGTCTGAAAAACGCTCACTTTATAATCAAAATTTAATATAAGTGATAATTCAACAGATAAGAGAGACAATTTTGAAACTCACTCTTAATATGAAATGTGTACGGCAATGAATTCGTGAGTTATCTGTCGTTTGATTCCACATTGTGATTTATTTGTTCTCATTCGAATATAAAAACCTATCTTTAAATTAAATTCGAGGATGATGATTTCAATTGCTTGAAGACTCTGCCTTAATGTACCCTTCGACACATTGACATTTGTTCTTGATTTTACCCCTTGACTCGTATAAGTATAACTTGAAACGTGTTTTTTTTCATGAAGAACAATGAATACATACGATTATAAATACAAAATGAACAACTGGATTATTTGGGGCCACGAATGAGCAGAGGATAGATGATGGGTGCTGGTTACTTCAAGAGAGACTCGAACTCACGCCCGATCGTCGTCAGTTTCTAAAGTAATGCCTCAGCTGAATGAGACACAGAAGTGTCTAATAATGCCTCTCAATCAATGAACAAATCTTTGTTTCACGTTGTTGTATTTTTTTCTCTCAAATCTCAGATCGTCAATCAGTATTTGGTCAGGGGGAGCGTCGACACCAAATCTACGGCGGTTGTCTTAAACTCTGAACAGGTCATTTTTCAGCTCCAGTACTTCTACTATCTTCTTCATAATTGACTATACTCTTCATTTCTCTCTTTATTTCCACCAACATTTACATCCTACTCTATATTTATATATTCGATTGATAATGTCAATTATTATTATTATGTGTCGTATAATCAATAATAATTAATTGATAGTCATGATCATTTCTCAACTATGGTTATACACGAAAATAGTTTACTGCACCAAAAACGGAATAAAAATACCATCCGGTTATCTTAACACTATATGATTCTCATATGAGTTCTGGATTTTTCATGGATGGAAAATAGGTCACATTTTTGGTAAAAATTACAGATATATTTCAAACGTATCATTTTTTAAAATGAAATTTTAATTAACATCATCGAAAAATCATGTACAGTTTGATATTTTTCTACATTCTGTTTGGAAGAATATTTAAAGAACATACAATTCAACATACAAAAATCCTTCTTTTTTTCATAGAAATGTTACATTTTCATTATTATTTGTTATTCAGAATATATTATTTGGTGAATGATAATCTAGCTCGACAACGCTAATGAAAAAACTACATCCATTATTTTGTTGTCAGCAAACAAGCCTGTAAGAAAAGCACACATCCAGAATCATAAGTATAGATTCAAGGAATATTTCCAACGACAATGAAGAAAACGACCTCGATTTTACCTCGAATCGTTCACACTATGGATAAAGTACAGGTATAATTGAGAATATTATGTATTCTAGAAAAAGAACATGTAGTTAATTTAATCATAATACTAGTTTTAATTAACGCTTATGATTTTGGGTGTGCCTTCCGGAGTATCCGTGAAGAAAATTACAAACTCATCAAAACTCTCACCCAATTGAATAATTGAACACAATATGAACTGATATAACTGGTATAACACATAAAAATATAATATAACAAATATAACTCAATGTAAGGAGCATACTCGTGAGTTCTTCATGTCTGTGGAAGAAGAAATTGGTTAACAGTTCACTTTATCGGATTTCACTAAAGGATCGCATAATATTACATATTCATATCATGAATATTCCATAATTTCTCATCAAGTTGATACAAAAAATGTTCTGGTTGTAATTGAATAAGAAAAACTTGCATTTATTGTGAGTGATTATTTCAAAAATCATTACAGAAAGTGTAGTAATATTGGTCACAATTCATTGATAATGACCAGTTGTATGATAGTGTTGAAGAGTGCGAACTCATATTATTGTGAAAAAATATTGTTGTCATCCATATCACACCATCATTCAACCGTATAAATAATCATTTTTGTGAACGAAAACCTGCCAAAAAAAAGTGTGAACAAAATAAGAGTTTCGGTTATCATTTCAGAGACATCCATTTCTATACCTGACACTTTTTACGATCAACGTCTATGTACAAAATTAAACAAGCGTCAGAAAGGTAGTTTACGACTAGAAACACTGAAGCCAGCATAAGGAAATGCAATAAATAGAAATAGTGTAAAGTATAGTCAGTGCTGGACTTATTTTATATATATTACTTACCAATCAAGAATTGTTTTTATCATTTATACAAATAATGTACATTTTATAACTACAAAATTCTACATTCCAATACATAGGAGAGGGAATCGATTTCTATGCAATAATATTTTGCATAATCTTTGGTAAATGGTTGGTTTTACCCTGATTGACGGCCAATTAACGGTAATTACAATGATTATTATGAGATCTACATACTCGATAGGAAAACATTTGATTAGAAATCCACTCATTTTTAAACTTTGAAAGCTTGCATAACGTCATAATAATTACGAATACCTACTATATACGGATTTGAACATAAGCAATTTGATATTATTTTACAACGACAGTGTCAATGATAATATTATATTACTTTTGATGCCACATCCATGTTATCGATATAAGGTTAATATTGTCGATCCACAAAATCTTATTTTACTTTTAAAAGCTGTTCGGTTAATTCGCACTCGCCTATAGTACGCGTTTGATATTAAAGTTACACAATCGTAATTATTTGTTCCTTATTCGGGATGAGAATAAATAAAATGTGAGGAACTTTGAGAATCATGACAGGATCTCGAACGGTGTTTGTTGTTTGAACGTTGGCCGAATGTTCGACTTTTTCGAAGAGCTCTGAGCACAGACTCAGAAATAATCCAGACGACTTCAGAAGATGAGAGAGAATCCATACAATTACACAGGTCTGAAAAAGAAATGGTAAATTTCTATTTTATTATTTCTCACAATACTAATTCAATACTACATAAATAATTTCATCAAAGTTCAAATGCAGACCTGAGTCGTCATGAGAAATTACTGATTGTAATATATCAGTCTAGGCTCCAAGTAATCTTATTTGTTCACATATACCACACGTAAATCCAATGTATCTTGACCAATTATTATATTTTGATGCATTTCATGAAGTTCATGCTTTGGGTGATTCACACTGATCACTATTTTATCCACCTATCTGGAATGCTGTGTAAGTTTACCCAAAAGAGTGATTGCTTTGAAGTAGGTAATATATTTTCGTCTATGCGAGCATAGTGACGTATTTGTTAATTTGTGATATAGATTATACCATAGGAACTGAAAAATTGTACTCATACTACACGTTGTCTATCTCCTATCACATTTTCTGGAGTTCATATTCCATTTCAAAACTATCATTTGAGCTTAAATTGATCGATGCCTTTAAAAATTCTTGTCATTGGAAGAAATTCGAATGATATGCAATTTCATAACTTCAGAATGTACTGTTTTACATCATATCGAGCAATATTCATAGATATAAAAAAGGCATCAATGTTCAACTAGAACTGCGAACGCACCTCATTTCAGAAATGTAAATGTAAAATATTCAATGCAGATACCTTGAGTATCGTCCAATGAAAATTTATAATGACGAATTTGTTCATGATATATTACACAGAGTACGATAAATCCTCCATTTATAGGGATAATTAACTATAGTAAAACAATATATTATCATCAAATTTTGTTACTAATTTAATAATAGAGAACAATTGTGGAAACACATTACACAAAGGATGGGTGTTTATACCTATATGCTTTATATTGTGTATAATTTACCTACACCGATATAACACCACAGGCGGTATTTTCGTGAAGACCATTGTGATCGTGTTTAGTGTGACATAATGTTATAGTAAAACCGTCGCTTTCCTAAATTGTCGGTACAATTAATTAGGTCTGGCGTCGGTGCAAGTACCGGCTGTTAACACGGCCGAGTATATATAGAGGGCGCTGTCGGGCTGACACGTACATTGACAAGTGTTTATAGTGTGTTTCCAATCCATGTAACTTCCCCCTCCCCCTCCTCACCCTCCACCATCGCCATCCCCTTGGTTCTACTACACACATATCGTCCATTATTGGTAGTGATCGAGCACCGCTAGACTTCATATTGGATATTATAGGAACGAGTGAAATATGAACCCCTTATGTTATGTAGGGTCTACTAGTTCGTATTTTCAAAGCTACGTGTTTCATATGGAGTTACAATTGGAAAAAGATTAATTTGAAGAAAAAAATGGAGAAACGGATAGGATTCTATATAGCATGATTATTTCTCAAATTTCTTCTGTAATGAATTTATTTTTTCAATATTTCTGATTTTCAAAAGCTGAATTTGCGCTATCAATAGTGTTTTGAGTGCTATCATAGACGAGAGATATACCGTGAATAATAATTTTTTTCTGAAACTATACAAATATCGTGATGCGAATTATGAAATCTAATAGTGCTATCAAATAGTTATCATGAACAGCTGGATGAATGATCACTCTGGATGTGAACTGGATAATATATCAAGAAGTTTAACATCCTTGTTTCAACCTGAATTAGAAGAAAAACTAAAACTGAATATACTCAACCAAATGTGATTCCACAGTTGAATTCTGTGTGTGGCTTTAATGGAGATCAAAACCTCACACGTTTTTTTTTCATAACGGCCAGTTCATTTTATAAATAACCGTGGTCGACCAAGTGTGGCACTCCCCCAAGAGATTCATTGCATTTGTAATCTTTACCACATTTATTTTACACGGTTCATAATAACACATTCTCTCTCACGGGTCTTAATCTAGTGTTTAGTTTAATATGACTGCGAGTTTACCAATAACCCATTATCTCCATTACTTAAACATCCCTAAAACTGTTCACAAAGCACCCGCATCTATAAACCATAACAGGATAATTGTTCCATTACGCCTATTGTCTCACTGATGACACGCATGATTTAATAATGACAACAATACAATGGTACATCAGTAAGTTTCGTCACTACCGAGAAAACCACACAATGACATCATATATTTATATATATATATATATATATATATATATATATATATATATATATATATAAATATATATATATATATATATATATATATAAATATAGATACCGGTATATATATATATATATATATATATATATATATATATATATATATATATATATATATATACATAATGAGTAACATGTATTCATTGCAGAATTGGTTCTTACCCACATAAAATGACTGATGATGAATTTCAAAGAGAATCAGCAATACAGCAGCAAAAAAAGGTTCAAATGCAAATATTCGAAACTAAATGGCATCCACAATGTGAATGAGATATTCAAAATCCATGCATTTGATGAAAACACGAGTTCTACATGCTCTATCTTCTTCGATAGCGACTACGATGTGCCCAAATCAGGAAAATGCAAGAGAACCGATACGTATCGTGACGTAGTAAAATATTCTGTTCAAAACCAGGTCATGGATTTCTTGATACTTTGATGAACAATCAGTTGGAGCAAATCACTTGGGTTATCGATTCTCATTTGTTCTGTGAACATTAGATGAGCCAATTAGTTCTGTGAACATTAGATGAGCGTAAGCGAAGATTCCATCCCACTCTTATAGGGCTTTGTCTGTGTGTTTTTTTTTGTGGGCACTGAACAGGTCGCAGGGGTTGACTGATCGACATGAAACTTCTGTTTTTACTCGCAAACTTATCCAACCTAGAACTATAGTTCTTGGTATGAATCGGTTCGACCAATTTTGAAAAATATTATCTCAAAATTTCTAAAAACCTCATTAGATTAGGTTGAAAAAGAAAATTTCAGAAATGAAATCTCTTCAAATGGAATTAAATTTCATGTGGATGTGTATACATAAATTATACACATTTTCACGATTGTGTATTCAATTTGAACAAGCCGTTTTGAAAAAAATAATTGTTTTTATTCATCACATATTATTATTGAAATTAGAGCAGATGCAGGTTGCCGAGATTCACTGCTTTCTAGATTCTATATTTGCCCAACAATGGAGTCTTCTTCATATGCATCAAGGTGTGTAGAATACCAGAGTTAATAAAGTAGCAAGGGTGAAACTACTTCAACGACTATTATACCTGATCAGATATCTCGCTCATCTTACAACGCTTATGTTGCGTTTGCCTAGTATGAAATAATTGGAGTTCAAATGCACGTTGCCTATTGTCTACTTTGTTGTTATCATAAACATCCACCCTTGTGTGGTGTACATCCGAAGATAGGAATCTTTATTCCGGACATGGTGGAATGAGATATCTTATATACGTGGCGTGAATATAGATGCACTGGTTTACCTTTTTCTCATAACCTGAGACTCCACATCAGCGGTACGAGCAGAAACCACGTGAACGATACCCGTGATGATGAATTACTTTCTGGAAAAGGAACAGAAAAACATATTTCATCAGTCAATTTTGTGAGGTAACTTTTTATTCACATCATCGTCCGTCACAACTAGGAGAAAAATCTCTGGCAACGTGAATTTCATCTTTCAATTTGTTAAGATTTTCACAACAACTTTTCGTTTTGTTGAAGTCGCTTAGATCTACAAGACCTCGTTGTGCGTTTCAACTGACTGTTCTAGAGAAAAAAATTTATATGACGATTAGTTTATATATATATATATATATATATATATATATATATATATATATATATATATATATATATATATATATATATATATATATATATATATTTGTGATTTGATATATTATTTCCGAGAGAATTCATAAATATTGAGCGTGATTCAAATCGATTGCTTTCTGGAGGTGAATCTAAATCAACTGTATGGTGTTGGGTGTAGGTGTTCGTATACAGCTTACTCAGTCAGCTTGATTTATCGAACAGTCAAGCCACAACAATGCAGCCCTAACTACTGATGACTTGACGTTGTTGGTAGGCATACTTGTTTTATTTACAGTAGAGTGGGAAGCCAATTGCTGTAGAGCCAAATTAGTTGGCAAATTTCTAAACTTCACCACATTGCTGTCGTAAAATATCGGAACTATATACTCTGTATTCTGTATTCATAATTTTATGGTACGTAATGATAAGCTATTCTGTGAACGATTGTAGTTGGAAATTTCGATATTGTACTGCAAATGTGAGGGGCTGGTGTGAAGTTGGCCCCTGATGATCAATGCATTCTTAGGACGAAACCAGAGAGTACTAACAAAAATATTGCCGATACCAACAAGTAAAAACTAAGCACAAAATAATGCAGATGAAAATTTAGAGATGAAACATATGTGAGGAGCTGGTTTTCATCTGGACCAAACGAAAGGTATACTGAATTTTTTTTTGACGGTACTGACCAGAACAACAAAGCACTAACGCTGGTCGTTGAAACTTTCAAGATTGGATCAAACTGGTGTGAAGTTGGCCCCTCACATGAACAACGCGTTACAACAATGCAATTGGAAGGGTACTGATAAAAATGTTCATGGTACCAACGCAGAACCAACGAAAGCTAGAATAATAATTTAATATTCTGATATGTGGGGGGTGATTTTACGAACGTGACATAGTTTCGTTACAGGAAGGGCATTAAAGATTTGTGATGACATATTTTACTGTAGATAATATTAATTTTTATCATTCATAAATCATCCGATGGAGACATATTTTGAATTTGCCTCCCAAGTGATGTCACGAAGCATAATGATGGACTCTTACGCCACATGCTCTTTTTTGTTCTACATTGAATATTTTCTGATGTGACCCACTTTGTGTTTGAATTGGAACACATTCAGGAGAGGGGGAGGGGGGTTATATGGAGAGATGAAGTTATATTTTAGGGGTGACGTTATTCTAACGTGACCAATCGGACAGTGAGGATGAGCACAAAAGTGACCCAAATATTGACGCAATTTAAGTACTCTCCCTTTATCAGAACAAGAAACGTACAACCCAATTGGTGCCTATCCTACCAACGGAGACACTCTACAAAAAAAAAGGATTATAAATTTATGTATTTCTTTTCTCTGTATACGTGCAAATGTATGTGGCGTAGGTCTGAGTTCGACCTCTCGTGTGTGTGAATCGCAAGACTGCTAATGAGATATCGGATAGCGATATTTCAGCCTGTTCTTGCTTCCCTCACCCTTTTCACCATCAACCTCTACGAACTCCAAACTTTAGCCACGTGCTCTCTCTCTTCTCTCCTTTACCATATACCCTGAGGAACCCACCTCAGCATTGTTGTGACAGGCAAATAAATTTGTTGTACGGATTTTCTTTATTTTGCATCCACGTTTTTTTTTTTGGTTCTTGTTTTTTCTTTTGTTGGAGAAATAAAATCCCCATTGTCAAATAACTTGCTGTAATAGTGTCAAGGAAATAAGGCACGCTCCGTTGATGTGCTGTTTATGCTAAGCTTGATACATGAGAAGAAAAAACATAAACTGAATTTTATCAACTCGGGGTTCTGTATTCATCTATACAACTCTTTGAATGTTATTTCTCGAATGAATCGTTGATGTGATCATTTCAATTAAATCATCAATATTGTTTTGTTGACATGAAATATGATGATTGTATGGTTTATACGTCGTTATGAAATATTTTAATGATACAAAATTATTGATGTTGAACCGTGAACCGTTCAATTCTTGAATGTATACAAACTACTTAGAATCAACAGTTAAATAAATAATATACATGAAAGTAAATTTGTTTATGTGGGGGAATTTTATATTTGTTTGGAACGTCATCAGTTATCACGTTCAACTTGACGTTGTTCTTCAAATTCTGATGTATTAATTAATTTTGAAATAAAATTTGCTTTCGAGGTGTTTCTCAACCAGATCTTACCAATCACAATTATTTTAGAGCATTGATCTCTGCTCCAGCACAACGTCTAGCAGTGAAAAATCGAATCATAATCGAATCATTCTGAAACAATGTACATACTTCAACAGTTTCTTGGCTATTCAACCACCGATTTTCACTTTCCTTGACCATATGAAAATAGGATTGGGAAAATAATGAGAAATATTGCTGAGATACGAAGAAAACCTCATGATATTTCATAACCCTAATTATATTCACCATCTATTGTTTGCTCACAACTGAAAGTCGGAGTTCATTTCATACCAAAATTCTTTCAGATTGTTCGAGTCTTGTTCTGAAGAGAATGTATGTATCTGATCATTGTAAACATTTCATATGATATGAAAAATTTGTAGTTTTATACGTTTTTTTTCGTTCCCATAATAATAATAAGGTGTTGCACTCATCTATGAACTGAGCTCTAATAACTTGTTACTCAATTCGAATTAAATCTGTGAAACAAAATCATACATATATGTATTCGATATTGTACGTGATTATTCATGGAGGTGTGGATTCATGGTTCATCTGGCGTTGTTGTTAAACACGATGAAAAAATACAAATTATCATCCTTTTTCTCGAATTATCCATATTCCAGGCAGATATTACATTATTGTCCAGTTAGTAATTCCTTTCTCAACATCTGAAAAACCTCCACATTTCAAACTCTTCTCATTTCTTACAACGCGCACACTGAAACAATATCATCTTCCAGGTTCATCTCAGAATTCTACTCTTTCCTTCAACCAATGGGCTTCAAACGTGCTTTTCTCTTTGACTCCTTGTTACCATTTTTATGTGTCCCCAGTTCGCGTTCATCCCTCCAGGCGTCAACAGCTTTATGTGGCCTTGTAATCATGGGGTAAAGTGGCAAACCCACATTATATACACCCACACAAAGAATATTGCTAACCCTAAAACTGTGTATGGTTGTCCTCCGTATAACCCCAACGTCAACGATGCCAATAGCGTTGAGAAAAACGTCCCGGATGGGAAGTTAGTTTGTATCTTATAGCTGTTCATCCCAACTTTGTTTCACGATATAAACAAAAAATTAGAAATAAAATCACATGATCTATCTGCGCACTCTTTAATCATGATATGTTTTATCATGTTCAAACGAAATTGGTTTATGGAGATTTTCTCAAACTCCCAGACTTTCCTTTCTCGCTTACTGATGCTAAGAGAAAAAGTATTTTGTAGTATGTTGTAGAGTGTAGCCCAGAGTGAGTACCGTCAATAGCTTATTCTATGGAATGTTTTTCAAACCAATAAATCCAATAGATAAACAAGTCCAATAAATTTGATGTATCATCAACTTTAAGTACTCAATTTTTCTATATTCATTATTTATTCATTATGTAGAACACTTTTGTGTAAAAAAATATCTTAAATACTTGAAGAAAGAATGATAAAAACGCATATAGGTCATATTTAGAGAAATGCTAATTAAATCGCGTAAATGCTGACAAAGTCAAATACGTGAGCGCGAAGACATCTCCGTATAGAAGCAGGTTCATTGTATATTGACACACTATGGTTCTATTTTCAGTGATAGATGGGTTTTTGAAGAGAAAAATAATGCTTGTGTGGCGAATATTGAAAGAGAAAAAGTGAGAACGGAAATGAAAATATACGTTGGAAAATGGAAGAAAAAGTGGTCGGCTATATAATGTAAAGTAGAGAGTATAGTGCAATGTCACGCTCACCCAACTATGCAAAGTCACTTTCGTGTCACGTGACAGCTCTTTGTGAAGGGAGAAGCACATTTGAAGAGTATTCGAAATGAGTATTTGCTTCTGAAGAAATTTACTCCGTAATGAAGTCATTAGGTTACAGTTCCGCACGATTTACTCGAAAGACAAAGAAATAAAATGATTTTAATGGGAATGAAAAGATGAGGGTTTTTCGTTGGTTTTATATTTGTATATATTTGTGCAATTCCAATGAAAACATTACTACTGAGATAGTTTCAATATTGACATTTCGAATTGTCTCTTGGTTGGACTTAATGAACGGGAACAATATGTACAAAATGCACAAAGAAAATCATATGTGGATTGACAAATCATCTATCGGAATGTTTTTCAAATATTTTGCACCTGAATCACATAATTAAATTGCCTTGACAATCAACTTATCGCTTCGTTACTTGTCAACAATTTATGATTGTAATCCATAATATATGTTATCATAATTTGTGTTTTTTATTTCTTATTCGTCCACTTCTTATGAAGTGCAATACCATACATCATTGATTTGACTACACGAATACATTTTTTCAAAAATGTCCGAATTTGTCTCCAAGTATGCACGCATTGCATGCGTGAAATCTATACAAGAAGAGCGTGTATCAAATGAATTATCAATACTATTTCCGTTCCAGAGAATACATTGAATTACAACGTTTCTGACGAGAATGTAAACAGTATGATTGCATATAAATCCCTGTTTACTTTAGCCATATTTGCTTTAGCATTTCGCTGTTCGGAAATTATAATAATGTTAGTGTTGCGCGTTACTGCTATAATTAGATAATATCCACTAAGCTTTGATAATCCAATATATGTCAGTATGCTCGACTATCGTATTAGTGTATTGATCTAATTTGACGGGCATTTAGGATCTGGGTGGGCGTTGAATACGTTGATCCTCACCCTTAGAGAAGCCTAATGATCACTCGTCTTGCAATAGTTGACATACCACCCTCCCCCCCCCCTTCCCCACCATCCCCTCCTAACGACCCCTACCGCCCAGAAAGGGTGACATAAGACCGTGCGTTGTATTGATTTATCGGTAGCTCTTGATTGTTGTTTCTCTTCTCTGAACGAAGCCGGAAGGTGTCGCGTTGGCTTCTTTCGTTTGTAACCACCGGAAACGGAAATTGTACCAAAAGAGGATTCTATAAAGAGAACTACAAAATGCGGAGATTCAGAGTTTTTCAGCCATAGCATTGATAAAAAAATACTCGAAGTGGAACACTTCATGATGTAAGAAAATGTCAGCTATATATTCCGAAATTTTTTTCTGAATTGACAATTTAATTTCTATGAGTTCTACTTTTCCACTTCACTTGCATCATGTACTGAATCGGGAGAAAAATTAAGAATGTCTATAGCACTAGTCAGTGCAGGTAGACGCGCTCATAGCAAGTACGATACTATGAAACTAAAACGTGTATAGTCGAATATGTATATTCTTATCCATTGAATGTATATTGAATTTATTTTCCCATTCATATGATTTTGTCGCTAAATATTCAATTCAATCATTATGCCGCAATAAAATATATTGAAAAAAATAGAAAAACATATTATGTTCAATGTATATATTGCTAGAGACTAAAAGACAGAGATACGTATTTTGAACATCGAAATGAAGGGTAAGAGAGGAAGAAGGGAGGGGGTGACTTGATTCGGAAGTATACGAACTTTAAAGGAAGTTTGTGAGGAAAGTTTGTTTTAAAAGAAGATAGTAGAAAACGAAGGTAATAAAGGAAAGATAAAAGAGAGCGAGAGCGCAGTAGAAGACGGTAGTCATACAAAGGGATAAGTTACATCCAGACCGAAAGTGAATTAGGTGTATATTAGGGTGTATACAATACGGACGTTATTTTAACAACAATACTTTTACAGACATTTCAGATCGTAAAATGTGTTGTAACGCATATAACAATCCACTTTCAAGATAGAAAGTTAAACGCCATATTGGAGTAAATTGTTCAATGTTTCGCTGTTCGTTCTACAGCATATACTAAACTTTTAACTTATATACGAAGCACATCAGCTATCTTTGAATAGTTAATGTGTGGTTTTGTTCGGTATAAGATATTGTTGGTGTCCCACGGGTGAAACTATATTTAACATTTATAGGAAGTTTGCTCACACAGTGTGGCACGTTCCATCGAATATGTGCGCGCTCAACGAACTTATATTGACACAAAATATGAACGTAGTAAATCATATGATCAGAGTTAGGAATGATGAGTCATTATGCATACCGCATTCTGGGTGGAATTCATTTCCAGGCCCACATGAGCAACTCAGCTTGAATTACTGATAACATATCACACCTCTCACATATATCAGATTGGAATTGTTGTTAGTAATTACGAAAGTATTTCAAATTAATAACTTTTGTGAAAGTTTATTGTGATTATTTGCCAGTGTTTCGAGACTTCATCGTGAAATCATGTTTTTCCTCATGAGTTTGTTGAAGCGAATTATCAAATAGCATCTCATCATGAACAATATATCGAGCCTCGACCACTTTTTTCGATTGATGACATTTATGATGAATGTATAAATATATATATATATATATATATATATATATATATATATATATATATATATATATATATATATATATATGTATATATATATATATATATATATATATATATATATATATATATATAT
The DNA here is from genome assembly GCA_964007535.1 of Brachyptera risi. Taxonomy (NCBI): domain Eukaryota; kingdom Metazoa; phylum Arthropoda; class Insecta; order Plecoptera; family Taeniopterygidae; genus Brachyptera; species Brachyptera risi. The sequence goes on from OZ023328.1 coordinate 21,602,545, forward strand.
ATTTATATATATATATATATATATACATATATATATATATATATATATATATATATATATATATATATATATATATATATATATATATATATATATATATATATATATCGTATATTCATATTACTAATAACGATGATATGCAGAACTCATCTCACACAGAATGCTTTTTTTTTGTATATGCATCGAAATGATTCAATAGAAATGATGACCATTGAAATGATATTATATTGAGTATCAAGTTCATAGCATTATGACTGGATTTCAAGATAATCGTAAGATGAAGTTGTTAATAGATCTATTATCAGTTCAGTCAGAACTAAGTAATACTGAATCAGAATCTTGAAGTGAAAGTCTACAAATTGTGTTTAATCGGGATATGAAATCATCCCCTGTGGACAACGTGCCTATTCAACCATTAGGTGTATTAATTAATGGCATTATCTCCGAGGCAACTCGACACCCCTATTCGCTAGAGAAATATCCATATTCATGAGACTAACACGAGGAGGGTGGGCCACAGTGTTGTGGTGGTCTGGAGTGAGCCAGTGATTAGGTCACGATCCTAATATAGTATCACAGAATGAAGAGAGAGAGAATTTAAATGGAGCTTGTTGTGATTATAACGAAATTCTTAAATACGGTTATGAATAATATGTGAACCTATACGCACAATTTAGAATAAAAAATAGATGTTTCATCCAGAGAGCGGGAGAAGACTAATTGTTGGGGGGGATGAGATTAATAGTTTTCGGCAATATGGGGGAAAATACATATTTTCTTGAAGTCGGCGCACCTTTATACTCACGAACCTGACAACTGCATTGATATAATAATTCATAACATGGCTATACAGTGAAAAAGATGATTCATTCAATTGTATACCTTAAAAAATATCATGATCTGAGATTTTTCAGTGTAAACAATTCCAATATCGAATAGATACAATGGCGACTAATTCTGAATGTGTCAAAAAATTGAATTATCATGGTTTTTGTGATATGAGAAAATTATTACATATTTCGCAACTCGGAATTAATCACCCGGAAAACTAATTTCGTTAGATCGACTTCCATGCTTCCTCACAGTATAGCTACAGTCAAATGAATTCGAAGTTTTCATTATTATTTTCCCTTCTCCCGGGAAAGTTTCTCTTCATTGAAATTGATGTAATTATAATTTTCAAAGAATGTGAAATGAAAATAAATGACCGAGATTAAACTCGAAACGCGGTGTGTTCATTATAGTATCTTTTTTGTATACCATTGTTTCGGAGGTGTCAGGTCTTCGGAACCTTACACTCCCATTTGAGTAATTATCACATGGGAGAAAAAATTCCGAGACCTAATGCATGATATAAAATAGGTACAATTCGCCTGAAATTAAATTATATACTTGATTGAATGATAATCACTTCTATATTACCACACAATCATGTTCTCCAAATGAATTCTTTAATTATTTTTATCTCCTGTGGTGTAGCTATGCATTACTTTAAATTATAACACCGTCTATAAGTATGATTTATTAAGTTTAATTTCCTTCCTTCAACGTATATATCTGATGATATAGGTTTCTCGCACAGGTATATACCATAATTAGACCAAACCACGCCAAACCACCCCCCAGCTGAGTTGGCAGCAAACATTCTTGGCTGTGCGGAGCTTTACCTCCTGAGCGCGACAACTCGGCCTGCTGATATGAGGCTGGAAATAGATGGGTGGGGCACGACTTGCTAATGCTACTGACTACTTTGTCATCTAGGAATTTTACACTTTGAGATTGTTGAGTGATCCACAGCTTTTGCACATGCGGGAGGCAGGTTGGCTGAGGTGAAGGACGCCATTGAAGATCGTTTGACAGCATTGCCAACTTGTTCCCAATTAGTGAAATGTTTTGTTTGTATGCTTTTATTCATTTCAGTCATTTTTCATTCATTTTAGTCATTTCAGAAATTTGAATCATTTGAAGAAAAAATATTACTTTCAGAATAAACTTAATGATGAATTCGATTTTGTTTGTTTCAAATAACTCACATCATGCAGTTTAGGAATATTTCCTGAATCATTTATCATTCAGTAGGTCATTTTTCTTGAATTCTGTATCATTATAGAGATGAAAAATGAAAAGTTATGAGAAACAGCTCAAAACATGAAATTATTCACTGTTTTTTGTGAGGCTTACTCACAAAATATATTTTATATATTTTATATTTCCTCAGGTATATATTTTATCTCCCATTTTATATCTTCTCCGGTCTATTACCATACTTCATTGTTTATTCGACATCCATGTTTTGAATTGACGTACACTTTTCGCGAGAACGACGTCGATTTCTCTAATGCCAACGTCACGGCGTTGGGCGTACCTTATTTGTTTATAAGGTTGGCACGCATGTGTTATTTCAGGACGTATACCGACGACGTGTGCTTGAGTTTGGGAAAGACGAAACGATATTGGACGACCTATTGATATACACAAGCTTAGCCAAACAAGCAGATAAATGCGTAAAGTCACTAACATGTGAAAGTGGTGAATGCTTTCTACTTGGCGGTGAATAATTGGCCAAACTATAGAAAAATACCTGATTGTCTCATAATATACTCTCATTGTGTATGTAATAATGAATAATAAATATGAATATGAAATATGAATAATCACTTATATCTCACCATGTGTGCTTTTCAAAATGATATACGACTATTTACAAGAATATATGTAATGGAAAATGGTGAGTTTAATATGCGAAGGAATATCACACACCATTTTTGAGTAACATCGATACATGGATTCTCTCCAATATTGATTGTACAGTACATTTTCTCAAAATTGAACATCACAAAAGAGTAACTATCGAGATGTTCATTACATGATGCACATAGATTGAATTTGTGTTATCGTATTCAGTGTGAGTTGAAACAGATGAAGCACTGAATCGATAGATTATAAAAATCGAATGACAATTAATATAAATATGAAGTGATGACATAACATTTTATATTTGAGATAGAAATGAAAGCAGACAATTCTCCTCCATTTCAACTTGTTTGATTTTTTTTTAATTTTTGCTCTATCGTTGTGTACAATAACAAGGCAAATCGATGCAAGTATATTCTCATTCATCTCTGTGTTGATGCATTTTTTTCATTCTTCATAACTAGTACATCCCAACTTCATTTATCAACAATGATTTTGTATCAAGTTTCAATGTTATTAAAGAAAAAAAAATATCAATAGTTTCCTCAATCAAACTGAAATATGAGGAAAAGGTTTGAAATTGATATGAAGAGTGTGACTCATAAATAATACAAATACTTTGACTGATGAAATTCTGAAATTTGTATAAGAGCCTTGAAAAAAAAACTTCGAACGATGCAAGTTTGTATGTACAGTACATCAATGTTATGGTGGTTTGGCTTGATGGCACTCGTTGTTTGGGTAATGGTGGTTGGTATCACATCATTGAGAGAGAGAGAGGTCAGTCTGAACAGTTTCTACTTGGCTGTCAGTTTTATCAAATCTCACAGTTATTCATGAACGGAAATGTGATTGATATGTTTGAAACATTATTCATTCCACTCATTATTATTTGATCTCGTTCGTACACTATCTCCACCCATCCTTATATCCAACTGTTTCGCCCTGCAGCTACGCTACAAGCGTCATATCATGGTTAGTCTACACATGTTGGTTGGAATCACCAAACGATATCAATAATATTTATCACAGAATCACAAATCGAGTGACACGCATTCATGGCTACGCAACTCTCTGTGTATAGAAACGGATGTGAAGTCGCATATAACAAATCAATCAGTTTCAATATTGGTGGAGGTGCCAGGTTTCACGTTCGTATACCGAAATTGAATCAAATCCAGTATTATATTTCAAAATATTATTGGATACAAAATTGAATGAACCAATGGTGAATTACGGTACACGTATGCACAGTAATAATATCCATTCCACCATGAATTCCGAATTCTTCCAGCTTTTCCACTGAAAGGAAAAGCATGCTTTGCCACATTATGCAGTAGTGGTTTTCTGGCAAAACCTCATCTATTCCAAATCCCTTTATCCCTCTCTTAATTATGACTTCTCCATAAGGCGCGACTTCCAGAGTGCTCTGTGACACTCGTAAATTGTTTTTGTTTTCGTTTGTTCCAAGTTTCGTATAAATTATATAGACTGAGTAAAACGACTGTGTCTATTTCACTCGTAGATCTGAGGAGAAAGACACAAATAAAGGTGGAATTGCTAATACGTGACGTGAAGACAATAGGGATATGTTAAGCTACTTCCAACGCGAATCTGCCTGCATTCAAACACGAAACACAAACACATACACACACGTTTATATATATTTTGAGGAAAACAAAAAGGCGTTGTGCTCCCAAATTGCGTTCTTCTTATACACAGCATATAATGCTTGGGTAGAGGCGAATGACAATGGACTGGTATATAAGAACATGCAAAGGCAAATGAACACCGGCACGCCCTGACTACATACATTATAAGCTTTCTACAAAATGGTTCGAAAGTTTACCACTGGTGAAATGCCTTTCAGGAAAACATAAATATAAAATGAACTATTAAATGTCAGGTATTTTATGTGGAATTAAAGAAAGACGGAGAAGTAATGCCGTATATTTACTGCTATTATGAATAGATTCAGAATATTGAATGATGACATATCTTCATGATAATGTGTAGCGGATAATTATAGTAACTCAATAGAGAGTATGAGAATACTGGAGTGTAAGAGCACATAAGTTTATGTCATACTACTATACTAAACTCATATACTATAACTCATACTATAACTCATATATTATATATTTGGTCAACCTACTGTTGGTATTGTACGAGCTTAAATTCACAAGAATCATGACGTGATTGAAAGACAAACAATTATCGTACCATAAAGATTGGTTGATTTTTCTACACCAGTTCATTCCAGATTCACATACTGACATGAAATGGATGGTACTTGAAGATTTATTTGAAATTAAAAAGAAGGAAAATATGCATTTGTGAAGAGAGCTACAAAAATGAGTATAATTAGCAGTGATAATACTGATTCGGCAATATATATGCGTCCGAAAATAACAATCGAATAACGGAATACGCTCATTCTCAGTTATTCTTAGTGTCGATAAGAAATTTTCACAAGTATCAAGACATTAAAATATTGTATCTTTCAATTCAATCTCCTGCTGAACCCGATCAGTATGAATAATTCACTTCGCACTGACTTTGCAAACTTGATTCATCCGAGAACCAAGCAATAATCAGATGAGCGTAGCGAAGACTTCATCCAACTCTTATAGCGCTTTGTCTGTGTATTTTTTCTTTTTTCATAGCACGGCACAGGTCGCACGGTTTGACTGATCGACATGTTACTTTTGTATTATTGCGAACTCATCTAACTCAAAACTGCATAGTTTTTGGAATGAATCGATAGGACCAATTTTGAGGAATTTCATCTCAAAGTTTCTGAAAATCCCATGAGATTAGACCTGGCAATAAAATTTGAAAAATAAAATCTCTCCAAATAAAATGAAATGAATGTAAATGAATGAATGAATGAAATGAATGAATGTGTACACATGAATGATACACATCATCACCGTATTGTATGCAATTCGAATAAGCCGTTCTGAAGAAAACAAATTAACCAACCGTTTTTATTCATCAAATATAATAGAAATAATACCAGAATTATGGTGCCGAGATTCACTGCTTTCTTGATTTGATATTCACCCAACAATGGAGTATTTCTCATCTGCGTCAAGGTGTGTAAAATACCATAGTCGATGAACTAGCTGAGGAAGAACTACTCGACTCTTATTCAGATATCTCGCTCATCTCACAACGCATATCATGCATTTGCCTTGTTAACTTCAAATTCAACTCATCATCATCACGGTGATACTTTGCTCAAACTGAGAATACAACATGTTGAAATAAAGTGAAAATATCTGATGATATATGAATATATATATATATATATATATATATATATATATATATATATATATATATATATATATATATATATATAATGTATATATATATATATATATATATATATATATATATATATATATATATATATATATATAAATATATATATATATATATATATATATATATATATATATATATATATGTATATATATATACATATATATGTACGATACATATATACATACATACATATATATATATATATATATATATATATATATATATATATATATATATATATATATTTATATATATATATATATATATATATATATATATATATATATATGTATATATATTTATATATATATATATATATATATATATATATATATATATCAATATATGTATTCAGGTCTGGCAATTCTTTCATGAGGATTTATCGCTACAGAATCCTCCATGTTCACAGATGTGGAATTTAGATCCCAGCCTTGTTTTATTTTAGAATCTTATGTAGGTTTCACGCGTTCGAAATATTTATTATTCAAAGCGATGAGCTTCTGTTCTAGATCTGTAGTGACGCCATTTTATTCTCGTTGCTTTCATAATGCAGTAAGTAATGTCTTACGTGTTAATAATAAACGGTTACACACGTCTTCGCTATTGGTGAAGGTTGAAGAGTATGTTGAAGAGCTCATACTGGAAGTAGAATTAATGACAATTCATGATATGATGAATATTTCACTCATGACCGATTACTCCAATGATATCAAATCCTCACGCATTTAACTATAAATACAATAATCAAATAAATATCAATATAAATATTAAATAATATTACATATGAATAATTATATATCATTTATTGGGTTGGATGTTCATGATGTTAATAATGTCATCATGATTTTATGATTGTATGTATGTGGAAGTGATTTGAAGTTTCATGGTGAAACCTGATATAATTAATAAATGAGACCTCGTGATTTGAAACGAATGAGACTGAATCATTCGAAAAAGGTGATAATCAAACCAAGTGAACAACAATGAATCATGAGTGACTAATAATAAAATTTGATTGATCGAGTCTCCAACTTTATGAAATATATATATTCCACTAATTTTCTCTGCACAAAATAATTATTCAATACGAAAGCAGTGTGTAATGAAGAGAGAGTTTCAAGCCAGACTCATTCATGAGTGCTTTTCTGGTTCAATCAAGTTTTTCTTTCATTCTGGATCTATAACCATACCGAAACGAATCTCTTTATCAATAGAAAGAATGTATACAAAAATACCATCATCGTCGTTATTAATCACGTTTGATGAACGAAATGATTGATATCATCATTCTAAATCTCAAGATATAAAACCCCCACTCGAATTATCTCTCATCAAACAAAATCGAGAAACTCACCGAATAGAATGAATATATCCTTCTAAACATTACCATACAGACATGGTAATATCACCTGGTACAGCATACGGAAATGCGTCAAAACTCTAATAATATAAAAACTTGTGTGAAATCATGTGGACATTTTCAGCTTTTATATTCCGGCTTTCATGTTGATAGGTCAGCTAGCTGGGGAATTGAGAGCCTCGGGGAATGTGTGTGTGTGCGGAGGCAACGTGACTTACCAGGAGACGATTTTTCATGGATTTACCGTCGACTCCCAATAAGAAAGGCTTAGGGATGAGATTATACGAGGGTAAGTTAGAAGCCAAGGACCATTTATATATATATATATATATATATATATATATATATATATATATATATATATATATATATATATATATATATATATATATATATATATATATATGAGTGGTTGTATATTTCACAAGTGGCAATACACGCTTGGAAAATAATCTTGGAGTCCGAAAGAAAGATGATGATATTTATATGTGTCTCAGATAAGCCTAATCCGTTAGTGGCCAATCGTTACTAACGGGGCGCTTCCATAGATGATATTTGAGATATATTGCCGGATGAAATATCAGTAATTCAATAAACTCGGAATCTTTTGTTGAAACCACGAGGTGATTCACAAGTTTGGACACATTCACACTTATTCGGAAATATGAAATCTTTCAAATTAAAAAAGAATGGATTATTATCTTATCCATGAGTTTATTTGGATCAATTCTAATGAAAATGGTCTGTTATAGATTTAACCATCCAATTGATAAGAGAACAAATCGTTTATTTGTTCATCATTATAATTTTAGAAAATATAATTGTTCTTGATTATTTTACCCATTTATTTTCCTTCATTTGTATTATTCACTTGTATTTGTATATTATGTGTTAGATATGTAATTGCTTTTCATCGCCCAGACAATTTAACTCAATTCGAGTATACTCATTTTACATTGTAATGTTAGTAGACCCGCAGACAAGTCAACACTCTGACTTTGCGGGTCTTTAAAATGTACTCATATGTGTCGTTATGATAATAAAAAAAAACTTTAGAAAAAAAAAATATTCAATTAACGCATTCATTTCTCTCAAATGAATCCACATTTGTTGATCATTTATATCTACTTGAAACGTTTGAACATGGACACATGTGAGAACATTCTTCATCTCACACAATAACAAAACAATCTATAAACTTTCACCATCATTTTCCACATTGTGGGAAAGTGATTGTTTCTATCAAGACATCGAGTTTTACAGTTGCTGATATTGGCTTGAAGCTCTCAAACAATGGTGAATGTTCTGTTGATATTCGATCATAAACTGAACCTCTAACTCCCTTCATTGCAATCATGTGCTCAAACACAATATTGTATCACAACAGAGTTGGAATAAATTCATTCTGGGATGATGCCGCCGTTATTCAACGCGAATGGTATCCGACAGATAAGCGAAATAGATTATGAGATGCTTGTAGTTGGTCAAAACTTTGTTTTTGATAGATAAATTTCGAAATGTTTTGTATAGATATACAGCTTTGCAGTAAGGAAAACGGGATGCTCTAACGCGTCAGTCTGATGTTGATTTGAATGTTCTTGTGAGATTCACTCATTACAGACAAAGACAATCAAGTTTGTGTGGTTATGTTATGAAGCAATTGTCTGAACTCCTCCGTCAAAACTTTATTAATACCTTTGAATATTTATTTAGTTTGGTAACTAGACTCATCTGAGCCCCCAATGGAATATCATAAACAATTTCAGCGATTCAAGCCCACTTTGGCTATTGACTTCATTCCGTTTGAAGTTGATATAATCGAAAATCGACTTCTCGCATGTATGATAACGATATTTGTTGTTGCTCACTCCATTTTATCATTCACACTTTTGTTTTTTCTTATAAATCATCGATTATCAACGGGCAAAGCACATCCATTCTTGTATCTTCTACGGTGGAAAAGACGAAAATAAGAATAAATTATTTTCACTCATGAACTTTTCCAAGAGTCTTTACGTTCAAAAAATTCAAAAAACCTCACCTATGATATAACTCTTCGAAAATTGACCGATTTTATTTTTTGTTTCATCGTTTCATGATTTTTTCATCGCTTGTGCAGAATAAATAACCTTTCACATGATACGGAATGATATTCAATAAAATGGACGATTCCACAATCTTGACAGAAATATGCCTCTCGTCTTTAGCATTGCGTGCGAAACCTTTATTTAGAATCATACCACCATGACCCGTGATTTGTTGTTATGTATATTTCGCATTACATCATCAACGTTATTTACAGTTTCCGTTGGCAACAGTCTCTTGACACGTTTTTGCTTCTTTCAACTTCGACAAGCTCTCCAATCATAGCCGTACAGAAATAACGATTGCTCACCTACAATCTATTCAGAATATTCAGAATGAAATGGTGCATCCTATCGAAAAGCATGGATCAGTTATAAACGATTCTTCAATCGTTACAAATGATTAAAATCATAAGACCTTACGTTGAGTTGAAACATGTATTCAGAAATAATGATTTTCTCTTCCTATAATGACAGACGAGTGTCCAACTGATGAAGAGCGAAGAAGTACGAGTTAAATACGGCAGATGATGAATCAAGAAGAGACAGAGAATCGAGTGAGTGGCAGTAAGAATTGAGGGTGGTGTTAGCACCCAAGGTCTAAGTGTATGCAAAGGAGCTTTCGACAAACTGATGTTCGCTCTGCCGTGGGCTAGATTCTGACTTGAGAAAGCATTTACCATTTTTTATTCCACCAATCACAAACAGTTTCATCGGAAGTGTCTGATTTCCGATACTTTTGATAGAATCTTCACGAAAAACTTTATATATATATATATAGGTTCGAATTTTACGTTACTATGAGATTCGCAATTCGGCGAGAAACGATAAGTTGGTTTTCTGCAAAAAGCACAAAGTAGCACTTTAGAATACATAGATAAGATTTCAAAGAGCAGAGATTTCGGTGGAAAAAAATATTTGTTTCTCTGACAAAAGTATAACATTGCATTTATGTGAAATAACTATTTGTTTGATCCCGTCAGAAGTCCCTCTAACCATTTCTCCTACCGCTTGGGTGAGTCGTAAACGGGTGTTCCATGAACGTATACATACGAGAGTGAACACAATATATTTTTTCCGAGCGCACTGGTATACACTTGTGTACACATAAGAAAATTGTCGCCAGCCAACTAAGTAGTTGTAAAAACTTCGAAACTCATATAAGCTCGCTGTAGCTTGGTGTTTCGGATAGGATATTTTCATGATGAAAAAATTATCAACCCACAAAATAACACAACTATAAAAATACAACGGTGATATTTATGTGTAAAACATAATGGTAGACAACAACATCCATTGTTTACAAGAATTCCATCATCAGTTACACGCTCAGTCAATCTCCGTACGTGTAATCCGAACAAAGTTGGTCCACGGTCCTACCAATTGTTAACATTGGCAAGTTGATAATACACAAATTTCAATGTATGTTATTCATTCTGCCGGTTAAATAAGGACATATCTCATTCCGACACATTTATGACTAAAATTAATTTTTTTGTTCGATTTGAATCATACGGATTTTATCAAAGTGTATAACTTAATTCCTGATGATATTCTTCGAATATAGCAATCAAACTAGGTATTTGTGTCATCGTCAAGTATTCCCGAACATACCACAACCAATTAATTTGGAAATTAAATCATTGAGAAATTAAATATCTAATGATTGAGAGAACGATCACTTAAATCTCGATTAATCAACGAATTGAGCAGTTCAATTTCAATGATGAAGTTGAAATCATTTTTAAGCACAAAAGAGCATTTGTGTGGTTTGTGAAGAAGTGAAATCGAGAATTTATTATTGGGCTTAGCTCCAAGACTCGCCCTTTAGGACTTAGTCAGGCATCACTGGCGTCGCGGCGTGTATCAGGCGTCGGAAGTGTGTTAGAGAACGCGGGAAAGGGGGTGAGTGGGGGGTGGCGTGAAGAAGAGAGGAGTGGTGGGGTAGGAACGGTTGCATGTACAAGATAGGTATATATAAGGGATGGTAAATCACGATGATTTATTAGGAGAGAAACAATACTGCAGATTATTGCCTCGTGGTAGTTTTGGCTATTGCCATAACAGACAGATTGTTACGTCATCTTGCTTGAAAGAGTGAATCTAATTGTGCCAAATATTTGGCACGGACGCTTTTCTGCACACACACACATACACACAAACTCACAGAGTCGTTTGAATTAATTTTCTCTCGGTGTTGTCATACTGTTGAAATAGATTCGTCCGGTTGAACTTGATACGCGTAAATAGTCATGCAGAAGTGAATGACAATTCATATGCTGCCCACTAAAGGTGTATACATCAGAGTGTGATAATTCATGTTTCAAAATAGTGTAGGCCTACTCGTCATCTAGAAATTGATTTTTCATACATTTTTCAGATATATTTCTTTCGGGTTGATCTGATCTCATCATGCTCAGCCTCACCAATAGCTCTGTCTGAATTGTTTTTGTTATCAAACTAGGAAAACGCCATATATGCGTTGTTGTCGAGTGGATATTAATATTATGTCAACTTTTTTGCCAATTTTTTGCCTACATTCACCAATTGGGTGACATTCAAGTTATAAATGGGTAAAAACTGCTTCGAGTGGTACCAATTCAGCACATTTTATGTTTTTTCTTCAAAATGGCTGACCCGATCAAGCTGAAAATGTCCAGGAATATGTCTCAAGATGTGATTCAACTCCACGCAAAATTTCATTATTTTAGAAATGAAAATATTTTCTTTTTTTTCCGCTGTGTTATTCTGATGGGTATTTTTGAAATTTCTAAAAGTCATAAAAATAAAAGTTAACACCCCAAAACTAATGCCACAAAACTACACAAATCTAAGTTGAATGAGGAATCATCATGAAAAAAAAGTTTGAAGTTGATAGCTGTAGCCGTTTGACCTGTGGAGAACCGACAAAAAACATTAAAAAAACAACATAAAAACGAACACCAATTTTCTTCAGTATGTCAAATTGAATCTTCGCTAAAGCTCGTCTAATAACTACTTCAACTTCAACACACGCATTAGACCTATATGATATTCATGATATCATATATATTATTCACATATATATGACATAGATTCAAAGAATGTATTAATTTCATGACGGTAAATCTGATACATATGCTATATAAGTGTACTGAACTTATGTAATTGCACAGTCAAGAAAACACGACATGATTTGCGCTTTCTGCTTTGATATCATGTTCATGTCAGAAACCGACAAAATTACAGAGTACAGAGTACAGAGTTACTTTGTAATAAATAAAATCAGTGATTAAAACTCTTTTGATAACGCACAAGGCTCGATTTCACTCAATTCAAATGTCCAAGTGGCAACTTCCAAACGGTATTACAACATTGCGAATATCATAAAGACAAATAACTATAATGCCTTCGAAATGATAGATACAATTGGTGATAACCTTTCTGCGTGAGTTCAAGTCCTATTTAAGGCATGAGTTTATGTAAACGTCTTTTCACCAATATTCAGTTCATCGTTCCATAATAAACCTCTCGTTCTTATCGTCGTATAGGCCTACCACCTGAAAATCGGTGGGTGATAAGCTAAATTTGTCCATGAAAATGTGACATAACCTTTGAGATCTTGACATTTACACATGTGCACGATTGGAAAAGTGAGTTTTTCCTGTTGTGAAAACGTGTTCAATTCACGATTAAGTGAGATAGTTTCGAAGTGTAACCACCTTGACTATATTAAAAGCATAATTATGTGTTTCTATTGTGTTAGTTCTCAATTTGAATATTTCATAACGTTCAATAGCTATTTACCCCAAAATAATATTCCGCTGGATCAACTTCTATGGACTTTTGAGTGGTGACATTTTGCCAGAAAGTGGTCTCTCGAGAGTATTATAAAACACTGACCAATGGTTGGCCACACACGATACACTTATACGAAATTATAAGTTTTTTTTTGTCTCAAGTCTGCTTGACATATGAAGAGCAGGGACCCGAACCAAAATGAATAAAGGTTCCGGTTCCGGTTCTTAATTTTCTCAAATAACGGTTCCGGTTCTGGTTCCGGTTCTACGATTTAAAAGGTTCCGGTTCTGGTTCCGGTTCCATAGTGTGAATAAGGGTTCCGGTTCCGGTTCCACTTGCTAAATGATTTCATTTTTTTTTCCTTGCTTGTGGTGGTTCGTCTATTTTTGGTGGTTTTTGACACTTTGTTTTGTTTGTCCATCTGCCGGGGACAAATCTTTCCCCTCACACTGGGTTTCGACTTTCGAGGTTCCTCCTTTACACCTTCTCTTCTGACAAAATGTATACAGAAATGGTGGAACAGGAGAAATTCCCGAAATAGCGAAAACTCGACCAAACTGGCCACACGCTCTGATATCGGTTATGTTTGGTGCATTACTTAGAAGTTATACATCTACGAGGGCACCGCCAAAGAACGATTCTCAGAGAGCTGTGTTCCTTTATAGAGGCATACTCTCAAATGTCAATGTATTTTCCCCGAACAAAAACGTGGACACAAAATGAATCAACGGTCGTTTTTGGCACAATCCCGTGAAAAGGATTCATTTTTTAATGTCTGTAAAAAAAAATAACTAAAAAGTTTTAAACAAAATGAGTGAATAATGAGTCTGAATTAGGTATTGAGAACCTTTATGGAACCGAAAAGAACCCAATATTTATAGGGGTTCCGGTTCCGGTTCTTGAAAATCAATAATAAAGGTTCCGGTTCTGGTTCCGGTTCCCAAAAAATACGGGTTTTTTCGGGTTCCGGTTCCGGTTCCGGTTCGGGTCCCTGATGAAGAGGTTATAGCGACTCGGAACAAACGTTTTCCTTGTTCACTATGGCATGAACGCTCATATGTTCCGACACTCAACATCATGAATTGATGTATAGACATAAAAGTCACGCGTCCTTTGTCTACTTGAGAAAATGGCGTATATTTTGTTTGATCAAATTACATACATGGTAAAAACTTGGTTCAAAATAAATGTTTGTATTATTTCATACGAGTATGATTAATTACTATTCAATTTGAAGACCCGTTTTGATTATTATTGGTCATTATTATTATTGGTTATTATTATTTAAATTTTTTTTTATAACGTTTCAATATTCGATACCCAGCTACTACAAATATATAATATTGCGTGCTGAGAATATTATTTCGTGTGGGTTAATTGCTTGGTTACCTTATGATATGCATTGTTTAGTTAGATGGGCATTATATTGAAGACCTACATGCGACTTTTACGACACTTTGTCTGCGTGTTTGTTGATGTTTTATTGTAAGCACTGCGCAGGTTGGACAGTTTAATTGCATCACCACGAAAATTTTGTTGGCACGGTGACTCATCAAATTGTGAGCCATTTGAATAAAATTAGTTCACAATACTTCCTAGAAAAAAACAAATGAGAATAATCCAGAGAGGGGAAAATAGTAGGGAAAAAAAAGAATTTCATTTCAATAAAATTTGAAGATAATGACAAAACACATGCTGGTTATCAATTTTGATAGGCTATGATTTGTTTACTAGTCGTTCCGGGGATGTTTGTAGAGTAGTATTTTCAGATTAATCCTTTCGAAAAAATGACAAGTATGATCATCAAGGGTGGGTGTGAAATGGACATTTCAAGTGAACAGATACAATAATTTCAAAATTCAATGTGTACATATTTCCATCAAATTTAACACAAATATTTCGCAGTCGCATTTACTTGATTACAAATTGCTTTGACGCTACTTTTCAAGACACGTGGCATTAACATATTATTTCTTGGTGAATGAAACTCACGACACACATGAGTAATCATCTGGTCGCGTTGGTCTACATGACGTGTACTAAGTATCGCAGTGGTTAACCGTTGTTATTTAGTTATATGGGCGAACTGTATGCGGGTTCGACCGCGGTCAGACAACTTAAACCACAATCAGAGAGGAATGAGAGCTTTGCCATTCAATGACACATGAAAAACAATACAGAAGCACACGGAGCTCCAAAAGTTTCACATCAAAATTGTGACGAGAATAATTTCGTGTATTGAAGCATATATACAATAATGGGAAGTGAAAACATGAAATTCGAAATGGTATGGAAATTTAATATTGAATTTTGATTAATTCATCACTATATGTGTAATTTATGCACGCTTGCATGCGAGACAGACTCATATATGGATTTATATAAATTTGAATATTCATTCTGATCACAATCTTTTCAGATGTTTGAGATCACCATGCCAGTTTCTCAACCGTCACTCATCAGTCATAAATTACAAAAGGAATATTTGAAAATAATAGCTATTAGTTCATACTTTATATGAAAAATAGTTTACTATAATGATGAACAAATTCTCCACGAATTTGAATTGATTCGTCCTATTCGATATTGCATATTCATTCAGCAAAGGATTGAAGTTGATGATTGGTAGATCTGCCTCCATTGTAGCCGTGCCTTTGTATTACATTGGTGGAAGGGCCATGATCTCCAAGTTTTCTATTTTTTGATCTAAAAACCCAACAAATGTACGGCGGACAGACTTTATGGATAATCTCGAATGATAATATATACAATAATCATATTCATCATTTCCATAGATACGTTCCATCCGTTCATAGTAATGATACCTGGAACACAGAATGATGTAGCAAATTTTCTGAAACTATATAATATATATGTATCTTTACTTAAAACTCTGCCATTCACATACAATGGTTGCCATAGTTGACACAGAATGATTGAGCAATTGAAAAAATTATGGAAATGATTGTACAAGATCAAATTAATGTGATAATCATAAGATATAGAACCAAAATCTAGAGCTATACATCATTTATATGACTTGAATAATAGATTATGAAATATCCGATTTCATATGATGAACAATAAAGTAAACATGATGAGCAGACGCGATTACTCGTTTCTTAATTAGTTTCATCACCATTTTCATGTCTTCTAATATTCTTCTGTAATTCGTTACATTTTTCTTGCCATTTCAACTCGGTTTCTCGAATTCTTTGTTTAAGAGTTAAGCGCCCATTCGGACAGTAAGATTACATGCAACCAATTTCGTGGACATACAATTTCCAATTATAGTCTAGTCTAGACAGCTTATTACCAATTGAGATGTTTTGAGCAACCATCATTCACGTTCATCATGCCTCCAATGGAAAGCGTGATTTTGTTCAGCTGCATTTTGCCAAAAAATGAAATGAAATGATAAAAAAATACAATGAACCATAATAAAATGGAACGATTGAACTCTTGGAACTCAAATATCTTTAATGAATATGATTTAGGTGATTATCATAGTGATTTATGAAAGCTCTGATCTTCATGGCAGGGTTTCCAGCTACAACTAATAATCGAATAGAGCTTGTTGAAAATTTTGAGAGTTAAAAGAAGCTCTATATTTTGTGAGAGGTACTTGATACTCTCCATAAAGCAGCAAGTTTTTTTTCTGTTCTCCAAGTTCAAAACTTTGCGAAGCCAGTCAGAGGATATAATAACTAATTAAATATTGGAATATAGGCCTAAAGAACCACATTGCCACAGAAATCCACGATTTAGGAGGTACTAATATTTTACAAAGAATCATGAATTCACAAAGCAGCATCACTATATAGGCATGCCATGAAGGTTTCATTATCTCATATTTCAATGTCGTTTTTAAGCTTTGAGAGTTAATTCTGTTTCTTTCGAACTAGAAGGCAAAAATTATACCATGTATCGGTACTACAGTTTTCGTTCGTTCAGAACAAATATACCTCGTTTCAACGAGAGATATAGATGTTTCATGAACAATTAATTAGTAAAATTTGAAGAGTGGTTCGGAAAATGAAACTTATTCATCATCTTTATCAAACCAACAGAAAGAATAATTGTCAAAATTCATGTCTTGCAATTATATTAGTCCGATGTCGTAATCCGAGCAGTAATTCAAATCAACTATTGAAATGCATCTTCTGAAGATGCACTTTCTACTCCGTAGAGGATTTCATGGACACTGGCTCCATCTAAAAAATTTGAATCAATATTCAAAATAACTTAAAATTAGAATTAATTAGAACTAGAATTATTGCAGAACTGTAATCATCTTAAGAATTGAAATTGATTGAAAAAATCAGAATTTCTGATGGTTCCAATCAGTACCAATTTTAAAATGAAATGTACTTCCAACTTGGACTTCACAATTGAACAAACATCAGTCATTGAAAGCTGATATCACCTGAAATTTGAAGTTCAAAATTAAAGAACCTATTTTCATTTATTGGGATTATTTTGAATATTATTTCAAATATTATTATCATTATCATTTTGAATATTATTATCACTATCATTATTGTTTATTATCAATTTATCACTATATCATCATCAATTTACTTAATATCATGTGATGTTATAAGCCACATTCATGAGTTAGTAAGCTGATAATTGTAAGCTGATAATTGTAAACTACTAACCATTCCGATTTCCTCGGAAGAGGGTTAAAGGAATTATTGAATAAATAAAATAAATAAATTCAGGAATGCAAAATAGGATCAGTCACCATGCATGAGGCATAAATATTATGTATGAAGTGTAATGTATGGACACGCATTTCCATTGTGGGCAGCAAGAGTGCTCACAAAATTCTATTCAGGAATGTCTCACATACTAACTTTTCTGACCTCAAACTCACATCTTTTTCATCAACCCAAGCGAATGGAGATGGCACTTTTGTGTTATACTGAACTCGAAAAAAGTTCAATATGCTCCAAGCTATATATACAGCGTATACGAGGACTTGAGTAGGGATTTTTTTTTATCAAACATGGTTCTAGACTCATATGTGAGTCCATATAGTAGGGTGGAAAAAAGTCAATATCTACGTTAAATGGGTGAATCTGTAATATTCACACTCATGAGATGAGAGAAAAGTAGATGACCCTTCGCACTGAATTGATAGGTTCCTGGATGAAATTTCGACTCTCTAAATTGCTGCACTCTTGAGCCGTGAGCGTCCGAATGAAACATTTCAGTGGGTGTCGATGGGGTGGTATGAAGGGGAGAGGAGTAAGAGGAAAAAGGAGTAGAGGGTAATATATATATATATATATATATATATATATATATATATATATATATATATATATATATTATATGTACATAGATGGTCACATCCCTTCTCAACGTTATCAGAATTTTCTTATCGTTCCTCCATTTTGTTAAGAACAGTTGTTCATGGAATGGTTCATCAGTTACTCATTTGAATTACTCATAATTTGATTGATTTATTCAATATTTTTACTACTCATTTACAATTCCAAGGATCGGAGATCATCGTTGATTCATTAATAAACAGCATATGAATATTCAATCTTCAAATTTAATCGAATTTAAACCATCTTTGGGAAAAAAAAGTTTCACAATGGAATAATATTCACTATTCAACCGGGTTTTTTCAAGAGAAATATGAAACGATAACTTCCTGAAGACGCACTGTCTTTTTTTTTCTTTTGTGATTGTGACCATGTTTCATATTTAATATAAATACGCCATAAATTTTCGTGAGGAGTTGAAAGCTGGTTGTAAATCCATCATGGGAAGATTAAATTTTTATTTTGCGTCATTATGCACTACGCTGGTTTAGCACGATTGTAAAATGCGGTGAAGATAGAAGAGGGTAGGAGGAGGAGGGCATTGGAGAAAAGGGGGCGGAGTGAGGGTGTCCGCGTGTGCTATTAGGCATTATCTGCAGAAGACGAAAGAATGTGCTCGATCTTATACATCAAGTGATGTCAAATAAGAGGGAGGAAATGATGAGATGATGACATGAGAACGATGCCGAGAAAATGAGAAAATATGATTGAATTGATCAAAGTAGCCTACATTTTGTATTGATGTTTCATATGAGTTCTTAAAGCACAATATTTTTCTGAGAGGATTATTACTTCCAAGAGAATAACCAATAATTGCATATATAAATATATATATATGTATATATATATATATATATATATATATATATATATATATATATATATATATATATATATATATTATAACATTTCTTGTGGAAGCACTCAAGTAACTTTTCAACTCTCAAAGAAACTTGTATACGCCATTTACAGTCAAAGTTTCTCAATTTATAAAGCTACGATACATTTTCATGCTTAGAAAAATGAATGACAATATTTCCTCTGATATTTCCACGCTGGTTTTTTTTTCTCACAGTGAAAAGCAATTGCGGTAATTGAACTCTGACATTTTATCACGTCTCGAAATGTCATGAAAATATGTAATTAATATTCGAGCATTGAAATGCAGGCGCAAGAATATAAGAGCGTCAGGAAATTGGTACGAAAATCCATATCGGTTTATTTAATGATATCGTATTTTTTCCTCACTAAAATGGCTCAATCTCATCTAATGGATGGTTTTGAATCCGACTTTCAGAAAAAAATCTCGTCTACTGTTTCAAAATTCACATTTGCAACTAGTCATTTCACTCATAAAAGAAGTTACTATACATATTATATTCTCCACTCTAATACAATATATATTTCGAATACTTCATTTATTAATTACGTGACATTCACGAAAATCTCCTGGATAATTATCCAAATGGAATATGATTTTTTTTATTAAATCTCCATTAAATTCAAGATATTCGATTTTTTTGTTCTTTGATATCCTTATGATACAAATGAGTAGTATATTCCGAGTGATATCCGACCAAACC
>OZ023328.1:21627717-21732717 GCA_964007535.1 Brachyptera risi
AGGGCTGTTAGAACTGTAGTCAAATTCAAATATCCAATCGGGGTATCTTGAAAATACTACAAATGATCTTAAGCCACGCCCTTTTCGAGTCGTCAATTGCTTCAAGAAATCACTTTCTCACTATACATACTTGTCCGAAATCGTGCTTCGTCCGTACTATAGGCTAGACAGACTTAATGACAATGACGTACTAGAGAGTGCAGCAGTGAAGGTATTCTGAAAGGTGAGATAATTTCAATTTTGAATCCACTCATTTAGGGTATCTTGTAAATATATTCACTCAAATCTTCTGAAATACTCAACAAAACAAGTGTAAGAAATTGTTAACTAAACATTGTTCATTCTGCGTCCCACATCATCGCGATAGGTAAGTAGATCCTTGCAAGTTACACTTCACTATCGCCTGGGCAACTTCTCTTGCCTTACTGTGTACTTGGTTGCCTAACTTGAAAGGAAACTTTCTTACAGCGTTGAAAAGATATGAAAGAAGATACATAAAAGCGACGCGAAGTTAAACATTACTGCTTCCTATCTTTATGAAATGTGAAAAGTGTTGATGACTTACGTAGCTCGATACTCTGTTCAACAGATCTGGATTTTTAATTAACTGAACCCGTGAAGTTAAAATGATATAATTCAACTTTTTGGTTCAATTGATTCAATCATGATTGAGCCCATACAAACTTACTTTTTTTCAACCGTTACCATCTATATCAAAGTTGTCAGTGCATTGTCTAATGTGATTCATATTAGAGGTGACATGAAACTCTCGGGAAAAAACACGATGTTCATTCGTAATGAACATAGATATTTCTCATTTCTTATAAACTGTCAGATTTGTTTTGGAAAATGAATTATTTTACATTTGAAAATGTCTGCACTGTGATTCAGAAGTAACTGTAGGTCATAACTAATCAACTAATCACCCACAACTAATCATGATTGAGTTCATCTTATATTGAGCTGAATATCGGCGGAAAACATCATCTGTGACAGATTGTTAATAACGAGCACACTTTTATGGTCGCTTATACAATATGCGTGAACTAATCGTGACCGTGGTGCTATGGATTGATAAATAACTTATGAATAACTGAAATAAATTACTTTAAATAACTTATAGATAAATATTATATATTATTATGAATAACTGAAAAACGAGTTCATGTCAACTTTATGTGGTGATTTTACACTTTTTCTGTCATATATATATATATATATATATATATATATATATATATATATATATATATATAAATATATATATATATATATATATATATATATATATATATATATATGGATTTGTCTCTGTTTGAACGCGAAAATTTGAAGAATCTCATATATATATATATATATATATATATATATATATATATATGGATTTGTCTCTGTTTGAACGCGAAAGTTTGAAGAATCTCATATATATATATATATATATATATAATTCATATATATATATATATATATATATATATATATATATATATATATATATATATATATATATATAATATATATGTTTATTCATATACATAAATATATATATATATATATATATAAATATATATATATATATATATATATATATATTCATATATATATATATATATATATATATATATATATATATATATATATATAAATATATATATATATATATATATATATATATATATATATATATATATATTCATATTAAAACCAAATAATTCATTTGAACTGAAAATAACGTTAAATCCGTATAAATGAAAGTGAGAAACAAAAAAGGAAGTAGAAAGGAAATCCAATGTTTGTACACTAATTTTTTTCAGTAATGCCATGGTAGTAACTCAAGTCATGCTTTGTTCATTAAAACATAAAACACTTCATTATCTCTCAACACGGTACATTTCTTTCAATAATCATTCTTCATATTGTCATCACAATAATAAAAAGTTGGAAATTTTTTTATCTACTCCTATATTATATCCTTTCTCTTGCGTGCATAATCTCATTAACCATATACACTCGTGTCACTGTAGAGCCACACTTTGGCCGTCGACTCTCCATATAGTTGGCAGAACGCCCTACACTGGGGTCGATCCCAGTCCACACAAGGTTGTCCATTAAACTACCCCGACTAGGCCCACATTTCCCCTCAGATTGATATGGCCGCAACGTGAAAATGGCTCTATGCAACACTTACGAGAGACGTACCAGAAGCGACCTCTCCCCCTCCCCCCCTTCTCCACCCTACAACCCCTAAAAACCCCTTCTACAGCAACAGCCCATCCAACCCTCTACGTACATAATAATGGTGAACGAGCACCGGTGGATATATACAGTTTAAACAACATTTTATAGGCTGATAGTAAGCCTAGATCCACCTGCTTCACTTTTTACTAACGGCCTGTTGGTCTGTTGTTTAACAAATTTTATTAACAGCTGTAACTATGTAAACGTTCCGGAAATATATATTATATATAACAGGTTGAATTTCATCACTGAGCAAATCAACACATATCACTACGAGACTGGTCTCCGCTGAGTTATTAATGGATTTAATTTGGAAGTTATGGAATCTGAAAGTACAGGTGCCTACGATAATGCACTTTATTATTTGCATGGTATTAAAATCTGCACCGTGGCTTGTCAAGTACCTTCTTTTCAGAATATCATCCAATCTATTGAACACGTCATACGAAGATGAAGACTTCGAATACACTTTTTTCTTCAGTTCATTAAATTCTTTTTTCAATTACATCACAAAGCCTCTCAGTTGAGGAATAAATCTCTGTGTATCTCCATCAAATCAGCACATCCACAGCTCGCGAATTGGTATATTAATTTTTCGCGTGTTATATCATAATTTTCCTGAACATAATGAAGTTGCTGTACATTGTTTAAAAAGTGGGTGGAAGTGCGATAACATTGAATAAACTATGAACATTCTCTTATCGAATTATCACATACAGAAATAATATTTAAAAAGCATGATTTATCGGATCGAAAAGGAAAAAATATCAAGTAATTTAGTGACCGAGAAAACTCTCGAGTCATTCGCATATGAAAATCAATTTCCGTTTTCCGCTTTTCGCTGTTTTCCTCTCGCTATATACGCGCGGTCCGTTTGCGTTGCGTGCAATACGCCGTGCTCAACGCTAGGCAAGATCACGTGACAAAGATTTCAACTCAACGGGGGTTCCCCATAATATAGCCTATAAACTATAGAAACCCTTCTCTCATTCCCTCCCCCCCACCCAAACTCCACGCACACAGAAAATAATGATAATCTGTAGAGTTTTAATTAAGGCACTTAAATAACAGTTTCCGTCCCTTACAAAAGCACGGATTAGCTATGGTAGTTTACACTTTGTATAGCATATACACTTATTGCGTTTGTCGTTTATTTTCGCATGATATTAACATTAAATTTGGTGAACGACGCAACAGAATGGGAGATAATATGACAGTGTTCATGACTCTTCATTCTGTTTACATGAATTAATTAATGATAACCATGAGCAAGTTGTCAAACAAAGCGTTGTTATAATAGAAAATAGAAGTTTAAAGCACAGAAATGTAGTTAGTTGAAAAGCAGGATGCGTTTATGGTTAGTGTGCTGTGCAAGCTGTATGCAAGCTGGTAGTTTTTTGTTCCAGATTGGAAAATTGATAATTGAATATTAGTATTGATTAGTTGAATTATTTTGTGTTTAATACTTCGAATCATACTTTTGAAATAATGCGTGTACATAAAAGGAAAATAGTCATTCTTCGTTCCGTTTGAACTGACGTGTGCCTGGAAATAACTATTATCATTTTGAATAACATTGAAATAAGATTTGTTTTCAGATAAAACAGATGTTTTCAAATATTCGTCAATATCCTGTTTCAATTAGGAACCATTAACTGAATTGACATGTGTATTTGCTAACTAACTTTTGTTCAAGATTCAAGTTTACATATATATTGATATTAAATTCCTAATATGGGTACTCATGAAGCATCAGAGGTATTAACAACAATGTATTTTCATAATTCCATCGATCAGATTTGTTTTTGATTCCGGTATATCGTTTTTAATGTCGGAAAAACGTATCCTTCATCATATGTTTCATCATTGTATTCACACACGATATCATATGCATAATCGCCATGAGAAGCTATATGTATTAAATATATGGAATATTCAATTTGTTGGTGATAATTATCATTTCAAGGATGTTCATGTTAAGTGGGTATCAATCAAATCACCAGCCTAGAGTAACCAGAGATAAGCAACCTCATCCACATGTATCACAGATTACTTTATTAGATAGCCTTACCAATGAAGTTGGATTCAGGCATTTCGCTGGTTGGTGGCTCTGATGTGGTGGTAGTTGGAGGGCCTGTGAAAATAACACAATAAAACACATCAAAATGATACGTTCAAATGAAATATACCACTGAAAGCTGATCAAAAGTGATCCGAAACTAGGCAAAAACGAGACAGTGACATTCAAATTGAGTTCCGAAAAAAACTGTATCCATTGAATAAATATTGTGGTGTACAGTTGAATATGTCATTTTCATAAGTTCGAATATCAAGCTAACGTTATTTCTGATTCCACATGTGAATTTTATAATTAATTCTTAGTTGAAAACAGAATATTGAACAAATATTTCAATATAGTCATGAGTTCTCATGTATTATTAGAAATTGATACAGACATATACTTATTGTAGACGCTCCTTTGAGTGTATTTATCCTCACAGAATTGAATGCGGACACAGAAACATGAGCATCCTTTCTATAATGTCATTAGATACACAAATTAGATTCTTCTGTTAAGAAGTGCAACACAGATCTATATCTCAGTGGATCGAAGGTTTGAGTGTTCATTATCGTGACCATAATAAATACAAATTTGACAACTCAGATTGAAATAAACTGAGATTTTTTATTTTCCTTCCAATGCATCAACCAACAACCTGATCCACTCACAACTTCATCCAGCTATTTCATCATTCCAGTGTGCTCATACTTTGTCTGATAACCACCAAGCTAGATAATGAGAACGGAATTGAGCCTTTCTCGAAAGGCTCGAAAGGCGATTTTTTCTTAAAAAAAGTATCAGATTCATCGTGGCTGTTATAAAATCGAAACTGTGAGAGAGTTAATGTGAATTACACAATATAACCGAGTGGCTTTCGCTAAAAAAAAGGGTCAATAGTCAATTCAGTATATATATATAGACCTACAATGCTCACACATTTCCTGCACTTCTCGAATTGATTTCAAGCCTCCATTAAATGTGATTGGTCTAGACTCACAACTCATAGCAATTGCACAAACGCTTAAATGAAAAACGTCATGAACAGCTGAAAGCCCGAATTATCTACTATTGTTAGTTCACACTCAATAACTATTTTTCATTCCTTCAAGCGTGTTAGCTCTAACCAATAATCTACGATACAAAATAACTGAAAGAACTCATATTCTGTAATTCTATAGCTGCCAACAAAATATTGAAAGTAAGCATATTTTCAAATTTTGTTATATGCATTAAATCGTTCATGTCTTCACGTAATGCCATTAAGTCTTCATGTACGCCAGATTCATCCATCATGCACAGGACATTTATTATTTGGCACCATTTGGCAACATGGCACTCAGATTATTGGTACTTATCTCTTTCTCGTACAATAATATTGCGTAATTCAAGGTGGTGTATGTGAATTGGTACCCGCTCCTCTTCATCCATTGTTGTGTGAACAATAAGATGCATTATGTTGTTATATGTTGAATGACCAGAAAGAGTCCATCAATACTGGACCGATGAATGGCGTGCCTTTCGGTAATAATCTATCTTGTGACCTTACAACCTCGAAGTGTTATTATCGGTGAGGAGTGGTACCTTGTCACGAACCTGGGTCTCTTTTTAAAGATACCTTCCAACATCGTGGATGAAGAAATGTGAAGGATTAATCACAATCGTATTTTGAGAATTAATTACTATGCTAGATAATCAAGTGACGAGTGTTCACTGTTCTTCTTATAATGGTGTAATTTAATTAGGATGTTTTGATAGAGTGATTCTAGGGGATTATTGAAGATCTCAAGAAGTTTTGCATGTCAAATTATTCATATTGTGTATACGTGATGATGGTTTGAAATTTTTACAATCCTATTGAATCATTTTCTGTTGTATGATCTCAATCGAAGAGAAACCTAAATCGTTCTGGAAGAAATGTATTAATTATCATTCGTTATATATATATATATATATATATATATATATATATATATATATATATATATATATATATATATATATATATATATATATATATATTCACTCTCGGATAAAATTTGAAAGCCTTGGATGAGAACAATCAGTCTCACATAGTAAAAGTCCATTGCTGAGTAGCTCGATCTGGAATAAATCTCAACTTTGAAACTAAATTTCAATGAAAAATGACGATATATTTCATTTCCCCAATTTTGTAGAGTACTAGAAATCATCATCTCAATTTGAGAGATTTCAATCAATTTTTTTCTGTTCTACAGATACCATGAATTATGACGTGAATTGTTAATTCTTTATAGAAACATGATCAGGATCAAGTGATATCTACGTCATAACGACTGATAAAAACGGTCATGTCGAGGAGGACAGATCAAATAATTTCAATTTCTGAAATCAAGATGATGATCTCCAGTTTTCTCTGACATTGGGGGAATTAATAACGTCAATATCCGTTGAAATAATATCAACAGGGTTGAGATATTCTTTGAAGAATCACAGAAAAGTGATATTCTCGAAGGATTCAAAATTATTTCGTATGTTACTGACATCTCACACGCTGCAATCTCAATATCATTTGAATGGAAGTGCCATGTTTTCATCAAAGACAAAAGTTCCATAGTACATGTATGAAAATCAGATGTAGGCCTATTATTCATAAATACTCAACGAAAAAAAGTATGAGAACCCTATTGTATGTTATGAAGAACATCATGTACAATGATATACTTTCCAGTTTCATCACAAGATTGCTTACGACTTGAGAAGTATAGGCCTATATGTCTACGCCTATCCACATATTATACGCTCTTCAGATCTGAAAGTTTTTGAAGAGTGCAACGTACTACAACATATTTGTATAGCATACTCACGTTATCATAAACGTGGCTTACTGTCATATCCTTTCAGAATGGAAGTTGAGCTTTCTGTGACGTTTTGTACTACTTACTATATACCTTACTGAATTACAGTTATACCCAAGAAAGAAGTCTGAAGGCATGTAAAAAGATACTATATACATTATAAGTATGTTTAACATTTTTACGGTCATGACTTCGAGAATCTTTCGTTGAATATAAAAACCACGTAAGTTTTTATCTACTTTAATCCCGGGAAACATGGTTGAGTGATTTGAGATTTCCATATCGTAATAGTACCCTATACGTATATATATATATATATATATATATATATATATATATATATATATATATATATATAGCTCGTTATATATGATCTTATATGTAAGTATTGCAAATTATGGTCATTATTGCGATGTTTAATGGTTACAAAATTGACCATCTCATGGGTGATGATATTCATTGAATGATAATTTCCCGTGTTATACTTATTATTACCGGAATTCTGAAAGAAAAAATAAAGTAGGCCTGTGCTATGGGTATATCACTATTGGTTTTGAGAATAAATTGAGAGAAAACACATGTTTGACTTTGACTCGTCACTTTTCCAATGCACTCATTCATCAATCATCTTTATGTTTTGGATTAATTCAATAACAATTCCTGACAATTGGTCCAGAAATGAATAATATATATATATATATATGAATATATATATATGTTTCAGTATGCATGCTTGCTTATCGACTGTTTTACTGCAGTATCTAGGTATACAATTACAATCCAATATCGGCCATTTAAAAGCAGGCAGCAGTTCGAAACGAACTCAAACGTTCGCGCAGTCAATCACGCGATCAGGTAATTTCTTGTATTTCCTCTAAACACTGTTTTGACTTAAAATAAACCTATTTCTCTGTAAAAAAAAACAAAAAAAACTGAAATTGGTATTCACAAAACTAAATTCGTGTGAGTTTACAACGATGAAAACAAATTGTCCATCAGACGCCAGCGATCTCCTAATATTCCGCATTCAACTTGTTTTCCTACGAAAACGATTCTTATCACCGGGACAAATGCAACGCTCTGTTCGTAGGTGTGTAAGTTCTTTGCTCATTTACATAGAGTATGATGAGCTTCACGGTCCGTGTGATACCCATTAGGCAAACATGTTGCACACTTCACCACACAACACGTAGCACGTGCACGTAGCACGTACACGCTACAGACATATCATTACACCTTTATAATAATATGTTGGTTTGGTTCTTCCTCTATATTGAAATACGGTAGTCTTGTATGATCGAATCTAGTTCAGATTCCTTGAAAATATACATGACATTACCAACTTGGAGGAGTGAACATTGGTTTGACGAATGATGTTGTGCTCGCGACTCCTTAACTTAGTAACAAATTAACAAATTGAACAATTAACAAATTGTACAAATTGTAACAAATTGAACTATTGATATGAACTGAAAAATATGAAATTTTCAATATATAATCTGGAGAAATTCCTCGAAAGTTATCTTTCCATTGTGTGTATATTGTGTCACTGAAAGGACCTGCATTTTGACTATCCAGAACTGAATTACTTTTCAACTGCAATATCAATAGTTAGGTCCAATGAAAAAAATCATTCTTTGTTACTCTTCATTTTCAGAATGAAGGATTGTTGGTAATTACTGGGTATGTGATAGTTGGCGATGTGACAGAAAGAACATGATGGTAATGCTGCCCAGTATGTTTGAACATTTTCTTCACATACGTACAGCAGGTCTACAAACGGCTTCAGTTGTTGTCTAGGAGTGGGTATGATGCAAAATTAACATTCAACTACGGCCACTAGAAGCAGATTATTCTATTCACCATCCCATAGTGCCAACAATCTCAACTATAACATATCATTATAAATATATAACTTACATTATGTTGATTTTTTATTGCACCACACTCAAATACATTTAGACCTATGTCTTGGAGGATCGCAAACCCGACCGTGAATAATAGCGGAAACAGGACACGGTCAACCGTAACCGTCAATAATTTGTTAATCAGAATCGATTTGTGCGAATTGTCAGTTTTTTGGTGATGACGACTGTCGAACGGACATTGGGATATGAAAATTATAATACCACAGAAGCAAATGTATATCTCTGTACTTCTACCATCGAGTTGGTATACGTAAGAACTATTTGACGTTACGTCTAACATGAGTGCACATAATTATTGTCAATTGTTGTCAACATAATTGTTATCTCTAAAACATACAGATGGAAACATGAATTTTGAGTTCCATACCTCTCAGAATATTGGAATCCGAATCAGGATCCAATTTGGATCCAATTTCTGCCGGATCCAATTTGAGAGCATTCAAGACTGTATGTAATTTGAGACTATATTTCTATATTATCCGAATTTTTGTATCATGTAACATCAGAAAGCTACCACCAAAAAACTGACATTTATGCGTTCTGTAAGATAACCCGCTGACCGCAAGGCGTGTTGTAGTATATAAGACATGCATCGACGGTTTCTAGAATATAACCGTCTTCATACAATTCAAATGTGAATGTATTTTGCCAACTGATAGCAATATATTGTATATGAATGTATACGAGTGTTATATATAGAGTGCGTGAATCAGTGACGACTTCAATGCTGTCGTGGTGTTTTGGAGTGTGGCTGTGTCCGTTATGTATCTCACATTCTGATAATAACCGATAATGTGTTCAAATATTTTGTTCAACAAATTCACATATCTCTTTTAATCACGTATATGCCATTAAAATCATATTCGACAATCATCTCAATGTATATTTCATACAGAGCAATATGACTGAATTCATCTAGTATTCAAATCGTTCCATATGCTCAATAATGTGTGAAGAAATTATAATAAAGAAATATATATGATGAAATGAAACATTATATCGTTCTGAAATTTCTATTAACTTGATTTTGTTCGGAATTTTGCTCAACCATTGGAGAAAAATCGTTCTGGCATTTCCATTCGTGTGCATATGTTTCCATATATTCGACTGACTATAAACTGTTCATATATGTAACATTATATCCTTTAAATTATTTGATTCAATCTTCGCAATTAACTTTATATAGGTCTATGTATATTCTCAGTTTTCATTCATACAAGTGTAATATATTTCAACAATATCTGTATACTTTTTTCATAACAAAGATGCTTTCGTATTCTTCTTTCTATACAATCCATACAATTTAAATCCCTGAAAGAGGTGTGAATTGTCATATTATATCTGTCTTTCATTTAATAAAATATAATTAATTGTTCATGTAGTTCATCATCCTGATTTATCGAGGTATTCATTCTGACTACAGTATCGAATAAACTTTCATTGCTACTCAATGTGATTTCAGAATTTCTCTTTACCTGGATAGTAGACGGAAGACTTTTTCACTGTGTAGTTCGCCTCCGGTATCTCCAACTCGCAGTCAAAGCTGGTGGGCGATACGATATCGTCGTCATCGACGACTATCGACGCATAGATGTCGTAAAGACCGTTCCTCGGTATCGTTACAACGTGGACGTTATCCAGTTTCGTTCTGTAATTAGGGGATAAGTGTCAGCGATAAAAGAAGAACTCGGTAATGGAGTCTTTTATCCTGATGATTAAAATCTGAAGTACGCACTTTTAGTGTTTTCTGAAATAGTATATCTATACGTTGTGAAAATGAGGAATACGTACTGCTTCTGACAAAGTGATATCACCACGACAGTGAATTTATGTGGAAGAAAAAAAAATATTGTCTTTCGATTGAAAATGTATGATACACAATTGACGACTAGTGATTGATCCGCCCATAAACGTCACAAAACAGAACATCCAATCAAATGGGCTTTGTTATGTGGAAAATTTTACGTTTACCTATCAGAGTATCTCTAAATTCCTACATGAAGTATAGATCAAGGTGGCCCTGGCAATCAGCCACGCCTATCACTAGTGGTCAATTGAATTCTACAGATTTTTTTGAAATCAAATATAATTCCATAATGATTTCTCGAAACTAAAAATATAGCTCGAAGTTGAAGACTTACAAGAATTGAAATTAGCTGAGAAGTCATGCTCAATGGAATTAGAATCATATTTGAAAAATTTCACGTTTTCACAAGTATTTTTGACACAAAAAATGGCAGGTACTAACGTTATATATATATTGGAAATGTATGCATTCGTCATGAATAGTATTCAACACTTCTATATATTGAGTGAGCATAGTCTTGAATATAGACTAATGGCAATCCAGAAATGAAATGCTGGGATGAGTCAAGACTAGGAAAAGTTCCGTTATTGTAATTTCATCTTTTGCTCAACAAACGTTCATATAATTCATGTGTGATACATTTATTATTGAATAATTATAGTTATTATTGTTATATACGTTTGGCAAATTTCATGACAATGTTTTGATGAGAGGATAAGCTTATATAGAACGAATAAATCAAATTGATGCTACAAAAAAGATCGTGAGACCTGATGGAAAAAACAAAAACAAACAATATATCAGTCGTAACTTATTCGTCATATCCATGTATTTATTCGTGAAGTTTTTTTTTTAGGAATATTTTCATACAAAACGTTTTCATATAAATATACATCCAAGTCTGGATATAAAACCATGGTAATATTTTTTTCCAACACATAAAATTCTAAAAAGTCGTAAATAGAAGTAGGTAGCTATTATACGGTATAGTGAACACTGGAATAGCCAGCTTGCCGCTACCAATATCAACTACGCTTCGTCTATTCGCTATAGATGCGGCCATCTTCCTTCGAATAACCGAGGTGTAGGAGATGCATGGTATATTCCGACTAGCCGGACATAATCTTGAGAATATTTCCTATGAAATGTTCACCGAAAGGTATAAAATATACTTTACTAGGGGCAGTGAAGAGATACAGCAGGTATGCATATGTTGCTTCCGAGGTTATATATTGAAAATAGCTGGATGTTATATGAAGAACAGAACCATAAAGAATTTCTTATTTTATATGTGTTGTGACTTATCTCACCTTCTTTTTATATACATATATTTCAAACTTTGAGCTTTACTGTGCTGTATATTGTATAAATACTGTTATGTCTTTCTTGGAATGGTTCAACCTCTGAACGACCAATATTTACTTTTTTTTCAAAAATGGAATGTGTTAAAATGGATGCGTAAGTATTTCTACCAATGAAGAACATGAATGCTTCTTAATTACAGCAAAAAAACGTGCACACATAATATGAAGCGGAGCAAACATAGATTTTCTAACAATATTTCTACATTAAATCTCGTCATACTCATCTCCAAATTCATTTGAAAAAACTTATAGGTTCAATCGAAAAACCATAGATCTTATTCCGAAAATTGATTGAAAATTCAATATATGCCTACAGTTGACATGATTTGTCAAATCAATCAAACCTTCACTGAGCTTTACTCTTTGACGAAAATTGCGTATTTTTTGTGAAAAAAATATAACAAAAACCTGAACTCGATCAAAGTAGGCCAATGTTTTTTGTTTGCTTAAACTGCTCCGAGAACAGAAATAGCCTGTGTGTATTTTGGATCACGACTCTATGGCCGAGTTGGCTTGTAGAATGATAATTCGACGCCTCGCCCGACGCCACCGTCGTAAAATATCACTTCGAATTACCAATCATGAATTATTTAATAAAAAACACACACGAAGGAAACTACGTTATTTCAATTGATTGTTATTTCTATGCACACAAACTAACTTGCTCGCCCGCACAGCATTCGAAACCAGTGAACACTCGAGTTTGACACTTCATTATGTCCCAAGTTCGCAAATGCGGTGGAGCATCTTGAATATTTCAGCTTACGATAAGCTGGTAGTTACTTAATGACATTATATTATGCTTGTAGGTATTCATGATTAAACATGTTTCAAACTTTCTATAGTGTACAACTCGAATATAACAGTATGAATTTATGTTAGGATAGGTTAGGTCATACCCAAGTTATTCCTTCAAGATCGAAGTTGAACCTAACTTTCACCAAAGTTTAACAGAATAGTATAATGAATGATTAAACAATAATATGTAGTCTCCAATTGAGTTTACCTTGCTTCACTGACGATTGCCAGCTTTGGTTCTGGAAATACACCCTCGGCCGCGCATGTTATATTTACGGCCGAATTTTCATTTTGTTTCGTCTGCGTTAGTTCGAGGCTTTTCTCAGGAACTGCAATCAAGAAAATATAGGGATAAAAGTTTATATGGATGGGGAGGTGAAATGAAGACGTAGCTTATATACATCATAAAGATACTCCAGATGCTAGAGTCGTATAAATTCTCCGTGCTGTATGGCTCCACGACATCGAGGATTGAGTCTACACTCTCATTGGTCGGATAGTCAGTTGGGAAAAAAAGACATGAAATTCTTTCATATCACAGGTGGACAATCTTGCATCAAATAAGACGAAAGAGAC
Organism: Brachyptera risi; assembly: GCA_964007535.1. Taxonomy (NCBI): domain Eukaryota; kingdom Metazoa; phylum Arthropoda; class Insecta; order Plecoptera; family Taeniopterygidae; genus Brachyptera; species Brachyptera risi. The sequence continues at coordinate 21,641,325 of OZ023328.1, forward strand.
AAAAACAGTTCTGTTCTTACAATAACAGTATGAACATGTGAGCTCTGTATTGAAGCCGGACTATTCATGGAAAATATGAATTGGTGTTCTTTCATTCAGTATTTTAGTTTGAATGAAAGAGGATTTTCGACACATTCAACTATAGACGAGAGATCAAGACTACCAAGATCAAGACTCTTCACGCTTTAGCCAGAATGGCACTGAAATCTCTCTTCTCTCTTTTCTATGTCTGCAGTTGATGATTATTGGCTTTGTTGGAGCGATTCGCTGGCTGGCCGATAGCAGCACAATCCAGTATGTGTGTAGTGCTTTATAGAGGTCGGAAGGTGCACTAAAGGATGCGAAGTTATAGAGTATGTATATATATATATTCATATATATATATATATATATATATATATATATATATATATATATATATATATATATATTTATATATATATATATATATATATATATATATATATATATATATATATATACATATATATATATATATATATATATATATATATATATATATATATATATATATATTCATATATATATAATATATATATATATATATATATATATATATATATATATATATATATATATATATTTATATATATTTATATATATATATATATATATATATATATATATAAATATATATATATTTATATTTATATATATATTTATATATATATATATATATATATATATATATATATATATATATATATATATATGTGTGAATATATGATATATGATCTATATATGATTCATGACAATATAGTGGTGTGGGTGCGAGAGGTGGTCAGTTCCATCCCAATATTAAATGGCACTTTTTAAAGTTCTACTATTATTACTAATATTCTCTATATTTAAAGAATCTACTATTCGAATGCCATGAATGTATTGATGAAATCAATATGGGAAGCTCCTTAGTGAAAAGTTGCTATACATTAGGCAATACTGTATAATGAATTCGAACTACTATTACCATTCAAGAGATTCTACCGATTAATTCAAATCGATGAAATCGTGATGTCACTAATTTTGTCGTGTAATCGTTTGTAAATATACGAGTTTGCTTGCAGTTTGCACCAGCGTGTGTTAGCATTCGAAGTTAAGTCATTACACGATGATCACAGTCTTGTAGAAGTTAAATTACTCCAGTCCGGTCTAACGCATACTGTAACGTTAAGTCCTTGCGGCATCTATGCGTAGTAATCAGCATCTTCCACGCGACCCTATCATTCCGAGATTATGCCTCATCCCCCTTCCTCCTGGTTTGCTAACCCACCCACACCCCCCCTCATCCTCAACCCACTTACTTCCCTCACCACCTCCTCACTTAGCTCGGAGAGCAAACCAAATTATCCTCACTCGCAGTGTGGAAGAAGGTTCCCGCGGACACTTCCGCTATCTCTCTCTACCCAAATAAACTTATACGAATGGTTACATTCCAAATTACTATTCTCTTCGAAGAAGAGAAAAGTTTTCAGTACATGACTCTGGTATGCTTGTCGAAATCGTATTTGCACGTATATCTATGGAATAACTATTTTGTCCCACACGCTAGAGATTATGAAGTCGAGAAATAGAATGGATTAGATTTTATTTTTATTTTCGGAGTTGTTGCAATAGTATAGTATACAGTGTAAGCTGTATATTATTTTGATTACTATTTTGCATTCACTTCTTATATTGTACGTGAAATGGAAGCGAAGTTTGCAAATAACCATTATCCAGATCATATTCAGCACACATTTTCCAAATATGTTTCTACTTTCCTCCAGCTCATTGCAAAGTTGGGTTTTTCAGATGATAAGGTAGGTCATGCAGGTAAGTATTGCACAATCGAAAATAATATTCATTCTCAGTGACGGTGTGTTCAATATTGGAATTGAAAAATTATTCGCATTGCCGAACTGTCGAGTAAAACAAACATTTTCTCCCTAATACAATACAAACCTCAAGTGTATCTTAATATACTACAAAATCTGACAGGAGGTGAAAAATATAAGAAAAAAAACATGTTGTGGGTACCGAATCAATCTGGAATATGGTAATAAGCAATTTAGTGAAGAATGTTCCATTATTCGACTAAAACAATCACAATTTAATCATATTTTGAATGAATGACGACGTCATAAAAACGCGTTCCATAATTCCGACTAGATCGTACTTGAAGATGAAACCTCAAGTGGACCGCCGCAAATAACGACGCGCTTCTATCGGTTCCATATACACAGCTAGTGTGTATTGAAGTAGCTGGGTTTATTACATGGTTCGTTCTCTGCGTCAATGCCCCATAAGGTCTCGATCGCTACGACACAATAAGACTGGCCGCACGCGGCGTCCGCAGCCATGCGCCGCGCGGTGGCCAAACGACGGCACCAACCACCTCCCGCAGATTGTCTTGACGTCCCAGTGCAGCCAACCGAAACATGTGAGACAGTGAAAAAGTGCCATGCGTGCGTTTTATTTATAGCTATGTGCAGGACTCAAACTTTTCGATACATGTACAATATAGACCACACCGTTTTTGTGTTGTTATGTTGGTATTGTACACTATTCTGTGATTTGTTTTCAAGTGATTTGTCACGGTAGATCAAGCTGGATCGTGAAAAATGTTTGAAAAGGAAATATGTTGATGGATTTTCCTGGATGTGAAAACTATTTTGTGAAATGGAACTTGAAAATGCTCTTCTTGATGGGACTCATGCGGTTGAAATGTTTATATAAGATTCTGCATTCTATTTCATATATAGTTTGCATGACAACTTTACTATGGTTTCGCATCGACGGTTATTTACAGATACATTTCATGCAACAACACGTCTAAATGGAAGTACATTTCACTCAAATAAAGTGTTATTGATGTACATACAGTCCTGTTCAAATGTCTCATAGAATCTTGTGTACAATCCAGTAACATAACAGAAAACAACAGCATTGCTATAAAATAGAAAATGGGTCAAATTACGATCTATCACAACAATAAAATGTCATGTTTTTTCTTCTGTAGGCCACCTCTACATTACGCCACATTACGCTATCTATCATATTGCGTAAATACTGAAGGTCAAATCAATAAGCTTTGAAATAGTTCTTGTCACTTGGAATATGAAAAAGATTGGTCCATGCAAAGAATCTAGAAGAAAATACATTCTATGGATGTGTTCAGGTTCGAATTTTGTGCAGATAAAATTCATACACCGAGAGTGTTTTTTGTATTCTTGTCCGCAATCGGAGGTAGAAGTAAATTGAATCGAGAACTAATCGTACCACAAATACACTCATACTACGAATGGGAATTAACTGTTATGCCGTGTCCATCAAAAGGCCATACACTCAAATGTTACCGGTAATCTTCAGCGTACGGTATACCTCCTGATAAGTCATGTAGTTTCAACATCACATATGATAAGTAGAATATACCATTACAGTAATGTGTGTCATGGGAATAGGTTTGTGTAGATATGTGTACTTCAAGACGTAAAATTAATATGGATACTGATCATAATTAGGAAAGGGAAACTGACAATCATCAAGAAAGATGATATACGATTCTATCATCATATATTATATATAATTAAGGAACGATAGAATGACATTGAAAACCACGAAAGCAGAAAATATGGGTGGATTAGGATCATCACAATAAAACACTATTATGACAGCGTGGAGAATTTCATGAAATCAAAAAGTAAAATGACTTTAAATGGAAGTTTTCACAATTTCACTTCACCAATTTTTTTCCAAAGTGCAACCTATATTAACAATACTGATAAGACGGAATATTAATGATGATAATGAAAATTAAATGAGTGTCACAATGATTACAATCGGCACAGCTCTTCGAAAAAAAAACTCACTGGAAGTTAATTAACTTTTTATTAAATCACATTAATTGATAGGCAACTCTTCGCCTCAATCCGAACATTTTATATCACATTTTAATTAAAAAAGTCTCATTTCCAGTATTTGCTCAGAATGATCGGACCGGAACTAGTTGGAAGATAAATGATTGAAACCAATCATCCAATGAAATAGAATACAAAAAGTACGTTAGAATTCGTGTTCGTTCGACCATTGGTCATTATACGCGTCCCCAAATACAGAGTGGATAAGTAATTCTATAAATACAATCGGTATATAAAAACGTTTGTTCGAACACCTGGCTCACAATAGCCTGATCAATATGATATATCTCCATTTTGTACCAAAATATTGGATATTTTACCTATCCATACCTATGGAAACTCTGATATAGCTCTGATAAAAATGTTATTTAGGTTATACAATGAATCTATGATCACACTAATGCACCTGCTCATGACAATTTACGGTATTATAAATCTGTATAATAGAACATTAATGGTAGCGCTTACTATTATAGGATTTATTTCAAGTGGATGTTCTCGTGTGTCTAGAATACATACTGAACTATTCTGAAATAATAACAATAATGCCAATTAAATCTCAACTTGATGATTAATAATTGATAACTTGATGTAATTTTTCATTTTGGGTGGTCAAGAACGCCATTGCACGTGCACCGTTATGAAACCGGTGTGTCACTTTCCTCTTTTTGTTGTACAGAGTGACGATTATTGCCATATCAAACTTTGTATTCATTACAAATCTGAGAAAAGAAACCAACTTGAATGTTTGATTACCTTCGTGACGATAAATACAATTTTAAAATCAACATAATTTCAAATTTCCACATTTATTGTTCAAGTTCAAAGCGCCAGTTGCAATAAACAACTACTGGGACATTGAACGCTGCCATATATATTCATATATTCATATATATATATATATATATATATATATATATATATATATATATATATATATATATATACATATATATATATATATATATATATATATATATATATATATATATATATATATATATATATATACTGGTATATATATATATATATATATATATATATATATATATATATATATATATATATATATATACCGGTATATATATATATATATATATATATATATATATACTGGTATATATATATATATATATATATATATATATATATATATATATATATATATATATATATATATATATATATATATATATATATATATATATATATATATATATATACATATATATAAACCGTTACTACATATCAGATACATTGAATGACATAATACATTCCTTCTTGAATTTTGGCAATTGAAAATGTATATCAGACCACACAGGTAATAATTACTACTTATCGTCCCTTAATAAGTCCATTAGGGCGGGCTACCGTTAATATATCCTAACTACCATCTCAATTCAACTCGCACACTAATGACCTCAAGCATTCTGATTGATCTCAAATTAGCTCGATCCGATCCGGTCCGTTTGATTTATTATCTTATTGGTTACGAAGCTGCATGTTCCGAAGTGCTTATCTTACGCCGACCGAGGCTCTGTATGATCGCTTGGTCGCGTCTGCATGACCATCATGTAGTCGACAACCCTTTCGGCCCCGGCCGCTCGGTCGGCTGCTCGGGAACAAAGCACACGAAGAACGGGGAACTTTATGGGTCACTCCCGCAGCATTACTAACTAGCTTTGTGTGCACTTCAAGACGACGGTTCATGCACTTTTTTCACAGGAAATCAAGATGTATATTTTTCGATCGTAACTTCTTGTTTGAATTCTATTGATCTTTTGAACGTTGCTGTAAACGCGTACATGTACTGTGAAGAAGTATATGAGAAATGGGAAATATAGGACCAAGTTTGGTATTGTAGAAATAGATGTTACCGTGAAAAAGTATGATGTTGAATACAAAGTTGCCTGTGTGAACCTTGCGGCTCTTCTGCAACATCTTTTTTTTTTCAAATAAGCTGGAATTCGGTGATAATGAATGAACTAAACAAGGGGAAGCAACTAGTAAATCTTGTGTACACCTGATTTCATATTTCAAGGAATTTCAGGAAGATTTCACGCCATAACAATCTGAACGAATGTGACTTCATTCTATAAAAACACATAACATATTTTGTCAGATTGGCAGGATTCTGTATGAAATGCATCGTGAAAAGATTGAAGAGGTGTATTTTGAATTCAGTTTTAGTGAATTTCTCACTGCCTGCCTCATTCATCAACTCATAATTGGATGAGCCGAGCGAAGATTCAATTTCACCGTACTTAAAAAAAGCGAGGACAATCTTATTTTCATGTATTTTCTTCTCTATTTTTTCGCACTTCACGTACATCAAACGGAAGTACAAATTTGGTTCATGCGTGGCAAACACAAGTGCCATCATTCAGTTCGAAACTGAATATAGCTTTGAGTCGGTAGTTATCCACTTCTGAAGAAACCCATTCCGAAGTTTCCAATAACCTCATAGGAAACATCAGGAGGATTATTTCTGAAAAGATATTCTCGTCGAATAAATTCGAATGAAATTTTAACATAAAAAATATTCACAATTTATTCCAAAAGTTCACCTGAATCGAATGAACCCTTTTTTAGAAAATCATACGAAAAGCTATGAAGAGAGCCAAAAGGTGAAACCAATTGACGACTAGTAGTCTCCGCCCCTATTACGTCATAAATCATACCGTCCAATTAACAGGGCTGTTAGACTTATAGTCAAATTCAAATATCCAATCGGTGAATCTTCAAATGACCACAAATGTTATATATCCAACTAGCGGACTGGTGAAGTCACGATTATTTCGAGTCGTCAATTAAATGTTGAAAGATTTGAAAAATATGCAACAAGTAGTGCGAGAAGACCGTGACTGAAAAAGTTTCAGAATCAAGGTGTGTGTTGCTCTCACATTTCACATCAATAGGCCTTCATCACTCATCTCACCACGCATGTGCTGCGTTTTCCCATTTGTAACAATACTATTCACAGTGGGGAGTGGTATCATGTAAGCAAACAACTTATAAAGACGATATTTCAATATTATCACTATTCTAAATTGTATAATATCATGCAAACCGAAAATGTTTTCCTCACTCAAATCAAATCATAAATTTAATTCCCGCTTCATCATTTGGAGCGTTCTCAACGTAAATCACGATAACAGCCGGGAATCTTCTTTTTACGACATTTCTGACGGCTAATTCAATTTCTGTGACTATGTAACCAATCCATTCATATGTTTCCCGTTACGTCGTCTCGTATATTATACACAGTGTGGTAGCAAACCCAATAATTTATACGAACCGAATTGATTTGTTTCACTCATGATAATAAAGTATCGGTTCAGTGGCTGAAAAGAATTGTGTACGTCAAGAAATTGGATAAAAAACGATTCTATGAGACATTATAGAAATACAGAAAAACAAGATATTAAAGATGATACATTATGTCATCTGCGATGGGTCGTTTTCAAGACTCATCCATTACACGTTATCGAGCTTTTTTTCACATGTTGACTAGAAGAACGAAGTCTGAGATAATGATCCTTTATTCTATCGCAGAAAAAAACTTTAATTTTATTAATTGATTACTATAATCAGTTGAAAAACGTAGATGGATTGTTCACGATCCAGTTCATCATACAATGTATATACCCTATAGCGCTTCAACCACCTGATTGAGAAAATAGTTATTACAAATGAAAAAATACATACATCCCGCCTAATAATATACTACTTCAATCAGATAAGATCGATATAGACACTGCCGGCCTTGAGTATAGTTATAGTGTGATAATGAAATTATACGAGTGTTCGTTAGGGAATGAAAACAATTCGAAGTTATAAAGCCATACTCATTTCCTTTCGACCAGCCATTAAATTAGATTTCTGACATGATATATTTTGAGCATTAGCGAATCAAGAGAAGGCGAAATGAATTTCTCGTCTCTATGTTACATGTGTTCCTTCAAGTTTGTAGTTTGTGATATGTGATTCATCAGAAACTCTCTCACACACACACACCCATACTCGAACATAACGTATATGTGTGTATATATACATATATATATATATATATATATATATATATATATATATATATATATATATATATATACACACACATATATATATATATATATATATATATATATATATATATATATATATATATATGTATATTTATATATATATATATATATATATATATATATATATATATATATATATATATATATATATATATATATATGATCATGTATATATATAGTATATATATAAGTTCTGTCTATAAAATAGATTCTACTCAATATAATATCATATTATAATATATTATTATATCAATTATTATTATTATATATAAATATATATATATATAAATATATATATATATATATATATATATATATATATATATATATATATATATATATAATTAAATTATATTAAAATAATATTATATAACTCATGATGGAGTTGAAATAATGTACAATGTGGTGACGGCAATGATGTGACCCGAAAGATGGTGACAGCGTACACGCTTATACTTGCACACACATTGTTGTATATTGTATTTCTGTTTCCGATGTTGAAGATTTTATATTTCACCTCTGAACTGTAATGAAGATTCTATATTGAGAATTTAGAACCTGTTAGAATGACTACTGAAAAAAATGACCAAAATTATTTATTCAAGAACGAAAAATCTCTTTTTATTCGATATTACCGTATTGATTTCCGTCCTTATTGGTTCAATTATGATGACGCATTGTAATAATGTACAAGTTCTATACAATGTCAAATGAAAAGTGAATTATATATGAAAGTATATGATATATATATGAAGAACGAATATTGTTATCATTGTGGGCTGGGAGTTATCTTTATATCAAAACTCAATTTCGAGCTACCATATGATAATATTGTGCATGAAAAGAAACTGAACGTACCGAAAATGATCATTTTTTTCGACTGTGACATTTCACTATCGAACGTCGATACAAGACATTTATATTCCCCGGAGAGTTCTGTCGTCGGATTCAGGATCTGGAGAGCGCGATGCATCTTATGCGAATCTTCCGACGCGCGGTAATCAAGGTTAAGCTTTCCCTTGAGCACACCTAGATCCTGAGGTTTCTGGTTCGGTATCCATTGATAGACGGGCGTCGGATTCTGGTTGAAGAACCATTTCACAACGAGTCCGAGGCGTGATTCCTCTTCGAACGTGTAATCGCAGTCGAGTACGACGGGCGTCTGCGAACCGTTCTGTATGACGTCAGGTACTCGCAAGTCTTTTATCTTTAGACCTTCGCCACCTGGAATCAGAAAGAGAGTTTTGTGTTATTCATTTGTTTTTGGAATAATTTTTTTGGGGGGAATCCATTCTATTCCCATCACAGGTGGGGTTGAATGGGGTCGATTTAGTTAATTAATATATGTTTTTTGACAATAAATTTTTAAAATTCCAATGGAAAATGAACACAAATACTTCCGATACCTTAGGGAAGATGATGCTATGATAACTATATAACTCATTCATGTCGCATAATTCAATATGATTCAATATGATTCTAGTTTCGTGGGGTGAGGTATTTGGTTTATTATAGGGCCTAATCATTTATTGTGATCAATAATTGTTTTTTGTTCGTTTCAATTGTGTTATTATTGTTAATATTGGTTTCTGATATTGTTGTTGGAGTATAGTGTATGTTTTAAGTTATTTTTTTTTCACATGTATATCAGATATATAATTTCCAAATTATTTTCCGAAAACCTGTCATTACGGTGATCATTGTGTAAACACAAATTAGGGAATAAAAACATATTTTTATTATTATCATTATTGTTGAGCGTATGCAAAATATAATGTGTTGTTCTCAGCTACAAATTATCTTTTATGATGTTGAATAGTTAGTTCTTTATGGTTGATATCGTATTGAAGCCTAAAGTTATAGAATAGTATCTGTGTGGACCTTCTCATTCGAATTTTGGTATCTCATACCGTTCTGTGGTTATCACCAAAAAAACTGAGATTCCGCTAAATCGACTACCATTGACTCTTGAGTCCAACAGAAAAAAAGTGAGATGATCTTCTACACATGATTGAGTCATTGACTTGGCAAAATATACATTGAAATCATACATGATATAAAAATTCATTTCAAATGACATCATCAGTCCAATTCTCTTTGATTTCATTTCTCGAAGTTCTTGATGTTTAGACGTTCAGACATTTGCACTCCCAAAGAATCAATCTAATCAGGTTCACTTTAAAATGTTGAATTATTCAAATAATCGGAGCAATCGACTGAAGACGGTGTTGTAGTTCTGTTATTAAATTAAAATAAATGTCGCTTTTGATCTATTTTTCTTTCTCAAATGGGCTATTTGCTCAGTTATCCGCTTATCGGAAGATATGTTCGAAACTCACTTTGTCCTTTGAATTATCAAAATGAATTGAAATCAAACGATGTGAATACGCTTGTATGTACTTTCACATTGTTATTGTTCAGAATTAATCGCACTAATTTCTTTCGATAATCTAGACGATTCCCTGATATATATCATTGATATTCTCATTTGTTTCTATTCATAAACGCTTTTAATGTGCCACAGGACAAATTAAAAGCAGGCACGCTCATTTTAGATCGATCAAAGAAAATGTCACTGACCACGCATTAAAAGGAATGCTAATGGCAAAAATAAATAAAAACGACTTTTCTCGACGTAAACATCTTGATCTAACTATTCCTGACAATAAATAACACTTATAGGCCCACTCTTGGCAATAGCTACCACGAAATTTGTGTGCTTTTGTATACTAAATCAATGTTCATAACATTTTATTTCTTCATCTGTAATAAGTAGATGCAAATCACCTAAAATGAAAAAGAAAAAGAAAACTATATTAAATCTGTCCGAAACAAAACTCATTCATGTTCTTTTGTTGCTGATGTGATTATTTCCATCAGCAGGAAACAAAAGAAGTGATTGTTTCATTTGTAAAAACAGCCCCCCGTCGCAGCCACGCGCGGTCTTAGATTGATCACCAGTTTAATTGAACGTAAACTAAGAAATGGTCCAATTAATCTTAGTCGATACCTATGAATTCAATCATCGAGGTAGCATTACATCATACAAAATCTTCGTTGTTGAAAATACTCATGATGAATATCACCAAGAGGAGTATATATTATGAATCCTTTGTCCAACAAGAATCTCTGCTCAACAAATGCCTATAGGCTCTGAGGCTCTAAGACAGTGGTGACCAACCCATGGCCTGCGGGCCACATGTGGCCCGCGGGCGTTATTTAAGTGGCCCACTGAGGAATTGTATGAATTAAATTACTATTTAACATGTGGAAATCAAATGGCCCACGGGCCAAGACGTGGGTGCATACAGAGAGTGCCAAATTCTCTAGCTAGCCGCTACTACATTGGAATGATGATCTGACGGGCTGTCTAAATAAAAATGTGTACAAATCTGTACTACATTAATGAAAATGATAATCAACGTTATGTCGTGTGAATCAAAACAAAACAGTGTATCGAAACCAGTACCACATGCGGGACCGAACACGCGCCAAAGGCTAGCTCGCTACCACTATACGCTACCGGTGAGATTGGAAATTTAAACACAAAATCACATTCACAGTGAGTGAGTCCCTTGGTCACTTTTAGTTGAATTATAAGTGTTGTGACGGCTCGACGTGTTCGGAGCGAAATTAACATTATGTCAAAGCGCAAAGCAACTAATAATGAATGTCGATTATTTCAGGAAAAAATAACAAATATGTACTTTTTTACCTACTTCGAAGGCAAATCGGTGTGTTGTCAGTGATTTTGCATTTAAAAAAAAACTTTGAGCAAAGGCCTACAATCGGAAACGTGCTGTTTTTTTCCCATGTCTTCTCATCTGAATCCATTCAAACGTTCCATCAAAAGTCAACAAAATACACCTATAATGATGGTTTGAAAAAAATTCACTGCGGGGCAAAAAATGAGAAGCCTTGTCCCCCAAACCCCCCGCGGGTCGCCGGCTTCGCACATACTACCCTGTATGTGCTAATCGTTCTTATCAAGAGTAGCATCCCCAGCAAAATAATCACCGCACGCCGCTGTATATATATTACATAATTTTTTTACTGAACTTGTGTGGCCCGTTGTGATATTCGGAAAATTTAGATGGCCCCCTGCCCAAAAAGATTGGTTACCACTGCTCTGAGACATTGAATGAGCATCAAAGTGGATATTAGTGGAATTATTGGAATAACACACACATATATATATATATATATATATATATATATATATATATATATATATATATATATATATATATATATATATATATATGTATATATATATATATATATATATATATATATATATATATACATATATATATATATATATATATATATATATATATATATATATATATATATAAACACCTACATGATTCAATTTATCATCTCATCATTCATTCAACAGTCATGATTGACATTCCATATTAGAGTTTATGACAAATGTGGTTGATGCAAGTTAATAATTATTGCTTAGATTTCAATATAGCCTATACTTCAAAGTAATATATACTATAGCGACTGATTCCGTCATGACACCATAATTATGTCACAAGCGTCAAACATGCATTCAATTATTCTGGAATTCCTTGTATCCACTGGAGTAATATGACAGAATTGCATAATGCAATAATGAATTATCAATTTGCTGATCTCAGCATGTTCGTACAACGTATATTTTTGTATTGAATGAATTAATCCAAGTGCACACAATTGTGAAGACGTCATGACAATATGTCTCTCCATATTATTAGTTCTGTTGGTGGATTATTTTTCTTTTGAAATCGTAATCATTGGTAATCTGTCATAATTTTCTATACAAGATATGTTAATAACTGTCGCGTTAGCATCGCTGGGTTTTATTTCACAAAATACTATTTAACGGAACTATTATACCTCTCTGACCTAGTTATAGTATAATGGCATACAGAAAAGTATTAACACCGAATGTAATGAAGAATTGTGCCTGGTGTGAATACAAAGTTCAATAATTTCCACGACAGATCTAATATGTACTTCATTATAATCAAATGCAGGAATGAGGTCGTTCAGAAAAGGTCTCATAGTCACAGGTTAAATACTCACAGTATTAGATATTGATTTATGAGATCATCCCCTTTATTTTACTTATCACAATATTTATAAGCTCTATAAAGATTATAAAGCCTGTATAAAACCAGCTGGCATGCAGTGGAAAGCTTTACGGGTATAAGTTATCTAATACTTATAATGGTATTAAGACTTATTTTATGAGCTTCCAGAAGATACGTATCGGTAATTTAGTATCCTAATCTGCGCTTATATAGGATAAAACGCCCATGTATTATTTCTTATTAGTTCTTTAACCAGAAGAGTGGCTTCACGCCCCCCATAATATCATTAATATTCATTCGAAAAAACGATCCGTTGGAAATATGAGAACGTTATTATGAAAATTTTGGAATTGTATATAAATAGGTATTGAACTGTGTATTGACTATTGACTAATGATAACTAGATGAAGTCTATTGAGGGCCTCATGCTCATTTTTGTGACTCTCTATTTGTATATGACTGTTTCGTCCTTCTGTTTTTTCTATCAATATGAATCTCGTCTAGGTCATGCGTATACCTATCCAACTTAAAACTGTGAAATTCGATTGAAAAACTTCTTGGTAATTCATTACTAAATTTTCAAAGGTAGTAATGATCATTCGACTTTTAAACACTCGACACACTATTTTTCAATTCACTAGTTCATCATTCTCAATGAAAACTTGCAGTTCAATTTCTAAAATGATTTTATTAAAAACGATGAAAAGTATAACTAAGACGAGAAGGTAGATAACTTCTTTCTCGATCACGGAGTATATAAAGGACTCTGAACCGAAGAAGCTCGAACTGGAAGCAGATTAAAGCCTATATCCTCCTTCCAAATACTCGAAAGATTCGTACAGATTAACTGGTTGGTGGGAGAGGGATAAAGGATGCTAAGAAGAATCTATGTTAGTGGGTTTGACCACGTAAAACAGAAAGCGAATGTCGTTTTTATCGATCCTTACGTTCGACACTCGACAAAACTGTTCGTCTTTAAGAGAACAGCCCACTCTCAGATGAAATCTTTGCCAGAAATCAACCTTCAGAGATCTTGGCAGGTTCGAATATCACGCAGTATGGATGCATGAATATAAATTATCACATGCGTATTCATCTGGTGAATTTATGTAAGCTACACTAGTTCTTATATTTTCTAATGAGCCAATTTCACAAGTTCATTGTGAACCGGACATTATCGGCCGGACGTAAGAAGGAAGAGGTCGTGGCCATAAAGTACGTAATCAATCCAGTAGTCGTAATCAATCTAGTAGTCGTAATCGTCCACTGTATCAACTGGAAAAATAAAAAAATATCTGTCCTGATAGGAATAATTCAAAAATTACCAATCACTAAGCAACTATCCAATGAATTCTCGAATGTCACTCGTTGTATAGACAATCTCGAAAAGTTAGTCAATTTTGTGAGTTTGTGAAATTTGTGAAATTGTGAGTTTGCACTTTGAACCACTGGAACATGCATTTTCATTCTTGTCTCAATCATTCTTCTGCTAGTTCATCTTCATTGATAAAATGATTTCACTTGACATGAATACCGATGCTATCGCATTTCATCTCACGGAAAATGCAGATTTTGAGAGATTCTTTAATTTCACTTTTTCACAAGTTCATTTGTTACATTGTTTCTAGAACACATATTCCATCGGTTAGTTTCAGATCCATGCAAGTTCATATTTCTGTCTTTGTTGTCAATATTATTTCAGTGTATAAGGCAATGCAATGTCATGTCAAAGTTTTGGCGGGATTAAATTCCAGTAATTACCAGTGCTTTCATTTTGAATGTTATAGTAATATTTCATACACAGCAAAATCGGGTAGTTGACAAATAACGATATTCATTCAACTCTGATTTTCGAAACAGGACTGAGATAAGTTTGGACATGTCGATCAATCTTTCATATGTTGAATAACAAGATATGTAAATATCCTCATTTTATTATAAATTCAAGATAGCAAATGGATCAAGAACTTTTCATAGACGATTATCCGCATTCATTTCATATGCACTCTTGTAGTGTTATTTGGGACGAATTCTTCTCTTCAATACATGGAATCTGTCGTTGGATCATCATTGTTTCTCTTGGCGGACATTTTACGAGGGCAGTCTCATTTCAAAATCATTTACGAGAGGGATTTTTACATGAAATGTCATAGGTTGCCGCAGACAGTATCTCTCACTATTTACTTCATCGATTTGCAAGACAAGACGAAAAGAAAGGAAAAGTGAAGTTGTATTTAAGAGAGGTATATTTACCCAGAATATCTTGTCAATACATATTATCGAAATTCGGATGCTCGTCTGAAAAAACTTTTACAAAGTGACTGAAGATTCAACATCTCTTTTGTCGTTCTCTCACTCTCTCTATCACTTTATGTCTTCACTCAACTCCCCTCCACTCATTTTTCTCCTCGTGGACTTCATTTTAAGCTTCTTTCATGAAAATACAGAAGACATTAGGCCTACATATCTTCCATTATATGAGAGAAAACAACTTCAAATCTACGGCTTCTTGAGTTCTGGTTGATTCCAAACATTATTCAATTTTTAAAAACTTGAATGAAAAATGTTTATAAAATAATTGATCATCTGAAAAAAATATTGTGGAAACTTTTTTAAATACAGAAGATGGTGGAATTATGAAAAGAAATATTTTCACCATCTCAGTAAATATATTTTTCGATACAGGTTGTATAATAATAAATCGTATTTCCCACCCATCAGCCATAACGACGAATTGATGTATATTTCACTCAATTCTGAAACGTAATTCAACAATAAATATTTCCAGATACATTTAATTAACTCACATTCATCGAGAGATATGATCTACAGTACTGTATAGTGACATCAAAGTTATTATTCATAACAATCCAATGGTTATGATCATGTTATCAATATGTGGGGATGATTAATTGTTATTCAAATTTCATAAAATTATTCGAAGCGTCATTTGTAATTTACCAATATTATACATTATCTTGACAAGTATCATAAAATGTATGTGACCGACCAATGACGAGATTTCGACGAGAGCGATATTGTTAACATTACTGTTCACGATAATCATCGAAACTATACATTCAAAAGTTCTTAATTTAATTTGTCAAGAGAATTTGTCACTGAACTTGATTCATTTTTTTGCGACTCGTTTTAGTTTGACTTCTATATTCAGAAGCGCAACACATAGCCTATCCAAATGGAGTTCATCAAAAGTTTGGATGATAATAAGCTCGATGGCCAAGGTGACTGAAAGAAAAAACTGTCGGTATCGCTCAAACTTCATTTAGTCAGAATGGAAATTGCGACGCTGTGGCTTCCATATTATTGGTGAATATATTGGTATCAGATGAAATCTGATCCAAATAAATAAACCATAAAAATGGTGAGTATTTTCATTCATATTGCTCTTCAAATTATATAAATGTCATATGTCTCGTTGATATTGATTCCCATTTTTACTGTATGCATATTCTAGTTCCGTTTGAATCTGATATCATATTAGAACTACAGTATTTCAGCATGCAGAATTGATATACCGACATTACGAACGATATGTATCAAAACGATCATGTAGTAATTGACTATATTTATACATCAAATCAATGTAGATGGCCATTTGATTATAATATGCCCCGAGGGAGATTTGATATGAGGCACTATATATAATTCGATAATTACAATGCCAAAACGACAAGTTATGGCAATCGATTAATAATTCAATTGATGTGAAGCTTAGTCTTTATTATCGTTTTTCAATTTGAAGTATGTAATTATTATTCATAAGTCATTACTGGAGCTGCCATTTTGCGAGTCGATATCATGTGTTATGGAATGATTAAGAGAACGATAAATGATAAACTGAAAATGAATGACAGATTCAAATCGTCAATGAATATGAATATCTGTATACAAATAGATCCAACAAACGCTATAATATATATATATATATATATATATATATATATATATATATATATATATATATATATATATATATATATATTTATGTATATATATATATATATATATATATATATATATATATATAAAATATAAAATATTTGTATATATATATATATATATATATATATATATATATATATATATATATATATATATATATATATATATATATATATATTCATATATGGGGAATGAAACAAATTGAACTGAATATAAGTACTTTACAGTGAGCATATTTATTTTGACCAATTTTTCGAAACATTTGTGATAATCTGCTCAATCATATCGATATTTGATACAATCAGCAAGTTCAGACACATTCAAGAGAATGATAATGTGTAATTAATGTGTAATCTCCCCAGTCCAAATTTGACTCAATTATGAAAAGGATACACAAAAATGTATCGCCGATTCGATCCAGAGACGGTGAGTCACGTGACCTCATGATAGCATGGAAAGTGACACGAGAACAGAAGAGTGACGCGAGACACGAGAGGTGACGAGAGATGAGACGATGTTGTCAATTTTGACGGCTAATTTTTTAAATTGTCGTAACACTTTCCTGGTCGAACCAACAATGAAGAGCCACTTCTAGCTTTAAGTGAGCTCCACAAGCGTTCCAGACTATTCGGATACAAAATTTGTCCAATTTGACCTATATTGTCACAAACATAACTGTCACTCCGATATTTTCGCTCATCTTATTCGGAATTTTTTTTCCAATTCAATAGAAATCATTCGTCCAATCTGTCAGTCTATGGTGATTTCATAGTTTATATATTAGTTCATAATTTATATTAGTTTATGTAGTTTATTTCATAGTTTATATAATATGTTAACCTGCTTCAGACTGTTCAATTTCGAGAAATAATCTTAACTGTACAAGAGATGTAAATAAGATGGGACTACTTAGTCATTAATAAGTATCGTCCAATGATTTTTCCGCTTTCCGTCATAGGCCTATGAGAATCTCCTAATTCCAGTATGATTTTGAGATTTGACGGTTAATTATTCTACGTAATTATTCATATTGTTTCTTCGAACTACTCGAAATGGTATCTCATAAAAAATTATGCCATGAATATTGTGACATTCTCAACATTCATTAAAATGACAGAGTGTTCATTGAATATATTTATTCCATATACCATTCACCCTGTCAAATATGTGTTCAACCCGATGGAAAGATGAATGTAATATAACAGTAAATATCGTAATGTGAAAATATTATTCAACACTTCAATGATCAAAATTGACATAGCTGTGACATCATTATAAACGCTCTCGCATTCCTGCAAACTTCAGTTGCTTGATACTTGTGATTGACAAGAACAATAACGTGTTGATTCACGTGAATAATCCCATTTCTCTCACAAAGACACACAGGATAGGCAATGGAGCTATAAGGAATTCAGTCGTGTATCTCCGAAACACGAGCATTGAAGTTTGTGTGCGTTAGTCTGTTTACAATCATTGATGCTCTTGTTAATGTTCTGAATCGAGACAGATTATACCTCTCCGGTGAGATCCAATCACTCGGAGTGGTTCAGATGTATGGCAGTGACTACTGCCTCGACGTCCTATACGTCGACGTCGATTGGCGTCGTGAATATATTCCCATAAATACTTACAGCTTCCTTGTGTGCATACGTCGTTTGTATGTATATACGATCCTCTAGGATACGACGCTATACGTAAATTATGGAGTTGTTCAGCATGTATTGGTTATATATAAAGGCTAATATTGATCTTGAAGAGTCAACCACGCCATTAGTCTCTCTTTCTAGAGAAGAAAACGGAAGATGCAAAGAGGAAACTTTCGACAGAACCGATAAAAGCAGCAATATTTTGGGAAGTGTTGGAAACAGTAGATTGACTGACGTATATGTTCTATCTGAAGATAGGAAATATGAATAGTTCGATTATCAATAGAAGAACACACCTTTTGGAAATTCCAAACAGGTATAGATAGCTTTCAACATTGAGATATGCCGAATACATCATTTCAATTGTGTCACTTCAAACGATATGTTAATTGGAAAAAAAAAATGGTGGACGTGCAACGTTTATCAACTCTTCACCTAATTGAGCCAATTTATACTCTTCCAATGAACCTGATATTGATGAATTTGCCCTTATGTATATATTGTATCGATTTTGAAATTAAATTCACATATCATACCGGGCAGTATTTGTTTTCCAACGGCAGACTATAACTGTTACAGATACGTACTAATAATATCGTAAATTACCAGACAGGAGAAAATAAGTTCAATTTTAATTCGAATTACACACGTCTACCTTTTACATTACGTCCACGTTTTCGAGATGGATCAATAAGGTCCAATCAATTCCACAGAAATAAACACGATCAAAGCCATCATATCGGGTATTTATCATTGAATCTCTGTTTATTCATATCTGTACTCATTAGTTTTATACCTCGTCATCAACAATGAGGAATCAATACATATTTGCAAGCAATGCTTCTTTGCAGCTGTCTGGCCGTACTTTTGTCGAAATTGATATAGTTATTGAACTACGTGCAGACAAGTACGGTTATTAGCGTTAATTCACCACAATTTGAGTCTCTAATTATCCAAATTAGACGTTCAGCACTCTCCATGACCGTGTCCGTTGGATAGTTGATGAGGGTGAATCCGTTTCAATCAGAGGTCTCAATTGGCCTCTCAAACTGTTTGGTTCTTTGACCGCAATAACTTCGCGTATTGATAACCGAATCTAGCTGAAAGATATTTGCCAAGAACTAGACAATGAGAATAAATATGACGAATGGAGGATGGTTGGATGGGTTTGGAGAGGCGTCGTATTGAGCTACCAGGAAATGATTTAAGAAGTGCTAAAATTAAACACTAGAAATTGCCTTGTCGTAGATTATTTCAACGTTTCCGAGTGGTCAAGAAAGCAGCGAACTAAGGAGAGCTTTACGTTATAGTCTGTTGGAGTTCGTGTTATACTTGTATCCACGGAAGAAGAATGTTCCGATCGAACGTCTCCCCTATTCGTACCCATTAGCGCGAGGGTGGTTTGATCCTTCAACTTGCTTGAATACAAGTTCATATACTTGTATCTTCCTTAATGATGAGTTATGTCTCGACAATAATCAATGCTATGAGTTTTGCTCCGTTTTAACACAAAATCCGAAACTACGTGGACGTGATAACACAGCAACTTCTCTAAAAAATAGAGTGGTTTTCTGTTTTCTGAATTAGCCGTTGTGGTAGTGGTGCAGAAAATACGTGTCTTATCAGACAGATATTAGAGTAGAACTGTAGTTTATAGCATTTTCATGACATAAATGACCTACATCGTATATGATGCTATCACGGGATTCATGACATTATATTATGTTATATTGAGTGGTCGTACTTTGTTATAAACTTATTACATGTCAAGTGCTTTCAAAAAATAATGATAACTATGTTTGGGTGTGTTATTCATGAAAAAAAAGTTGGACTATTTATGTTACAGAAATTCGGAAAAAGCGACTTTTTCAGATATAATTGATTCAATGGAGATATTCTTTATTTGAAATAAGTTTCGAGAAAAACATGTTCATTCAGAATTTCAATATGATGATATGATAATCACAATATATGATCATAATCAGAATGATTATTTCTGATATGATGGTGATGTTTTAAAAATTGAATTCGGTATTCTGGTCTTGACCGAAATATAATGGATACACTTTTATATCTCACTGCTTGTTTAACTGAATATATAGCCAACATCCCGTCGTTTTCAGACTGAAATATTCAAATATTGAGGTATATGGGTAACTTGTATAAGTCAATGTTTCATGAGTTGGATCAAAACATGGTACAAGTATATTTAGACATTTGTCGGCCGGCAGGAAACAGCTATTGGTATCACTGAACTTGACTTCAACTGGTTAGAAATAAATCAGTGCCCATATGAACGTGTGCCAACAGTACAACAGAGCGCTTTCACACTAGAGCCACCTTAACGGCTAGAAATAGCCCTAAGCCGGGTCTCAACCCGGACCTCACACTTTACGTATATAACCCCGGTCTCATGAAGATATACGTTCTCATATTATACTTCGATTCTATCTTATACGATTTTGAACGTATTACCATTCGAAGAACTAGTTCAGATAATTTAATTTTCTCAAATTAGTTCAATCGTGAAGCATAATTATCATATAAACGCATGATTCGAAGAGATTTTTATTCTATTTATTTATTCATTTATAATGGGTTCAACGACTATAATATATTGACGTCGGTGAATGATCTATGAGATTATGGGAAGATGAGATGATAGCTAGGTTATTTCATTAGGTTTTTCTGGATGATGGGTAGTTGGTCCGTGGCCCGTATCATCCCAGTATTTACCTGAACGACAGAGGGAAACCACGAAAAACCGTCGCAGGATGATCGACCATGGTGGGATTCGAACCCCGGTCTCCTGAATGACGGTTCAGTGTATCAACCACTCAGCCACACGTCTTCGTGATTCTTCTTTCATCATTATTTTACTTGACTCTACATCTTACTTGACTCTACATCTTACTTGACTCTACATCATAAAGACAAATGATTTCAACTTCCATATTGAGTTCCGTATGTACGGATTCTATATACATATTTTACATTGTATGCAAACATTTTGTTCAAATAAAATCTTTTAAAAGTAAATTGTCGGTTTTGTGAGAAGGATAATAAGAATGGTGAGCACACAGTGTATGTTTACGTGAAGGATTTCGAGTATAGGGGTCTAATCGGAACTGGCATATCCCTAATAGGATTACGGATGTCCTGTTGTTTTGCGTTGATTAATGGATTGTGTTTAATGGCTATGCTGGTGCACATTCTATAATAGGTAATGTTTTTTAAAAATACCTCATCCGCTTATTTTCGAAAATCTCTTTTCAAAAAGACCAAGTTTATTCATTAATAAAGAGCATTAACAAAACCATTTGATGGAAATAAATTACCACCGTGTATAATATACCTGCTACCAGTTGATTATGAAAAATGAACAAATGGTCAAGCAGACTCAGTTTGTAATAAATTCGAATGAAAACTTGAACCTGTATCTATTTCATAATTGCATCATTCCAAATTTGTTTTTGAACAAATAGTAGTATAATCTTTATCCAGATTTCTGCCCATATTCGGGTTGCCGATATATAACCTAACCTAACCCAACCTAACCTAACCTAACCTAACCTGAACAAGACGACGAATAACATAGTTTTAGAACAATCTTTTTTCAATTTACATGTGAGTATATTGTATTTATCGAGTGTATTTGCCTATTCTTATGCGTGAGATGCACAAGTGACAGTTATTACCCGTGTAGCAGTTTTCGATATTTTATTAACATTGGATCATTATGAATGATTAATATAACTCTGAAGATTCACTTCAATAAGTACGATGATACAATTTTGACTGTGATGCAAAACTTGTGAAGTTATTCTAAAACCTTCAACATTCCGCAGGAAGCATAATAATATACAAACTTGCACTACTTGAATCTATTCTTGTGAGTTGTCACTCCCAGCAGTCTGGGTTAAGGTAATCACTTAGCTCATTACGTCAGTCTATACATTCAGGTATGTACAACACTGTTGTCAGACAAAAATAAACATTCCTCAATTGCACCACATGAATGTATACTACTAGTACATTCACCTCAATTTTAGTTACGACCAACTCGACAACACATGTAATTGACTGGCGTGGTTGAGCTATATAGGGGGAATACTAGACTTTTATCGACCAAAAAGTTTTCGAAAAATAAAATTGTGATGTTGTCTAACAAGAAACTTTACGCTATTTTGATAAGTCTCTATGGGTCATCTCGATTGAGCTGAAAACGGCGTATATTACCGAGCAGATTGTACCTAAACCTACATGTATGACTAATCACCCTCTGGTGACCAATAACCACATTAAAATAAAAACTATACCCAAATTCTAAACTCGTAATGAGATATTCAGATTACCAGTAGTGGATAAACATATATATATATTTATATATATATATATATATATATATATATATATATATATATATATATATATATATATATATATATATATATATATATTTATATATATATATATATATATATATATATATATATATATATTTGTATATATATATATATATATAAATATGTATATATATATATATATATATATGAATATATATATATATAAATATATATATATATATATATATATATATATATATATATATATATATATATATATATGTACATATATGAATATATATATAAATATATATATATATATATATATATATATATATATATATATATATATATATATATATATATATATATATATATATATATATATATATATATATATGAATATTATGTAGAACAATCTTGAAATGAATCTCAGCACAAATTATGGGTTGCCGAACTACGCAGAATAAAAACACGCTGAAAATGATGAATTGTTAGAAATGGACAGAATAATAACGATTGAAGATGAAATGTTAAAGATGAACAAGGAGAAAGATGAAAGTTCGAACGAACTGTTGAATCAGTGATGTAAAAATGAACAACATGAATATTGACCAATAATAATCTGAACACTTCTATGAACACTAACATAATGAAGAAAAAGATACATGATTGAATGCACTGCTATAATGCGGTGACTTGATACGAAAAAAAGTTTGACTTGAGGCTCCTCACATTTACAGTACTATAATCTACCTCCAAAGTTTTAATGAACCATTTTGAACAATTACATGAACTCTACTACTAAAACTATCAATTCCAGCTGAACGTTGAGAATATTCACACCGAATACAACCGTTCTGATACCTTGATCTTGGATCAAGATTGTTTTTACCACTTATAGAAGTAAGTGTTTCCACCGGCGTACGACATTGCAGCTCGGGTAACCCCTTAGCTCTTCTCGAAGTAAAACATACACCGTCTCGCGTGGCCTGCCACGTGCTTATCACGCGTGGTGCGTGTGCAACCACACAGAAACAGGAAGCTACGTCATTATTCTTGTTACCGTGCATTTCATTGAGAGCCACCTGGTGTAAACAGCCACCGTATATCGTCTACGTAACCGTAGAACGTACGGCGACGGGTGCGTGGGTGAACATGGGTGGGGGGAGAGGGATGTAAGGAGCAACAAGTTTGATTCTACTTGTTTTTTTATAGTAAAAGGACAGGAAGTCAACACTTGTGTCGATCATAATGATGGTAATGATGTTTGGTGTCAGATTCGGTTCTGATCACTGAGGTGCGTGTTGGTTCAACTTTTTTTTCGTATATAGAATTTTCTTATTATATATGCTTCAATCGTAATTTCCTGTTGTTGTTAAATGTCTATGAAATGCACGAAGCAAAATATGTTTCAGGTCGACTTCTACAATTAATAATCATGATGAGATATATATTTTTACCTGCAACACTTGAAGTACAAAATGTGATGCCATGAATTTTACTTGGATGAGGGAAAAAAGAACGTCGTCTACAAAAAGCAGAGTCTACAAACTTCGAAATTGTAGCAACAATTGACCATTGTAGATCGTCCGCCCTCGTGATGTCACAAAATATAATAAACCAATCAAGTGGACAATGAAGCAGGGGAAATGGGGAAATAACCAATCAAGGTATCTAAAATTTCCCCTGCTTCGTATAAATCACGCCCATCTACAATGGTCAATTCAGACTCATACATTTTTTCGAAGACGTAGTT
Organism: Brachyptera risi; assembly: GCA_964007535.1. NCBI lineage: Eukaryota > Metazoa > Arthropoda > Insecta > Plecoptera > Taeniopterygidae > Brachyptera > Brachyptera risi. The sequence goes on from OZ023328.1 coordinate 21,666,128, forward strand.
TGTAATCGCGGATCGCGTCCTGAGAAATCAGTTATTTATGATATCCCACATTTAAACAAAATTACATTCATATTTGTGTCCATCATGTTAGTAGACGACCGTCTTTTTCCATAGATACAAAAGTTTCTATCGTTGAACAAAAAATGTTGAATAATCAAATCCGTAGAAAATAAGACAAGCGTCTGAGACGCAGTGTTCAAATTTTCCACGTAAACCACTTTAAACTGACAACATCTGACTGATATGTGACATTGTGTAGAAATGTGGAGAAAAGAGAGAAACCCAGGAGAGAGTGAGATCTCCTCGGGGTGCTCGAGCAAAAGGTACCGTAGCACACACCATCCTTCCACGTTCACTTATTCATTACGCGTGGGAGGTGAGCACGTACGAGACGCGCCCTCCGCTGGCTACACGTGAATCAGTTGCACCCGAATAGTGAGCATGATGAATTATTGAGGCTTCTTTCTCGTCTCGAACCCTACTGATTTCTTACCCAACCTGTCTCTTTACGTTACTTCCACTACCTCGATGTCAGATAATATCTTTCATTCATCATTATGACGTACTTTTTCTTCTCGTTCTTCGATTTTAGACAATGATGCGCGTGAAATTCATTGTTATTCTAACTTGGAGTTACAAGTTATCTACACTATTACCGTAACTTTCTGGGTCTAGTTATCTAGGCCGTAGTAAATTATAGATTCAAAACTGTTAGTTGGCTTCTTACTAGTCATTCCTCTTTCTTTATTGTAATAATTATCAATACCTAGGATAATCGGCTGAGCGTGAAATATCATATTATTTGGGTTTCTATGCCACGTATAATTGACAGTAAAATAGAGTGATGAGAATTGTTCAACAAACTCATTTAAATGGTTACTCTAGGATGTGAAATTTTAATTATTGAAGTGAATAATCAGTAGGTCTGTACAAGTCGAAAAAAGTATCTAAATGACCTCGCTGTCGATGCGCCTTAAAACCCTAATATTCATTCATTCATTCATTTCATATTTGGTCTTTGGATTGACAAGAAAACACTATATTTCATCCGTGATTTTTCTGAATTGAACGATCGTATGCCGATGATCGTATTAAATATATCGAATACTATTCATACGACTTCGAAAAAAGTTCACATACAGCAGAATCATATTGAAATCATGAAAAATATGTAATAACTACGAAGATGATTGACATTCAACACGAAATAATTATGATGGTTCGATAATAAAATGAACACACTCATTATTTTCAATTCTCGATTTTTATGAAATGATATTGCCAACGATTCTACAGGTTTGAATTTTTAGTGATCTAATCGATCGATCATAACGGGCTTCTCTCACAATAATTTGATAACCCACAATGAAATACAATACATGCACAATGCATTCCATCCTAGATCTTGACATTCGTGATCACTTTTAACAATTACTGCAATATAATAATGAACCTGATATGTATCCCCCAAATAGTCTCACTTTTGGTGAGGTCGTTGAGCCAACAGTCTAACAAACGATATATGTATATATATACTAATATGTTATGCACTGATATGTGTTTACTTGATACAATAATTCCGAAATGCAATAATTATTCACAGTATGGAATTATTCAAATTCCCCGATCATCAGTTACAATATATTACAATGATCGACAATGTACACCACATAAACGTACTTGTTAAACACACAAGGTTGGAGCGCATACGTTATACCTGCATATTATATATGAGTACTTCACCTGTTTTATAGCCTTTGACTACGACGAGAGAACACCATTAAAGGATAATTAATATTAATAATACATTCCTTGTCCTCACATGCGAGCTTTATCCTTTCTACTGTGTGGAATTTTACAATCAAGAGCTGATGCCAGGATTCCTTTCGGTGTGTGTGACTATGCGTGCGGGATTATACCATAGCTGTTGTGAATACGTTTGAAGTACTAAATTGGACTTGCATGGTCTCTTGATAGTAGAATCAGTGACTTCATAGACTTGTTTTTATCAATGGTTCAACTAAGAATAAAGTTGCGAGTCCATTTACTACCGTGAATAGAGGGTTGCCTAATGGATGGAGAAAAATGATCTGTGTAAAACAATGTAGAGCAACAGTGCAATATGGACGACTTGATTTAAATTTGTATTGATAAGAGATCATGAATATGAAATATCAAACATCACAATCCTTTGATGGAAATAATGTATCCGACACACTAAAAGTAATAACAGAAGAACAACAAGAAGAACAGAAAGAAGAACAGCCCACACACAATTAGACATTGTCTTACGCGGGCTTCTTGAGTCATCTATATACTCAAATTTAGATTTTCATCTGGAATATTCAAAATAATTGCATAATGTATATAAGTAATGCATATGTGGAAATACCATTATCATTTACATACACTTAATACCATTTCTTCCATTGTTAAAAATAATGATAATGATTCTTCATTACTATATAGACCCTACTATTATTATTATTCCGTTCATTTGTTTGTGTTGCATCTATGTATGTATTAGAAGCAAGAATAAAATAATTTAAACATTGAAATGAATCGAATTGAGAATGCGATTCTAGTTGCATTGTTGTGAAAAGAAGGTTATGATAAAACAGTCAACAAATGATTGATCTGAATAAATGTCATTGTAATCTCTTCTGGTCGAATGTAGAAGTAAATCATGAAAACGATAGGTCATCTGTAGGCCTATCTCAATATTCTCACATATTTCCCCTAACTTATATCAACGGGCAAAGCTATTTCGCATTCCTCAAACACAATTTGAATGGGAATAATTTCAGCAATTTGACTAACATCATTCGCTTGAAATTCTGTCACTTCAAATATAGATCGATATTCTTCAACTTTCTGGGGTGGTGAGATCACCGTTGTTGCCCCGTTCAAACGATTCTAGACTTTCATCCTTTGCCGTGATAGGGAAACTACCAGCTTTGTGTCGAGATTACGATGCCGGTGAACAAAATCGTGAATATAAGAAATTTCAGAATTCTAATGAACCCAAGGTAGGTGGATCTGGAATAATCAAATCAGATCTGCAATGATTTCTTCTATTCAATTCATTGAAATTTTGTATTTACTCATAGCCTAAAGATATCTTCAGTCTATGATATACCCAATTGAGCAAATTTCCCCAATTGAGGCTCAGAATGGATTGATCGTACCGTTTAGATGCGGCACCTAGCTCTTTGTTGTTTCATGACTTCGTATCGGTCTTGCCAGAAACTCATAAGACAGTACTCAGAATCAAACTACCGGAAGAAGTTTTTGTATACACATGTGTAAAATTCAGGATTGTTGAGAGAAAAGACCAGACCTTAGCATTGAATTCCATGTGAGGCCAGAGTCAAGTTCCGAAACAAGCCAGTATAGAGACTTGCGCGACTCGCGTTCGCTTCAAAGTCATTTCATTGTTTGAAAATGTAACCCGTATTCATATACGTATTTCATAATACTCTCTGTCATTCATAAATGACAGAAGGTCGAAGATGTTCAACTTCTGCCATTTAGTTTTTCAAGTCACAGTGACAGTTTATCTCCATAATCGATTGAGTTTTTTTCGTATGAGCCTTGACTTTCAGTCTTGACATTTTCTAGTCGAAGTGATTTTACTCTATTTATTTCGAACGTTCTGTATACATAAGTACTGATGTATTTCATTTAGATCCACCTCTGACGACGATATAACTGCAATCTTCTCGGAACACCTTAATGAATAATAATAATATGATTCATTTTTCACAATACTTGGTCCAATTCCATGAAAATATATTTCTCCACACACACACACACACACACACATATATATATATATATATATATATATATATATATATATATATATATATATATATATATATATATATATATATATATATATGTATATATATACACATATATATACATTCATCTATATTTTATCGCATGCAATAAATGTATATATATATATATATATATATATATATATATATATATATATATATATATATATATTGAATATAAATTTATTAGAAGTCATTATTGTACAGGTGTTGAATATGAGAATGTACTTAGAGTTCATTGTATGATGTATCATATATTTTCAAATAATGTTTCAAAAGATGGAAGAATAAAATGAGAATTCATAGTGGCAAAATTATTCTGTTATATGAGCGGATTGTATAGTTGTACCTACTTAAATTATAATTACTTTTGCACTAACATTCCAATCTGTAGACAATGTTCGAATTCGCTTCTGGTTTTATATAATAATAACTATTTAAGTGATAATATCCTGACGTATAATGAAACGGAGATGAGTTCGGGCAGAGAGAAAGATAAAGAGCGAGAGAGATGCAAGACGGAGGGAAAGGGAGAGAGAGAACGGATATTCACGTACATCTACTATGGAATTACCGTATTCACATAGGATAATCTGCCATAGCTCAACCATGATTGCTTATGATAAAATACTGTTCATGAAAGTGGTGGTGGTGACAATGACATGAAGATCATGGAAAGGGTTTAGTAACACAAAATTGTTAATAGGTGTGATATAAAAAAAGAAAAATGTAAATGCGCAGCGTTACTGATGATGTATTGTATTGTATTGTATGTATCAGCATTTCATAGTATACACCATTCAACTTGCATGACAAAATTACATTGTACCTACAAAGGTTATGAAAATTTGTCAATTGAAATACAAAATTAATATAAAGGCCTGAACATATAAAGGCAATGAACATTGTTATGAACATCATCATAGACGAGAATATGTGACATCAATGTAGGGATGACCGAATTGAGCATAAAGTATATATAAGAATAAGAAACCATAATGTGCGAACACAATCTCATACAATAATCAGCAAATCTTGAGAATTTTTCATTTTCAAAGTTGATAGAGTTAAATACATCACCATAATCATGAGATTCTCCGGTATGTTTGGTCAACATTCAAGCTATGCACCCAATTATAATTTTCTCGATCATGAGATTAAATGAATTTCAAGACATATTTCGTTTAAAATTGAAGTATAAATTAAAGAAAAGAATATTTCATTGAATTTGAATAGAAAACTTCAGCGATGACGTTGAAATGAAAACATGAGAACTGAATTCAACTAATGGTAAGACAACTTACTGTTGTCATTCTGATGAATATTTTCTTCTTCTAAATATAGAACGGAAAAACTTTTCCCCCATTCTATTTCACCAATACTGTCATTCTCTTTTCCCTTATGCATACATCATTTATCTTCGTACATATCTTGAAACCATTACTAGGTCGTTGGAGTCTCCCTCCACCCGTATCATGCCTTCAAGATGAGATGCCGAGCTCTGCCATGACATGATTGAATAATAGCTGAGAGTTGACCGTGATTTCCAAAGACAGGTCACTCACATTCAACGAAGAGGGCGGTAAAGGGGAGAAGAGAGGAAGGGAACCCATAGAAAGAAACGACCTTTATTAGGTTTAATCAGTAGAATTGGGGCTGATGTCATTAGAATAGATGCGTCTATATATAATATGCATTCATCTTTTCTACTCGTATTCTTACATGGATTTAAGAATAAAAATGAGTGAATTATGGTGAAAGAATTTGTTAACATTTGTACCACAGAAGAAGGAAGAGGTCTATCAACTGAATATTAGTACACATTCTGATGAATATATTTGCTGGATTCAACTTTGAAGGGTTAGCTTTATTAAAAGATTAATTGTTCAGTTTCAAAAGTCCGAATCACCCTGAAAATAGCAGGGATAATACCACAGTACTCCGAATATAACAAGAGAAGTTTCTGGTAGTCGGTGAAAAACCGTTTTTTATTCTGTGAATCCGAGAGTACTTTTGTGTTTCAAGAAAAATGTCAATTATAAGAATTGGAATAAATTTATATTGGGATAATTATTTCATTCCTATAGTTATAGAGTTAAGTTATCTATAGTTAAGAGAGAGATCAAATACAATCATCAACTTTACGAGAGTACATTTAAAAAAAAATCATCAAAAATGAGTATTTATTGTAGAAATACTATGAATATATATTCAAGAATTGTTTGTCATACTGCACGGATATAAATTATTTGTTGTGATATTTCTCTCCTGTATCCATAGAGACGGGACGTTGGAAAACAATAAGTTTTTGCTGTTACAATATGTCTAGACATCGTGCATAGATATGTACAATTAATGATATTGCACACATGTTGCATATAATTGTTTGAGAATATATGTGAGTATAGCATACTGAATACAAAGTGTGAAATTAGGCATATATCGCAATAGAGTGTTGGGACGACAAGGCAACTTGACGTTAGTAATCACATTTTGTTCCATCCAAGATTAACATATACATTTATATGGTATGCAATATCTTCGAATCAAATCTAATTTATGGAACGAATGAAATTTAATCAACTAATCATTTTTATGAAGTCACTGTAAATTATCATGTTTTGACTCATGATTGACTTCCTCTCGACATGACAAGTGGGAGAGAGAAGCCGAGGCATTCGAATACAAAACTACATTTTGTAGTTCACCTGACCGAACAAGGTAAAAATAAATAAATTCGTATAATCGACTATGAATTATGCATACAATTTGCTAACGGCTACCAAAAATCAACGATATAATCAAGAAATCTGCTATCGCAATTCAAAACTATAGTTCAAGACTTATAGGAAGTTATATGAATCTACTAAAATGAAACTATTTCTCCATCAACAAATAATTTTTCCAATGTGTGCAATGTAGATATCATTCACACACAAAGCAAGCTGATTATTCGCGAGTTTTTTTTCGAATTGACAAGTTCAACCCAACTCACTATGTATAACAATAAAAAAATAACGTTTTAATCTGAGAGGTTGCAATGAAGCTTGTCTAGCGTATTAAAATAGAAAACTCCGGAGAAATCAAGCTGATTTTTTTCATTAGGAAAGATAATCCAATCGTATTGATGGCTTTTCTGAGAAAAAGTGATAAAGAAAATTCTACTTTAAAATTTCCAAGTGAAGACGCTTGGGTCTTTAGACTTAAAGTCAACTATAGATGAAAAGCCTTCCAGACTGATATTGGTTTTAAGCTGCAGTGTGGTGAAACACGAATTGGTATCAGTGGAATTCGATATTAGATTTGCATTGAAGGTTTCAATTTTCCCCATTTTGTTCGATAATGAAACGCAGCCGAGTGGAAGAAAGCGATATGGGCCAATCAGTATAGATTCAGGAAAAGTTCTAACCAGAGAATGAATCAATAGAAGGCCCACCTCTCAGAGTGGTGAAAAATCAACACGAGTTGATCAAGTATTCATCAACATCTATATTTAACAACCAATCAAAAAAGTAATGATAACGACAGGATGAAAGTAAATGGACCACTCATTGGTGCTCAAGGTGCTACATGACATTTCTTTTGATTAAATACTGAGTAGCCTACAACGGAGAATTTTAACGACATGGAATAAATAACTATCATAACTATATATATCAATGAGCGTGATTATAGATTCGATTAACACTCCTATTTATTATTCTGATTCCAATTATACCATCGTTCTAACCTTCAGTCAACGTCAAACCTGTGTATCATTCATCAACCAATTAACCTCCTGTCAATATTCATTCTTTTTGTTCTCACCTCATCTGTTGATTGTGAGTCATTATCAAGTTTCAATTATACTTGTACAGCCTACTCTACATATTTGTACATCATCATTTGTCATTGGACAACCCAATATTTGAAGAGAGATTATCAATGGAAAATGTTCACAAACGCTGTTGATCGTACGTAACTGATTGAGTGAGAAGTTACGACAATGATTCGCACAAGAACAAGTGAATAGGGCTTTAAACAAGAATACCGCATGGCACAAGGGATGTTCGAGAGTATACCGGGGGCCAGTTTCACCGGAAACGGAAATTCTGTACGAGCCGGAAGTTGTGGCAGATGGACCCAAGCGCCTTCGAGTCAAACTTTCATACATATACAGTGCAAGTTCCGCGTCGATTGTCGCCATTCTACCGAGACTCCATTCCATCTTCTGCTACTAATTATCTAGATAGCACATATTCATATATGATCTAGTATATTAGGATTATTTTCGGTTCCATAACGGTTTTAAAACCGCTCGAATGATAAAGCTGCCGTTAAATTGAACAGCTCGTTAAGCAATAATATGGGTCTTATGGGATGCATGACTTTACATGGATGAATTCATCCAGACTGTCATTCTGGGAAACTAATTAAAACGAGTGACAACAGACTGATTTCCAGAAGTTGTCATCTGAGACTCACTAATTAGTAACTTATTTTAAGATCTCTGTTTTTAGATTATTAATGTTTTAGAGCGTGAACGTCTTAGAGATGATAGTCTTGATGCAGCAACGTCGCACTTAGTACTAATTACCATTCGAAATAACGGAACGATTTATTATTGTGTGGCAAAGTTTTCGGTGATAATTCGTATTTAACGAACCATATTCACTGATTAAAAAGCATGTCATGATGAAAATTCAAGAGTTAAAAGTCTGGACTTTAAATGCAGTGCGCTAATTTATTCTTAATTAATTCCTCGGCGGTTCCGTTTGAATATTGATGAATCTTCAACCGACTTTTAAGGCATCCATATCCAACTGTACAAGTATTTAGAAATCGGAATTGGAATCTACCATCTCAATATTGTGAGCCATAAACAGGAATGCAACAATATAAAATCTTATTGATATGATCAACTTTAATGCATCTGAATCACGGATATATTATCTCTTAAAGATGTTAATTGATTTTAAAATGAGTTGATACATTCAAAGCCGCTGGAAAAATATCATCGAAATGTGTGTGGATTAATGCAATGATAGCATCAATTAATTAGAAAAAAAGAAATTGTAGGCCTTATGAAAATACTTTCATCAAGCCGGTCAAAAGCTAGTATTAAAAATTGATAAATAGTTAAATACCAAGTATGTGCAAAAATTATCATGTAGGCTTACCGGCAAGTAGTGTAGTCAATATGACACTAATGATGACACATGACGTCATAATTTTTGAATTATGACTAAAATACATTCCTAAAATTAACAATATCTCCACTTCGAAAGTTTTATTCACACTTCCTTATCACACACGTATTTCCAAATACCTCTCAGCTTGTCACCCAGGTGAAATAATTACTTATTGAAATATTGAATTGTTCCGTCGTGTAGTTTAAATGCCGCCCGTGTGTTAAAGGCCTCCACACAATAGCCCGCTAGTATCAACGGGCAACCACGCACTACTCACCGTCATTGCTCGAACATTGCCTAGCGCGCTGCCACGAGCCGACGCCAGCGCTCGACCTGCAACGGTGGACGATCACGGCACTACATGGTACTATTGTTAACGTCGCGACGGCACGTTGAGATTTTTTTTTTTGAGTGTGGATTTCCTGTCATATGAATGTTGGGGCGTGGATTTAGGGTTGTAATATTGTGTGTTGTCACGAAGGCGGATGGGACTGTTTTGGCATTATATGAGTATGATGTGGTAAATAGATTCAAAGGGATAAAGAAAATTAACTACAATGAGGGAAACCTTAATGTACGTAATATGTTCACAAATGTGCGTATATTATTTATACATGAGCGTTAATGAACATGTCATTATTTTTCCATTGAGCGTATGGGGATTTATAAAGTATTATCCTCTGTTAATTATCTAATATGATCTTTCGTCCGAATGTTCGGCGTGATTTGGAGTGCAACTAATATTTTCACTCCAGAACTTGATCATATAAGATAGAATGAAACGTATAGGCCCACAACTTTTTCAATGACTCATTGAGATTTTCGAACTGGATTTGAATGCCACATATTTGTTGAGAATCTTATTTATTTGCCTCCTTGAAAAGTTCTCTTTTCGAATATTCGTTATCTACTTAGAAGTTGATGAGTTCGATTGAAAACATTCGTCTGAATATTGTGAAGAATCTGGATTTGCTCACCATTCTTAATCTTCAGATATGAATGGGGTTCAACCTGTATTGTCCAGAATTACAACAAGCAATTAATTTCCTATAGTTGCACATTTTATCAATTGTTTTGTTAATTTCTGTGGTCACTTAGAAAACGGATTAGCAATCAAGGGTGGAGAAGATAATTCATTCAAGAAATACTCTGACATTATAATTATTTGGCCAAACTCACATTATAATCCACGAATGTGAATAATCAAATCAGTTCTATTTGACATCCAGTTGTATCACAAATATCCGGAATATTACATGTAATGGACGATTTCAACCTCGCTTCTTCCCTAGTGAGAGTCTGATTCGAAAAACCACACAAACTATATTCAAGTCTTGGACCCTGAATTACCGTAACCATGATGTGTGGTTTAGCGTTCAATCCGAGAGTGAGAAAATAACATTGATACACAAGATGATCAATATACTTAACACGTTTTAATGACATCGACTTAATCCAATGGAAATAGCTTGACAATACTGGTGCAAAGAGATTAGACCCACGAATTATAATTCGGATGATCCAGATTAGGTGAACGATAATATCGTTGAACTTCTCCATTTTCACCTTACACTAGTGGTTGAAGAACAGTGTTTCTATTCAGTGACGATGCAGAAGCGATGTATAAATGATTCAATATTTATTCATTGACACTTTACGTTTGATTTTATTTTATTGGGAAAACGCAGCAGATTGATTGTGCGATGATCGAGCGAGTAATTTGAGTAAGTAACTTGAAAGCTATGTGCAGTTGTGCACACCTTGATTTTGAAAGTGTCTGATGTGAAATATTCCTTACACAGCACTTTTTTGAACATGTTTAATATACCAATCGTTTCAAGCTCTAAAATGGTTTCGTACTCTGTTCATATTCTCGATAGGTTCATTCGATTGAAAGAAAAAATTCCCGCAGAACGGCCAATCTGATTCATATCACAATTTCAAACAATGTGTATCATTCATGTACTCAAATTCATCGAAAATTTGAATTAATTCGGAGAAATTATTTTGTTCACATTTTCTCCTCTTGATTTTTCTTGTGGGATTTTCAGAATTTTGAAACGATTTTTCTCAAAAAAATGACTGAGTGACAAAAGTGCTTTGAAGTATCAAGCAATGATATGTTCATACCGGGTTCAATCGACATCTGAGTTTTCGCTCGAAAACAGTGGAGCACCGTAGGTTATATATTAAGGTCTTTGCAGTGGAGCGTCAATAAAAATTATATATATATATATCATAAATAGTTTCTGGAAGTACGGTAGAATTTGAAACTAGTATTCGTTAACGCACCTCCAATTATACGAGAAACTTGATGATACAGCGTGTTCTCCATTGGATGAAAGACAACTTCAAGATGGATATATTAAGGTATATGAATGAATTATTGATCGACTCCTGACTATTATTCTGAATATATATATATATATATATATATATATATATATATATATATATATATATATATATATATATATATATATATATATATTTATATATATATATATATATATATATATATATATATATATATATATATATATATATATGTATGAAGATATTGTGATATTTCAAGACCCGTATTAATTATCCTGAAGGTTCAAGCCTTTCACAAAGACAACTGCCTTCAAAGGCCTATTGTATGAGATAACAAAAAATAACATTATATTACAATTAATTCCATATTTTTTAAAAATCATTGGCTATAAAATTGAGAATAGATTCAACGTTTATATGTATAACGTTCCACAGATCAATTAGGCCTACATTTGATTCATGAAAATATAGATGATCTCACGGGCTATTCTGAAGAATAGCCCAGAATGTGATGAATGATCCTCATTCCAATGAAGAATTGTTGTTCACTTCATTGAACTATTTGTGTTTCATCAGTAAACATGAACCTGATGAGTGTAAGTCACAAGTATGTCATTAATACGCACTCACACATTTGAATTGTAAACTGATGTAATTTAATCTTTTTACTGAAAACAACTCGAGAAACAAATATACCAGAGTGAAAGAGTACGGGATTGAGATCAGTTGGACCGCACTCGATGGAAACGAGAGAAAAATTGAGAAAAGAAAAACAAATTCAGATAGTGATATCATTATTCAATTGACCGATGTAGATCGTCCGCCCTCGTGATGTCACAAAATATAAAAAAACAATCAAGTGGACAGGGGAGCAGGGAAAAATGGGGAAATAACCAATCAAGGTATCCAAAATTTCTCGTGATCGTATGTCACGCCCATCTACATTGGTCAATTATGGTTATGTATATATTTAATGTTTGGATATATTTTATTATTGTGTTGTACGTATTGACATATGGATTCCAGCAAGTGACGAATAAGTGTAAAAGAACTTCAGATCTTGAAGGAATTGTGCTTATAGTGACCAGACATTTCAGAAGAGTTCTATAAATGGATTCTTTGTTTGCTAACTCTCCAGAAGCTGTGAATCGTTCGATTTTTTTTCTTTCTAAATCTATTCCATCATCATGATATTTGATTTCCATTTGCACTTTTTCCTGCTTTTTCATGTTTGATATTTGTATTCACAGTTACAGGGTTTATTATGGTCCATAAAAAATGTTCATCTCACTCACTTATACCTGTGAGTTTTTTTATCGTTATTTCACGATTAATTACATTTTCTTGATGATTTTTATTCTCTCAATTATTCTATGGATCGATGAATTTATTATTCCGTGTCACTCAAAGCAGTCATTGTTTGAGAATGACAGTCTTGAATGAGGATATATATATATATATATATATATATATATATATATATATATATATATATATATATATATGTATATATTATGAATATATATATATATATATGTATATATATATATATATATATATATATATATATATATTTATATATATATATATATATATATATATATATATATATATATATATATTTCGTTTGAAACTTTCACGAATTGAAATTGATGAATCTAAAGTATTTAACATCTATACTTTGTACTCAATTTAACACGATTATACCGTGAAACAATAATGGATTCATGTATATATATATATATATATATATATATATATATATATATATATATATAATGATATAATATATATATATATATATATATATCTATATATATATATATATATATATATATATATATATATTTATGTATATATATATATATATATATATATATATATATATATATATATATATATATATATATATATATATATATAGATATATATAGATATATATATATATACATGAATATATATATATATATATATATATATATATATATATATATATATATATATATATATATATATATATATTGTTCCACTGATCACACAACGCATATAATGCGTTTTCCTGGTATGATTCATGAATCCCATTCCGTAAAACTAATAATGTGCATCAAATGTGTCGTAAGATGAGAGAAATATATTGATGAAATGTCTTCGGAAGCTTACATCGATTTTGATAATGTCAATGATCTGGTCACTCACCTCATTATATACAGCTCAAATTGTTGCAAAAATCTAGAAAAATTGAAACTGAATCATTCGCTTTTTCCCGGTATAATGCATTCACTTTTACGAAAAATACCGAACCAAATATATCCTTCAGAACGTGATAGAAACACTCATCACAATAATCCGATGGGTGAAGTGAAGACTCTATTTCACTGTACTCGAAAAATTGGAGGTGGTATTTTTGGTTTTCATTCCTTCCTTTCCTATTTTCCCGCGCTCTACAGGTCAAAACTCGGTGTGCACAAATATCATCAACGAACCAAGTCGACACTGCCAAGTTTTGAGACACAATCGGGTGAACTACATTTTAGGATATAAAGTTGTGAAATTCGAAACCCTCATAAAAATAACCCAAGAGAAGATAATTGAGGAGGATTGAATAAATTTCCTGAGGAATGAAAAAGATTTTCAGGGAATTCAAGCACGAGAATTATAAACATAATCTCTAATTGGTACATGAATTGGACCATGCAGACATTTTGAAGTGACGAATGATAATTATTGTACTCCTAGTGAATCAATTGAACGCCTCTGAACATGTTAATTGTGAGAAGTAGCAGGAGATCATGCAACTGAATCGTCAAACGTTTGAAATAATTGCAACACAAAAAACGGGAAAGCATGAAATAATATTTTCAAAATTCATGTATTTGTGCATCTTCTTATTATATTCCACCTGAATAGGAATATAGCTCATCTTACAACGCATTCGTTGCGTTTCACGAGTAAGTTGTAACTTTCCATTAAAATTCCATGTCAATGAAATAAACTCCGTGGATTTATCATTTACCCATTATGCTATTCTAATGAAGATTGAGAGATTCTCAATTTTTACCAAAAATATCCGTCAAAACGATTTGGAAAAAAATTCGCAAAAATGAAAATATGGAGAGAATATTTCAGGTGGTTATATACGGGTTACTATTGACTCATTTTTTAAAAATTTTTATGAGGATAAGCTTCACATCTGCTTTTGATCGAAAGAAGTGATCATTCCTCAAGAGACTTAATTCAAAGTGGAAGTGTTCAAACAACATTCGTGTGTTTTGTTAACTCTTAATACCAATGCTGGTTATGTCCAGATATATCACAGGAACGGTTTTTACTTATAATGTGTTCCGGACTTTCGGAAACTGAAAGACTTTAATCTACGGTGTAAAATTATGGTCACAGACAGCGCAGGTTTGGTGTTGAAGTTCAGTGGTTTTGAATAATTAAAATGAGGTGGTTGAGATCACCCTTTTGGTGCCTCGTTCAAACTATCATATCTTTCATCTATACCCTCAATTAAGGAAAACAATAATTCTGTATCAAGTTCCGATGTAATTAGAGAAAAAGAAGAAGAAATGTTTGCTCAGTTGGTCTCCCCGTACGGCACTTACAAAAAATAATTCATCAATGTTTATTTATTGTTCCGAAGATTTTCACATGATGCAAATATGAAAAATATTGAAACTTGGAACCAGAAATGAAAATGATTGAAAAACAGAAAGAGATGATTGAAAATTATAATATGGAACGATCTTCAATTTGTTCGGTATGAAAGGTAATAGAAGTGTTCACTTTGTCCATTTAATAATTTGAAGTCTTGAACGTTGCCCAATAAACTTTAGCTCGATGCAGTTTATCCAACATTTCTCTGTTTCCTCATTTATGTGAAGAGATGATCTAAAAATAAAAACTGTATCCCAGAGAGGTTATCTTAACTGTATGCTAAATATACACCATGTCTACTCAGACATTCATAAATATATCATATGATGAACCCTCAAGCAAAGCTCTCGAGCACAGCTTAGAACGTGCTAAGCACTACTCATGCGCTTAAACGGAGCTGAGTAATTATTCTTCAATTTTCAATATTTATCTCATGAAGTTCAGATCAGAGAAAATGAATCATATTCTATATTATCATTTCCAACATCCCAAGAAAACAATGTATTACCGAGCCGCGTGGCCAAGTGTTAACACACGGAATCGTCATTCGGGAGACCGGGGTTCGATTCCCGCCATGGTCGACCGTCCTAAAAGAGGTTTTTCGTGGTTTCCCTCTGTCCTTCAGGTTGATACTGGGATGGTTCCTCAACAACAGGCCACGACTGACTCCTTCCCACCATCCAAAAACACCTAATAAAATACACTTACATCTCATGATCCCATCATCTCACTCATCATCCACCGACGCCAATAGATCGTAGCCATCAGTATAGTGCGTCGTTAAAACCCAATATGAAATGAAACAATGTATTATGATTCTGTTATGATCAAATGACCAATTATCACGCGTGTCTCTGTGAAATATGTATGTATGAATATATATGTATATATATATATATATATATATATATATATATATATATATATATATATATATATATATATATATATATATATATGTATATATATATTTATATATATATATCTATATATACATACATATGTATATATATATATATATATATATATATATATATATATATATAATCATATATATATATATATATATATATATATATATATATATATATATATATATATATATATATATATATATATATATATACATATATATATATATATATATATATATATATATATATATATATATATATATATGAAATAAATATATATATATATATATATATATATATATATATATATATATATATATATATATATATATATATATATATACAAATAATTCGACGAGTGGCCGAGTGGCCGAGTGGCTGAAACACTAATCACTGAACCATTCCTGTCTTGGTCGATTATCCTGACAGGATTTTTCGTTGTTTCCCTCTGTCGTTCAGGTCAATGCCGGGATGGTTCCCACGATATAGTTCACGACCGCTTCCTTCCCACTATCCTTCCCATTACCCATGAAAAAAACCTTCACCTCATCATCTGATCATCTCATTAATCATTCATCCGACGCGAATAGATCTCAGTTATCATTACAGTGCATCGTTAAAACTCAATATAAAAAAAGTAAAATATTTGGGATGAATACTATAGAGTGAAATAATTTATAGGATGAATAATATTCAGGATACTGTTCAGGATGATCTATGTCGTTCAAGTCAGCACAGCTCTGTGCACAGCACAGCTCTGTTATAAACATGCAAACCTAATTATGAGAAATAATATCATTTTGCCGCCGTGCATTGACGATGTAATAGTCCCAAAACTGAATGGTGACTAACCCACAAACAGAAAACGTGTGAAAATGGTGAATGTAAATTGGGTTGAATTTACAAATACAGTTGAGAAACTACGAATAATATAAGAACAATTAATGTATACCTGAATCATACGTGATAGCCTGAAAGCCTCTCAGGTTGAGAGGACTATCATTGAAAGATATATTTCAAAATATATTGCACAGCAATCAATGAGCTGTTTTAGTATAAGTGTCAGTATTCACGTGGCAATAATGTTTTCAGTAGAAGGTGGTTCACCAATTCCGATGCATGTGATGAACTCTAGTACAAATTGATGAAATTCAAGTATATTCCATCGTCATGGTTCTTGGGATGACTCGATTAAAGCTCTGATTTTAATTGAATCATGAATCGAATTGCTTTGTTTCTTCATTCATTCATCAATTCATTCATGCTTTTCAATAGTCACATGGTATGATGATATGAATAATATTATAATTTCAGCAGTTTCGAAAAGATAATTCAAGTTTCAACCAAAATTGTATATTCCACATCGTATTGTAAGTGCACATCTTTTGGGAAGTCCATGTTATGAAATTTTGGGTCAATGAACATATGTCAATAAAATATCTACGAACGTGTATCTCCATCAGTTATGTTTTCATCCCCTGAATACATCCATTCAAATCTTGAAAATGTATTTTCCCAACAATTATTTATGTTGCCACTTTCCTAAATGCATTCAAGCGATATTATGCAATGTCAGTTAGCACGCACTGTCAGGAAGTCCTTGATTGGCTAGACAGGACAAAGTATCACATATAAATATAATATTCCGTAATAATGACAGCAAAGTGTACGCCATCTCAAATGAGAAATCATAACTGCGGACTGTCACCAACGTAATGGCGTGCAAAAAGCATTAGGATGAAGAAAATGTGAACGAAGAAAATGTGTCCGTATATATGACTGTGGAAACGTTGTCAAGGATACGTAGGGAAGGTAATGGCGATGCTTAGACGAAGCTCGTTAAAATTGTTGTAAGTAGTAATAAGGTATATTTTCTCCTAATGTACCTCTCGAGAAAATATCTATGACTGTGAAAACTACGTCTTTTTTTATTAAAATATTGCCCTAGATTTTCTCACGAGTGAAATGTTAATGTACTTGTATATAATGGATAATTTCATAGTAATAAATGAAAGACGTGGAAATTATATTTTATTCAGTCCCATATCTAAATATCTCTCCATACAGTCTACTTTGAATTATATTGGTCCTACTTTTCGTTACATAAAGTCCAACGTTTATTATAGACATTATCATAATTATTATATCTTCAATAATTATAATAAGTATAACATTTTGCTGTATCAAGCACGTTTGCAAATGGATCAATTGGATTTAGGACTATTAGTTTTTCCCAATTATGTTCACTCAAATCACGACCTATCAATCTCGACTCAACATAAATCATGATATTTTTGGCGATATGTGAGGATATAACTTATCGTTGATTTGATGAAAGATCGTGTTCAAAATTATTTCGAACAAACTTCCCCATTTGGATGAGCGTAAGCTTCATGCGTCAGTTTCATTCATCAGCTTCATGCGACTCCGTTGGAACTTTTTGTGATCCAAAATATCATAATTTGATTGCTCTTAAATGCAACTTTTTTGTATCAGTGTACTTATCGAATTTAAAATCAACTATAGGTTTGATTAAATTGTATGAATTGTATGAATAGGTTAAATTGTAGATAATTTAACTGTGTAGCTTTTTCTGGGTAACACGCGGACTGATCAAAAATTTTGTTCTTTATGTGGATGAAGTTCCTGAATAATTAATATTATCGGGCGAACTGAAAACAAATATTCCAAAACCCAAATTTAAGAATGAATGAATATCAGAATTCAGAATTCAATTTATGAAACATTCAATCGAACCTTGAGATTTTTCTTCCAAATTTTGGCAAAAGAGGAAGTGGTTCCTAACTTTTCGAATGAAATAATGGTGGATGACTCCAAATATATTCATCAAAGTTTCAAAATGTCATAGGACTGCATTAACCTATTATTTTCAAGTGACCAAAAAAAATGCAATGACCACAAACCAACGTTGGCATATGATGTTACCGGGATTTAGCTTTGTGTTCACCATACCTAGTACACTTTAATTTCACACCTAATACACTATACAGTGTACTCAACAATGTAAAATAATCCTGATGAATAAGAAAAAAAGAATAAGATAATATTAGTGCACAATATTTGCAACAATATTTTTAATTTCTTCTCTGCCACTCATTATCGTCGTTTTAACTCTGAATGCTTTTCTATGAACACATTTTGTCTCCAATTCCCGGATTTTGAATAAGCATTAAGCTGTAAAACCAAATTCAACACAGAGTCTTCTATGAAGTCGATGTCTGACATCCTCTCTCTCTATACATATGAATTCTGCTTTGGTGAAAAAATAAAGACTCTGCCTACAGAAGGTTGGCACTAGACACAGAATAATACATATGGAAATGAAAATTAAAATAACAGATTAATTAAGAAGAGCAAAAAGACAATAGGTTAGTGTTTGATACGAAAATTAATAATAATATTGAGCTATAATCCAGAAAATTCAATATTTCAATCGATTACTTATTGAGAAGAAGAACAGAAGAAAATATGAAATATTGAAAAAAGAGGAAAAAATATTCATTCATTTTTCTCCTGAAATAGACCATTATCTAAACAATTCGTACGAACATTGTGAAAACGTTATGATCAAACAATGAGAAATTGAATCAGTCATAATCTATCATCTATTAATTCAATCTGTATATAATAGATACATCATACATAATGATTCTCACCTTGGTCGAAGTGATATCGTAATACAATCTCATCAGAACAAATCACCGAACTGAAAACTTTCATTACTTAAACACACTTGATTCAAAATACATTCGAAATAATCGTCAAATCGTTTTCATGGACTGTTTATATCGATCGATTCAAACTCCAATACATTAATAGTTTTACAAATGAGTATTATTATTTATAGCTTCAAACGCATGATGAATGAGATAATAATCTCCTATCGTAGATTCGTGACTACAAACAAATCTTGATAGAAAGTGTTTAACATGCCATGTTATGAAGCATAGCATCAGAATCACGATATGTTTTATTTTATTAAGTAATAGTTGAAATGATAAATATAGATAATTATTGATGAGCAGTTTGGGAGCAAGGGCATACGAATATAGTACATTTTTCGTTGCATACTTTTCATAATTACGATGTGCATATGGGATAATTGTTACATAACAAGCAACTGAACATTTTTTCAAACGTGTGCATACATGGTGGGAAGATTTCAATCATCTTTCTTCTCAATCGTACGCTCTCCAATTAGAATTTGAACTTGTGCCGTAGAAATATCATCCACCACCTCATTCTATGACCATATCGAGTATAAATAATAGCAGCAACTTCGAATGGAGTATCAGTTCTTCTTCAGATCTTGTCTTATCATCAAGTGTAATAAGTGCTAACGATGATGAGCTGAGTAAGTTTCAGCAGGAAAATATTTTAATCACAATAATTCAAATAATTCTATATAATATATCAATTCTTATTATATATTGCATTATAGAGAATGGGTATTTTCTATATAATAATAATATATCTCCATACATCATATTGAATTTGATATTATAATCTCATCATCTCATATTTATGATTGTCATTTTTCAGCAATATCCAAAATACTGATTATTCACAACAACACATTTTCGAATGAGTTAATTGTAGAAATAGAACAATAATTAGTGATGACTGATCAAACTGATTCACACAATGTTGTCTTTCGACATTCATATTTTGACAGTACCGATCATTCACATGCATATATAATTTTGAACAAGCATCAGTCACTAGAAAATAGGGTTCACAACAACAGTTTTTAATTGTTTCTTTCCCTTGTTATCTTCCTCATTTTTTATGAGGAACATTTTCTCCTCATGACCCTGATGACAAACAGAATTTAAATCGACCCATATTGAAATTAGCTCTTCGTTGATTATCGTTATCGATATTAATAATCTGATATCGAGCTCTTTTATATCATAATACATGATCATGATCATAATACATGATCAAAAATGACACTAGAAATTGAATATTTGATTTTTGATCATATCATTCCGATCTATGGTGCACGTGCTGTGTATCATTTATATTGATTCAATGTAAATATATATTTGTGGTTTTATTGAAAATTGGATTATGTGATATCTTATGTGTTTGTATATTTTCCCACAGAAACTGTGTCTTTTTATGGTGGTCGCCCTTGTTGGCGTGTTCGCTCAACCCCAAGGAGCTCGTTATCTTCCTCCAGGACAAGAACAGAATGGAAATAGGTATTCCAGCCGCAGTCAACAGCCCTCGTCGCAGTACGGTGCCCCTGCTAAAGGTGGTGGAAGATCTAACGGTCAATCCGGTGCATCAAGCCGATTTGCTGCCCCATCGACCCAATATGGCGTTCCCTCTAACGGTAACAGTGGTGGTCAATCTTCTGGATCAAGCCGGTCTGCTGCCCCATCAGCTCAATATGGTGTTCCCTCCAATGGTAACAGTCGATCCGGGGGTCAATCTTCTGGATCAAGCCGATCTGCTGCCCCATCAGCTCAATATGGTGTTCCCTCCAATGGTAACAGTCGATTCGGGGGTCAATCTTCTGGATCAAGCCGATCTGCTGCCCCTTCAGCTCAATATGGTGTTCCCTCCAATGGTAACAGTCGATTCGGGGGTCAATCTTCTGGATCAAGCCGATCTGCTGCCCCTTCAGCTCAATATGGCGTTCCCTCCAATGGTAACAGCCGATTCGGTGGTCAATCTTCTGGATCAAGCCGATCTGCCGCCCCATCGGCCCAGTATGGAGTTCCCTCCAATGGAGCTGGCCGATCCACTGGTCAGTCGTCAGCATCCGACAGCTTCAATGGTGCTGCTCAACAATATGCTTCTTCCGGTCAAAACGGACAGTTCAACGGATACTCAGAATCCAACTCGAACTCCAACTTTGACTCCAACTCCAACTTCGACTCCAACTCCAACTTCGACTCTAATTCCAACTCTAACTTCAATAACCAGGAAGATCCTCTTTCCGTAAGTAATTGCATATTATTATATAATTGCATATTATATATTATTTGCATGCCAGTCATCAGTTGATCTTTGATGATGTTTATAATAAGCTCAGAATAATAGTTAGCATAGTACAATTTCTCTGGGGTCAGATTGACTTTGTCATGCCGACTTCAAACGATCCCAAACTTTCATCCTTGCCATCACATTGACTTCATGTCAAGTTTTCGATATAGACCATCGTAGACTATAGGAAAATGTAGTCTGGTAAGGAGTACCATTATCACGCGATATGCCCATAACTTATTTTTCTTCATTCCACAGGAACCTGCTAACTACGAGTTCTCGTACGAGGTCCAGGATGATGAATCTGGCAACAACTTCGGCCACAAAGAGAGCCGTGAAGGTCACGAGGCTATTGGTTCTTACCACGTTCTTCTTCCCGATGGTCGTACACAGATCGTAGACTACGTTGCCAATTTGGATGGATACAAGCCAACCATCCGCTATGAGGAGCCTCAAGCCGACGAACAAGGAGACCAGGAAGGAGAGGGTGATTTCTCTGAATCAGGATCTCAAGGAAATCAGGGAGACTTCTCTAGATCGAACGGGAATCAGGGAGGATACTCTGGATCGAACGGAAACCAAGGAGGATACTCTGGATCGAACGGAAACCAAGGAGGATACTCTGGATCGAATGGAAACCAGGGATCGAACGGAAACCAGAGAGGATCAAACTCTGGATCAAACGGAAATCAAGGACGTTATTCTGGATCCAGTGGTGGTCAAGACAGCCAAGGAGGCTATAAATACTGATGAAGATTCGAATACATTGATTAAAATGTGATTGGCCTAGTATTTCCATCGCTGCCATACATGCTTTATGCATGTTATATGATGTGTTTCATTTTGGATCATTTCTTTTGTATGACAAAATTGTAAATTATGATTTTTCTATCAGCTAATTATATTATATATTTATTATGTTACCGTGTATTTTAAAATGTATGAATTTCTACTGTAATAAATAAGATTCAAAGAGTGCCTGTGTCAATTTTCATCATTCTCATCTGTCATGATTTTAATATCAGAACCGAGGGGTGAACAACTAGTGAATTTGGTTTAGACCTACACCTGATTTCAGATTTTGAGGGATTTCAGGGAGATTTGAGAGATTTCAAGAAGATTCCAACGAATTTCAAGAAGATTTCAAGGAATTTCAGGAAGATTTTATGACGAGTGTACACCAGATTTCAGTAGTTGTTATAGCCATTCAATTAGAACTAGTATCATCAATTTCACATTAAAACACTAACATTTCGGATATCATCACATCATGACCGCTCATGGTCATAACCATCTTCAATCAAATTGAAAATCATCATCTCACGTAATCTCATTTTCAACAGATTATAGCTTTACGACAGAAGACATTGTCATTTTATAGAACTTATAAAAAGTGAATAAAAAATGGCAATATACTTTTGTACTCGAACCTCTCCAATAACAAATAAAAAACATACTTTCGGCAGTTCTTATAGCTCTATTCTTGAAAAACAGAAATAAACATTCCAATAAATATTGTTCTTTAGAAACTCTTCTATTGTTATCTTTATCAGTCAGGCGATCCAGAGTGGTAATAATCGGTATACGAGAATTCCTCTTTGACTTTTATTAACGTGAGCCTTGTTCTTTATGTCTGTTAACGGATAAAATTGGTTGACGTTTCCCTAGTTAATTACTGCGCGTAATAAAGGTGATACGAGTCGGGAATAATCTAGTATTGTATAATATTCACGGAAGGCGGATATATCAGCTGTTGTTGACGGTTACGACTGGATGCAGTGTATATGAAAATAAACGTGTCTTGGCGTTTCGTGTTTAGGCACGAAGGTCGTTTCTTACACCTGTTGGTATAGAGACGTGTTTCGCGTGCGATTAGGCGTTTAATGCTACTGCATAGGTTAATCGATATACTATTCCACTGACTCACTGGGTATACCTATAGACAGCTGTGGCAGGTACTTATGTTTATTGACCCTGTTTATTTATCTGTGGTGGGAATTCGTTATTTATAATTTAATCTAAGGGTTCTCTTCATTTTTTTTTGTGGTATCACCTTATAGGAAATACCTGACTGATTTCTAAGGATCTTGAGTTCATTGATATTCTACATGGCGATTAAAATAATTCCATTAGTTTTGGGGATAATAATCGGTAAACTCATTTTCTCAATAGAAAAGAGGTTAATTCGATTTTTTGTTCCATTTTCTGGCTTGCTCCATTATTTACATCAGTCATTTACATCACATTAGAAGATAATCGGATGGAGCAACGACTGGCGCTCTGAATGGATCGATCTTTCTTGATTTCGATAATTTGAAATACCTGTACCTTACTGTAAATGAGTACATAAGTCCTAACATTATGAAGAATAATTGTTTTCAGCGCCAGAAGCGAATTAGAAGATTTCTCATTCTTGACTTGATACAGATTTTATGACTCCATACGCATCGTTTAGGTACATATTCAAAAAACCATTAGCCTTTGAGTATGACCATATTCTATAATAATCGACCTTATTTTACGATGCGACTTTTCAGTGAATTTTATCATATCTCGTGAAAAAGTCAGGAGGAAATGAAATGTAATTAATCGAAAAAACCATATCTCTGTTTTTATACAAAACGAGAATGTGAATATTGTAACATTATCGAAGATAATATTCGAATGATTTGTCAAGATGAACAATGGCAGAGGTATATTCATTGAAACAATAGCATGTGCAGCCATCTATTGTGAATCTTTGCACCTACCTGCTCGATACATTGTGTGCAGCGATGTGATGTGGTGGTGACAAGGGATGCGTCAACGATTGGTTAACGACGCGAGAAGATGGAGCGAGTGTTAGGAAGATCTTTGTTATAGTTATCTATATAGGTTATTGGATTTTACCTTAAAAATGTGACAATTCCCTGGCGAGGTGATATAGGCCTGCGAGTGACATTTTGCTACTGAATTGGGTCACCTTTATATCCAGGCAAAAGGGTGAAGACAAACTTGGGGTGGGGAATTGTGAGATATCAATTCCCGAGATAGATTCGATAAACTACAATTTTTTATTAATCTTCAATATAATTTAAGAATTCAACAATTTCGGCCGATGTAATTCACATTTTGATGAGATATGATCAGAATATTCATATATATATATATATATATATATATATATATATATATATATATATATATATATATATATATATATATATATATATATATATATATGTATATATATATATATATATATATATGAATATTTACATAATATATTTCACTTTCAATTCATAATCATTATATAGACCGATCATATATTTGGGGCTGTCAAGATCGTTTTTGTGTTGCCCCGTCCGAACGATCAAATTTCTACAACCTTATAGTTTTAATAATCGGAAAAGTATTGTTCTTGTATCAAATAATCGACAGTTATATCAATAGGATAATTCTTCTGTATTTTTTCCACTGAAATATCACCTCATAATAATACTGAATGAGCCAGAATTATAGTCTCACACTGTTCCAATATATCAGAAGACGAATAATAATTTCGTTTCTCACTCAATTATTCTCACATCTGAAAATGTAATTCGACTTCTATCAGCCGGTGTAGAATAGAAATTTGCTCGGCTGAAAGATATATTCAGTTTACATTGCAGCTAAAAATACATCTCAGAATCCATTCATGTCTGTGTGGAGGAAATTAATGAGAAATATCTTGTCTTTACTAAAGCGTATAGCGAGATGGTTTGTGAATAGGCTTCCATAAGGCACATCTCACCCATAGAACATTTCAAGGAAGAATAATATTAATAATAATATGAATCTGTTTTGTAGGATTATGTATCACTCTTTTCTACAGTTAATTCACTTTAATCAGTGTGTGTGTACAAACTACACTCTTATATGTGGTATGCTATGTCAGTATGTCATATATGTTATATATATGTTATATACATATATATATATATATATATATATATATATATATATATATATATACATATATATATATATATATATATATAAATATATATATATATATATATATATATATATATATATATATATATATATATATATATATATATATATTCATATATAAATTCAGCGAACTGGTGTACCATCAAGGGTGATGAGAGGTGATTGATCAATATCAATTGTTGGACAATGTTGTCCGTCGTTTCAGCAATGAGTACCCCTCACGTGACATGGTCGTGACATGAGTAGTTATATAGTCTCATGTTCCGACATGGTATTAATTGTTCATAAGGGTGAAGATAAGTCCACAATTCATCACGAAAACAGCATTTTTTCTTCACTGATGCTTCGGAAAGTGCACTCGCATGAAATTTATCATTCTCTCTGCTGGATTTGCGTATATATCAATCATAAGTATCATATAGACGACAATTGTTTCAAGTAAGAATCATTATGAATTTTCAATTCATGTTGAATGAATACTATAACAGTTATATGCATCTTTCAGGTTGAACAATAATATGTTTGTGTAATTTTAACTTTTCTCTGCCTTGGAAATATGTGGTTTTTGAGTCTTGCATATTCATTCTGTATGTATAATTTCTATCATTTGATCAAATCAAATGACATATGGCTGGTTGTGTATTTTGGCAACCGCTTATTTGCATAAGAAATATTCGATAAATTATTCCATCTAAAATCAAATATGAACCCGCATTTATCCATCTATTTATTCAAGTCAGTTCAATAATACACGCAATTCCATCTATACGTATAAATATTTCCAATAATTTAAGGGTTATTTAAGAGGGTTGGACTTCGATTGTTCCGAATATGCGCGCGCCGCAACCCCTACACGCAGACGTCAGTCCGAAACAGTTCGAGCATTTCCCGTCTCGTTCACTGGCAGCGCTACTCGTGAAAAAAGTTACACCCGCAACGCCACCACGCGGCCGACTTCGTAACGCATCTTCATTCGTTTGCGACAGTACCTCGCTAGTGCACGGTTCGACAGACGGTCTTGCCATAGACAAGCGTTGTGATCGTAGATACGTCGTTACGACGGGGGGTTGCCTGTTCTGGGACTCAGTCATACGGCAGCTACACCATGCGGTTGGGGATTCAAGGAGTTCATGTGGTGGTCAACTATTCTTCCGGAGTGATATTATAATATAGATATATTATATTGTATATAAATCAGTGAAACTATAAAGTGTATATAAAACGAGAAGATATTCCGAATAAAAATAGATATCTAGTCATTTGATATAAATAACTCTCCAACTTTGAAATTATTTGTAAATTTATAAAAAGTCGTGCCATTGTGGATCGGGTATTGGACTGAATCATCGCGTGTTACTTCTCGGTAAATTTCCCACTAGACATAACAAAAAAACGTGTGAATAGTGTGTAATATAACAGCAGAGATAGAGGAAGAGAGAAAGAGAGAGAGAGAGAAAGAGAGATAATTTTGCCAAGTAGTGTGCACTAACCGCCGTTTGCAGAACATCTTGTGTGAGCTAAATTTAGACTTTGCCAAATCCAAGTCTTTCGCCTATCGTGTTCGATTACCAGAGAACAATTTTCCCCGTATATTAATAGAAATCACATTTTTACGGTGTATTTATGATTCTAATATGATACATAGCTCTGTGAGCGAAAAGAGGATTAGCGTTTAGCATAAATAGGATCAGGACTCTTTGCACTTGTTCCGTAAATCGGTCCTTTTGTCACGTTGCAAGATGAAGACGTCGAGTCACAACACCAGGGCAGAGCTGTTCCTCGTGGGGCTGTTCCTGATCGCTCTGCAACCCGCTGCACAAGGTAATTGTTTGGAGCTACATTCAGATATTACCCTAATAACTCACTTGCAGGCCACTCAGTATTGTCATTATCATTTTTGTCCTATTTTTTCTATAGGCCCTTTGCTTGATCATTCTGGATTATAAATTCATTGTAGAACCATAGGCACTAGTTGAATCAAATTCAGGTTACAATATCAATTTTTCAATGTTATAGATTTTATATTTTTGGGAATATGAAGTCAATGATTGAACTAACAGATATGATGAATCTTCTTGAATGAGCAATAATATTCTTTGCTCCATCTTCTCAAATAATGACCAACAAAATAGGCCTACTGCTAGTGATCAACATCGATCAAATGATTGAAATTATCACATTCGAATAAGATAGATCCCACTATTTGTATCTCGATTGATAAATGTGAGGTCAAAATTGTATTTGAATTCCTTATACCATGTATAATATCTTTCTTAACGTAAACCGCTACCGATAATTCATCAACGATTATTTTGATGATGAGCATATTCATTTTGAATGTGTTTCAGGATCTGTATTCGTAGGCCTACATGTGTTTGACAACTAGCCATCACAGATACTGTATGACCATGCCAAATGTGTGCATGAGACTGAGCCAAGTATTTCACCATTAAAAAAAAATCTTACCCATCACACATTATATTCCCAGTCACATTGGAATAACTTTACAGGAAAGAAAAATTTGCATATTATAAATGGGACTTTTCTTAATTAAGTCTCTGCGTTATTTTTCATGCTTGCTATATATAATAGGCCTAATGGGCTCTCCTCTGTAATGACAATATATTTATTCACCCCTTAAATCACCGCTGGAATAAAGCCCGTATTTTATCGAATATTCATTTTGATGTTCCTAATAATTGAAGTATCGGCACGTTTTCACGAATACTGTGCTTGAAAAGATGACAAGTTTGTGTCTTGGGTTTTACGTTAGGTTTTCTTCTCACCCCTCTATACTCTGAAGTGTCACTGTCACACGTTGCATATATTGAGGAATAAATTGGGGGTGATAACGTCATAATCAACTCTCTGATTCCTAGTTGCTGTGACTCGTTTTGGTCGAGGTAAAATCTCCACCCCAGTTCAAAGATTAATCCAACAGCGTTTAGCTATTATTAATACTATTAAAACGCTTGTTAGATATATAATGCTATCTCTCAAGTTCAAATAGCCTCCAGTTATACCTAGAATCTTAAACGCATGCAACTTAGGTAAAGCTACTCAAGTTAAATCAACTCGTAGCCTTCTTGAAAAGCTTTCAATGATGTTTGGAGCATTGTGTGTGTACGAAACTTCACTCAAATTATATACCAACTTGGAGAGTAGGGGATGTTCGTTAAAGACGAACAATCTACAAGTCATGATTTAACAGAAATAATTATTTTCTTTTTTTTTCTTCCACTTTGTGAAGAACAAACAAACTTTTCTCCGGGGATTCGAATTTTCTCTCTCTATGTTCAACTTAATTATCGGTTTGACAGGTGATCGGATTATTTGGCGGAAAAAAAATATGTAAGATGGAGGGTGGAAAGCGAATTAGGAGAGTAGCAATGGGATTTATTTTCTCAGACATTCGAGGCTGTGTGGGTTAGGTTTGAAAATAAACGAATAGCTTAGTGAGAGTATTGATGTGTGTCGATGTGGGGTTAGATTTGTAACAGTGGTGTAAAAGGCTTTTTTTCGCAAAGAAAGACGCAAAGCCTTTACGATCCCAAAACTCATCAGCAGAACTGCAAAGTTGATTAAAACTCAACGACGACGACTAACTATAGGTAAACAAACTTTCGCAGACTGTTTGATCGACGCTGTGTTCACCAACTTTTAATCAAATAGATCTGATTCGTAAATCGGTTCAACTTGAATATATACAGACTGTTATTCAAATATTAACGATCATACGGATACAATTTTCTCAATCAATTTATGTAATCGTGGTTCTGTGATGATTTGTTAATTACATTCATGTGCTGAGACGTAAGGTTTGAATATACGTTCGTTAAATGTTGAGATGTAACGTTTGATCAAATAACTCTGAGAATATCGATCAGTTTGGACGTACGTCTTCTGCTCATCTAACATTCATCTCATCAATCTGTATTCTATGTGATCACATACACTTTCACGTCACTTTTCCGAGAAATAGAGAATAATAATTGCTGATCAGCACTGGAGAGTATTCCAAATTCAATTATATTTCTGTACCTAATTGAATTCAACAAACAATTATCTGGTCTCTGATTGTGAGATGCATGGTTTCAAGTTTCAACCTCAAACATCTAATGAACTTGTTACGAAATTCCCACATACATCGTCCATGCAAACGAAGTTTTCTTCATGAATATCTATCCACCTGTAGGACTATGCATAATATATATATGTATAAATATATATATATATATATATATATATATATATATATATATATATATATATATTTATATATATATATAAATATATATATATATATATATATATATATATATATATATCCGGTATATATATATATATATATATATAAATTTATATATATTCATATATATATATATATATACATATATATATATATATATATATATATATATCCGGTATATATATATATATATATATTCATATATATTCATATATATATATATATATGTATATATATATATATATATATATATATATATATATATATATATATATATATAATTCAAGCGTAGGCCTATATATTTCATAATAATTCTTGAGGATACGTTATTTCGTGAAGTTCAACCAATACGTTCACAGTTTCGTACTGTCGTTGTTCATTAATAATTCACACTTTCTGCCTGTAGTACGTGAATTCATTCGAATATGCATTATTAATTTGCGTGTATACTCCAAAATATGGTCTCAGTCTTCAGTTCCTTCATTCACTCCATAGTTATGTTCAGTCAAATTGAATTTCCTCAGTTTTTATGCATCATCATTTTGAAGATGGTAAAACATGTATTTTTGAGAACACCAAGATCTTTCCATTTCATGCTATCTACTATATATTTCATGATATTCAAATTCAAGCGTAGGCCCATATTATTGTTACATGTTGCAGTTCAACATCTTTATTAGTGAGGATTACATACTCGGGGCATCATCAGGGCCGTATCCGGATATTTCGCGCCCCTAGGCCCATTTTTTCGAGAAATCTTCGCCTCAGCCTTTACTTTCCACTCATCTTTTTCCAACAACATGAACATTGGGGATCACCAGCACCCTAATTCATGGTCATAACTCATGAATAAGAAGTCCCGTTGAAGATCGATTCATTATAAGTATTTATTGGAAGTTTATCAATACCGGTACGTGATTGGCTACTATCCATTATTTTTCCTAAACTGTGTTGATTCTGATATTGCATTGTAATTCAGTGAATTCTGGTATATCAGACAGAACATGTAGAATCTGTAGTATACGAGTATTCACCAGAATGAGAATGTCCCAATCGACCGTCTCTTCATCCTACACTCCAAACGCGCGGATGGTTCCAGCCTTCATCTCTCGTGAATACAACTATACAGAAACAATAAAACGTATCCATTACAGAAAACACTACCCGAGAACTCTCAATATATTATCTCATTGTTATTAATCAGTAAAGCTGTGAAAATCAAATATGACAAAGTAAATCTATATTCATCTCCAATGTAATATTCATCATATTGAATTACGTGTGCTCTGTACTCCATTCTCAATAGAATTTGAACCAAAGTATATGTCTATAATAGGACCTCATGAATTATTAAAAAGAGAATCAACGTAATCATGTGGGGATTATTTCGAAATATAAATATTGATTGTTATAAGTAAACACATTGATGATTTCAGAATTGATTATTGTATGTTGAAATATAAATATTGATTATATTATAAGTGAACATACATTGATAATTCCTATACATTGAAATGCATTCATTTCTGAAAAATAACTAACTCAATACGAACTATACTAAGCAGAGTGAACCATCAACCGTTTCAAACACTGATTGTTATGAAAAACCGCAATGCTCAAATGACTATTCCGGTAGCTTATCCGAATGTTAAAGGTTATATTGAAGTTAGCACTATTGGTTATTCTTTATGGTTACCATAGTGGTTTGATGGTGATTTTATGATCATGCAAACTCGTATGATTTATTGTCATCCAGACATTTTGTTGCGCAGCGACATATTGGTATCTCCCTTCTCTACACATCTTATATCACTTCTCGCAGAATATTTTGATTTGCGTATTAATATATATTTTTTGCTCCCAAATGCAATGTTCATATCAACAAATATACCTCATCGCAGTAAAACACACAGACTTTTGGTGGTTACGAATTCAGTAGGTAAACAATAATAAAAGAAGGCATTCTGATAGAATATTCAGAGGCCGTGTTCACCCAACTTTTCTCTTGTGAACAAACTTTTTCATGATATGGTATAAAAATGTATAGTATTTTTTTCATACGGTGTCAAAACATGTCTCCAAAATGTTGTGTAGCATTGTTCGTCATTATGTTATAATTAAAATGAGGTGGTTAAATCGCTCTTGTGGTGCACCGTCCAAACGATCCTTCTTTTCATCCTTAGCCTTAATTGGGGAACAATGATTTTGTATGAAGTTTCGAAGTCATTAAAAAAAAAAATGATGTTTCAATTCTCATATATATTTCTATACTGACATTATTATTCATCTATAATCAATCACTCTAATTTTGTCACACGATCCATATCAATAATTATTCCCGAGAATCTTATATCGAACCAAGCTATTTCCCCCCTCTATTTAGCCTTCTCTTTTTTCGTTTTTCATCTTATAGGCCTATTACAACTTCAGAACCTCCTACTTTGAAACAGTATAAATTAAATTTGATAATTGCGATTGGGTGTGCAGTAAAGTTCAACATCACTCTCTTTTTATTATGCCGTCGTATCACAGAAATAAATTCTAGTAGATGAATATTTTCAGCCGTTAGTACGAATGAATTATTTATTTTTATAGTCTATGGTTTTATCGAACAGGTAATAGTGGTGAGCAACATGTGCCCTTTGGTTTGTACTTTTCCTCATATTAGTTAGACTTTCATTGTTGAACGATTCATTACCAAACTTGTATATAACCTGTGAAGAAAATCACATGAGTATACATTACAGTTATTTAGAAAATAGTGCCCAACTATGATAACGCAGCGTGCGTTGTATAAGATGAGCGAGATGAAAATATGTACCCGGTACTCGGAATCTATACACCATGGTTCAGAATAATTCAACTTATGTATATGTACATGTCAAATATGTCAAATATATACATAGTTGTTTTCCCGATATCACATCTCAAGTTTTTGAACTAAAAATACATTTTTCGCTCTTTTTTTACTGACGTACGTTTTTATATGAGTATTATATCAGAATGTCAGTATAGCTCATCGATTAAACCTTCCAAAAGTAACCTTTCATCTCATCATCCCATTATCTCATATATCATTCACCGACGCCAATGGATCGTGGTCATCAGTAGAATGCGTCGTTAAACCCGATGTGAATAAAAAAATCGAACCCTATACTTGACCGATTGTGATCGAAAATCTAGTCATCGAGTGTTATCTATAGTTACCGTTTCATTTGAATCGATTTGCGTTGCAATTCGTGAGGCGCGTACAACAACAGAAAAAGTGAAAGACCCGATCAGAGCACTATCTTCGCTATCGATCAACCAATTAATTGATACACTCATAAGCAAAAACTCATTTTTACAATAATATCAGAGGATTATTGATTATTCATAATTGTGTACTTATGAAATAATAGCCATACAGTTTTTCAACATTCATTTCACAAGATGAAAACAAATAATTTCTGAATATATATATCCACCGACGCTCCGGTATAAAATCACACGTTGTGTTCTACAATGTTTCCTATGGCCGATAAATTAACCCTCAAACGCTATTTTAATTTCATCGTCGGGTCCATTATACAGATATACTTGCTTATATAAACGTACAGTCAAAATGCTATATACCTTCTCCCTGGAGACAGCGTGATATGCCTATTTCATTGCCAAACAATTTACTCCGCTTGGCCGGGAATACGAGGCTATAGGTATTGGAGTTGAATTTACACGGGTTAAAAAAAGAGAAAAAATTAATCAATGCAATTGAATCGCTTTATATGAATTAAATTGCTTCGTTCGGCTTTTGCAGAGCTTTATTTCCACCCTCCAATGTCCGAGTGGCTTTGAGGGTGGATAAAAAATATTGCTCCCCCACATTTAATACACATAATCTACCAGATATAGCTGATACTCATAAAGGATAGGACCCTTTGGGTCTTATATCTGTGAGGATCGTAAATAAGACAATTAAATACGGTACGTTGAATCGCAATTAAAAACATGTATCATCAATCCTTAACATTTTCCTACTTCAATAATAAATGAGCACAATTCTACACCGTGTATTGTATTTTTGAAAAGATCATATATTCTAGTGTACCGTATAAGCTAAAGATGGTTCTTAGCCTTCAGATATTCCGGATCTGAATTCACCATCATTATTGATGACAAATATATAAATTGCTGAATAAGGATTGCAATAATTGCACGACCCTTGTATAGATCGATAATATGCTAGTTCAGTGAAAACAAGTGTTTGTCACTCAGGATATATAT
This sequence comes from Brachyptera risi, assembly GCA_964007535.1. NCBI lineage: Eukaryota > Metazoa > Arthropoda > Insecta > Plecoptera > Taeniopterygidae > Brachyptera > Brachyptera risi. Next base: position 21,700,536 of record OZ023328.1, read on the forward strand.
TGTTAAACAATTGTGAACGCATCAGTGCGTGTATCTAACGTTCCAATTCCCACATGTCTTATAATACTTTTATAAAACGCACACACGCACATAGGCCTACGAGCTGGGCTTGTATACAAGGTAGGGAACGAGAGACTTTAAATGGACTCCGAGTTCTGCCCCTAAGAACATTCCCCCCCCCTTCCTTCTCCTCCCTAGCAACCTACCACCTTATCCCCCCCCCCGTTACCCACCCGTGCTCCCTTCCCGTGACTTTTGTCAACATCACTCAATTGTTTACCTTGTCCTGTCTTTTGGGAGATGAAAAAACAACGCCAAGCGCCTTACAGTTTGACGTTGATTTAGAGTTGGTATAGCTACATCTCAGTCTAACGCTAGAACTATTGGCGTGTGCCGATGTTAGTTCAACTGGCTTCATGGCCTACATCCCGGTTATTCAGATAAATATACATTCACCCGGCAAGACGTGCAGTATGTTTTTTCTCAGAGATTGCATGAAATTTGAATTCATTATCTTCTCAGAATGCAATGTTGCATATTTGAACAAGGGGCCATAATATGTCGATATTTATTTGTTTGTTGATGGATTTGGCACCAACTTTGGAGGTGTCAATATAGTTAATCACATGTAGCATTGATATTTAGATTTTTGGTTTCTTTGTTATTGGTTTCTCATTCATTTTCATCATTAGAATAGCAAATCTCGGAGTATTGGATACCGAATTGCATAATAATATGGGTCTGAACAGACCCACTGCATTCGATATCAGATACATTTTAATGACAGTTGTATTCGCTCATTATGGAAAAAATGGTTATAACTATATATTTTTCCTCTGGAATATTATTCTACACGCATAAACTGTTGTGAAATGGAGTATACCTTCTGAAACACTCAACCTTACATTAGAAACACCCCCAAGTTTATTATTATGGTGAAATCACTAACAATATCGTCAGCTATATTTCCCTCAACTGTTTTATATTGCTTCATATAGAAGCAAGTGCTTCCAATTTGTACTCAGTTTTACGGAAAGTAATTCATTGAACTATATAATAAATTGTGGGAGGAAGAAAAGCTATGGCAAACGTTTTCACTAAAAGTTATTTCGCTATGTCGCATCCTCAAGAGTCTCTTCTCTTCGTCGTATGTCGTCACAAAACACTTCCAATATTGCAAGAAGAACTCGAGAAGAAGATTGCAATAACTCTGAGATGAATTTAAACTCCTCGCTAGGATTCTTGAGATCTGTATTTCCGTTTGTTTTTGTTCGTTTCGTCTAATAATGTTCTATAGTTGAATTTTGTAGTCCAGGAAAATGTACTAAATTTCTTTTTCAATTAAATACTGGTTGTTGATGATTATTGTTAGTTTTACAACATTGTAATTAAACACTCATAATCGTTTTCAGTATTGCCAAATAAAGTATTCCTACAGACAAACACAAAACATATACATTTGCGTCATCTGCATACTATTATTATTATTATTATAATCATTAATATATAGCCCCATGAGGGTTTCGTGGAACCTCACAAGAGTATACCCTTTATTGTTCTAACGCTTTTAATTGGAATCAATAAAAAAAAAAAATATATATAATTATTATTATTATTATTATTATTCACTCAATCAGGATAGTTTTTCCACCTCGTCAATATTTTGTTTATTCTCAGTTTAGTTCAATTTACGAATACATCTTTAGATTGAAGTTTATCTTTAGATTGTCATCTACATGATATTGGTTTCAGACGTGTAATTATTCTCGTTTCGTTTTATTCTGACTTTGAATATGCTTTTCTATATTCTAAATTATTCTCTTAGTATCACTTCAAATCTGAACACCCTACTTTTTGGTAGTAAACGTATTCCTTTCTTACATCTTAGTCTGAACTTCACATATATTATATTTTTTTTCTTATTTTTATCCTACAGATAAGCCTCTCCAGGCTTTATGGAAAAGAGTTCAATTTTATTCATATATGTATGTTCTATGTTCTATCTTCTTTTGTTCAATAATAATAAAAAAAATTTTACTATCATGAATTACTGATAAATTTCCTACACAAATGATACACGTCATCATCACATATTATTCAGTATCATTATTCATTCGAAATCACATTTTGAGTAACCTGATAACTGACGTTTCAATTCACTTAACAGTAGGCCTGAATGCTGTTTAGTGAATTTTCTGGTATGCGCTTGTTAGAGTGAACCAAAACAACTCTCATCTTCACTTTTTGAGTCTTGTATTACATTTTATTCGCATAGAACTGTCTTAAAATTCCTAATTCTCTCTTATAAGAAATCGAGATCTCTCTTGTCGGACAAGAGTACACTTCCATCTCTCCCTCAAGCGCAAATTGCGTGTCTTCAACTCTAACCATGAACAATGCTAAAGTTTGGCGTCGACGCTCAACTAATGCCATTTCACTTGATGATGAACAGAAGTCAAACCAAGCAGATATCGTTTAATGCCGGATGACAGTGTTGAGAACCACAGTTCCCTCCTCCATTCCCCTTCCCACACCCTTTTACCATCTCTTAAATTGCTCTGATTCGTTCCCCCAGCTATGTTTTGCATACGTGGTCATTATATATACCCTTTCCCCCGTCCGTCTGCACTTCGTAGTTACACTTGCGTTCATGAAAGAAGGCTCGAACCATCCTCGTACTAGTGATGTGGGATAGGGGGAACTGTCGCTCGGAGTCTTATTCTTACGTGGATACAAGTATACTGCATGTTCCTTCGACTCGTATCTGTATGTGATGCGTCATGAGTGTGGGGTGAAATCTCCCAACCGTTAATGTTAATAAGTTATAGGGAGACAGCCGATCGGAACCATCAATGAACTAACAATATTCATTAGTCCCAAAAACTTATTTGATCTGGTATAAACGTTCAAATGCTCTATATTGCTGTCACGAATTTATTTTTATGTAAATCATATGATTATTCAAAAAAAGTCGTACATTTCTCCGATGTTTGGTGCACTTTTATATAGTTGGAGAAGTGCATTTAGTTCAATCCAGAACATATATTCATATTTATAGATAGAGATAATTAAATTGTCTCGGGAATGAAACTTGACTCGTATTTTATAGTCAATTAGGAGTGGATTACATGAATACATTATTTCCAATCTTCATTATAGAAACGGATGTTCTATCTGAAGTTTTGTAAATTATTCTCTTTAAACTTGTAAAAATGTATAAGAAAAGTTTGTATATAATATTATATCGTACTTTTAACGGGATAGCTGCAAGGCTAAGTTTTAATCGTGTCATTTTATGGACACCACTGAAATTCTCTACACAACTATAATATATGATAGTTCTTTTATACATATTATATTCATGTACACCGTTTTCTATTAGAACTCATACAATTTGACATTAAAAGCAAATTGAACTAATATATAGTTACGGAAACTTTAGTGCTCTCATTTGAGCCATAATTAACTATACTCCATGTCAGAAGCACACTGACAGAGCTTCTCGCTCAAGTAACAGTACTAAAATGAAGAAGACAATGAGAAGGGTTCCTTTAATATACTTTCTGCTGAATAACGTATATAATCCTTGTAATACATTATTTGTTTTTGATGATGACTCTTGTTCCATCAACAATGACTGAATCAATGGCTGATTTATTCGAAGGTGTGCAGATAGAGGATGACATATAAAATGATGAATATCAAAAGTCCATGCTTTTTGAGAGACTCGAACCCACGCCCGACTTGGCTTCAGTTTCTAAATCAGTGTCTTGACTGGCCAAAAGCATACGGGTGAATATTGTTTCATTATTTGATTCAAGAGAAATTATTTCAGAAATGATGAGTCATGTAATACGTCCACTCATTATGAGTATCCAATCAGTTTGTTATCATTCTGAGTTCGTATTAAGCCCTCTAATTGTTGCTCTCATTCTGCAGGATTTGAAGCGTATTATACAACTCTCAGGATTTGCTGATCCTAATTAAACTCAAGTGTAACGGGTGATTATATAAAGAGTGCTAATCAACCCCACTTGCTCATGCAATTATTATTATGATCGCTGGTTCGACAAAACGATGAGAGATAGAGCGAAATATTCAATTAATTCCACCGTGAGAATTGCATAAATAACTACGCTAGACACGCAAGTATGTATCCACATCATTGCACGCATTCACTGCAATTATTGAGTCTACCGGAATACGAACTATATTCGAATCAATATATTCATAGTCAAGTATACCTACTTCTACACAAAATTATCACATCAGGGTGGTGAACAAAGATTCCAACTTCACTAGACAAACAGTGGTTACTATGAGTTATTAATTAATTGGATCCATTATACTGTTGATAAAATCAAATGCTGAGTTATTTTACATACTGCAGGTCGGTGAGGTCGCTATTATATAGCACTTTATATAGAGATTCAATTATCTGCATATACTAACTGTTCTAAGTATACTATGTGAGCTCTAATTCAGCTATTGACAGTTAAACAATATGATAAAATTACTCTTCCATTGAAAAAAATGATGAGGTGTTCCAACATTGTTTCCACAATTCTATTGGTGAGGCTGAAATGTGAAGAGCATTGTGTCTAATGTGGGGGGAGGGGTCAGGGGTCAAGTTAACGTTACCCCATGTCGACGCACTCATTGACCGCAAGAAATAAATGATGTCAGAAGAAAACTCCAGGGAAAATTGGTCTCAACACGTAACTTTCACAAGAAGAAAAGAATCTCGAATGAAACTGTGAAAAGAGATTCGTAAAAAGAACTTTATAACAATCAGTGTAACAATCGCACAATAGAAAAGACTGTTGGTAACGTAACTGATTCAAACTGATACAATCGGAGGCGATTTTGTAATTCGGAACCTGATTTGATTGTGGGATTTTTTTAGTCTTTTTGAATGGCTACTACCAATCTGTTGAAGTTTTACTCTACATGAATGTGAATGAATGAAGATGAAATAGGTCCATGGGACATTGGAAGTGAACGTATATAGTTCCACATTGTCATGCCATTTAGATTGAAGTATCAGAGCTTCAGAAGGAAAAGAGGTGAGGGGATTGGGTGATTGTATGGGCTAATAGCCGGGGTTGGTGTGATGGGGTAGGGGGTGATGGGTGTGACGACGCAGTATGTATTCAGAATTCAGATATTGAGAAAGGAAATCCAAGTCGACTACGCCTGTACGAAGAGTAGAAAAACGAGCAAGATGTCTAAACCCTTGGAAGAAATAAAGGATTCTGTTGGAAGAAAAAGACGGGAGAAATTCATTTGCGGTTTCGCGATCTTGCAATAAATTTCAGTAACATTTCTCTCTCCTTTCTTTCGCTCACTCTTACAAGTATTTTCTTCAGGCTGCCTTCACTATCGCTCTCTGTGATGTGGCCCACTTCATTTTTATACTCCACTCTGTCTTTCTCTTTCAGAAAGTCTTTTCTTTCTCACCAATAAAATCGATCGCTATTCATTTTTCATTTCCTTTTGTTTACTTTAAAAGCCAGGTGTATTCGATAAAAACGTTACTTTTCATCACCTCTTAATCTTGTAAGTGCATGCCCGAATGATACACAACATGACAAATTATAGACATACATTAAAAAAGAAATGATCAGGCAATTTCCAAGAAATTCAAATAGATATATAGAAAAAATAGAAATGAATAGAAATGTAAAATATAAAATGGAGATTTTCATTCAAATACATATACACTGAAATATTCAGTAGCGTATCGAACACTTTCAACATTTAAAAGGTCCATTATTTCTTACGATCGTCAATTTTCTCAAACCACGATTGTAACTAATCGGTTACTTTGTCATGGGAAAATCATTTTCAAAATGATCTTGAATCGTTCGGATAAGATTTCATTATCAAGCAAACAACAATCAACTAACAGCATTGGTCTTCATGCCTGCGTTTGCATGGCACCTATATATACATTTCTTTGACGTCCTTCAAACAACCACTCGAACCATGCCGTTCTACAAGCTATAATCTACTTGCAGTCTTGCAGTTTCTGTGAATATATGTTGGCATGATCTTGAACGATCTTGACACCTCCTACTCTTTATAATAATATAAAAGAGTTCAAAAACTGATCTAGTCTGGTTGTGCTGTGCGAACATGAAGTCAAGACGAACGACGGAAGGAAACTCCATATTTACCTGTCAGTGTCAGGTGTACTTGCATTCCGACCTCGAGGAGAAGTGAAGACTGGAACACCTGCCCTCCTCCTCCCCCTCTTCACAGAGCTATCTGGCCGAACTTCCGGTGTTCGTAGAGTGAAGAGCGTTTTCAACTGTGGTTCCGCTCCGTTGAAGTCATTTTAGTTCCATTCCTTCGCATGTTTCTTACCTCACGGCGAGAAAATGAGGATTCATATAAAAACAAACAAAAAATATAGAATTCTAGATGATATACTATGAAAATGAAAGTGATGAATTTGACCGTCCACTGCACAGCTGAGATACAACTGTTAGATCTTGATCCACGCGGTCGCTGGTTCGAGTCCCTTCATGTGCATGTACTCGCCTTTCCACCTCTCTCTCATTCCATTATCACACTCTCATTCGGATCTATAGCTGTTCGTATAAAGTCAATTATCAGCATCAAGATAATGTATCAATTTGAAATCGTTTTTGTTTTTCTGTGAGAGCGGATATAAACAATGAAAACCTGAGAAATGATGTAACAACAATCGCGTCAATTTTATTTTTCATTTTTGTGGAGGGAAAAGGTTGACCAAAATATGGGCATAGCTTTTTATGGTAATGGAACATCGAGTCTGTAACGTTACCAGTGAGCCGTATAGTGAACGAACAACCTTGTCATTTGCCGGACGTTCTTCATTAGTTTACTTACGATGTTGTGATGTTTAACATGAAATTGCACTGTCGTTCACACAACGTTTTAGGCTCCAACATAACGAACATTACGTATTATTTCGCTCGTGGACATTTCGACCTTGTTATGTATTTTAATTTCATTTTCCATGACCCAACAGCACCAAGTTTTCTGCGATGCTCAGTGAGAATATGCGTGAGATATTAACAGCGTCATCAAATTTTATTTTTTATCAATTGAAAATACACACACACACATATATATATATATATATATATATATATATATATATATACATATATATATATATATATATATATATATATATATATATATATATATATATATATATATATATATATATATATATTCGGGATATTATAGTTATGCCGAAAAAGATACGCCTCGACCGGGATGATATTGGATCGTATCCAAGAAGTTCAATTATCGTATACATATATATATATATATATATATATATATATATATATATATATATATATTCATTACCATATAAATTAGTTCATATTCGTTCATATTTTTTTACAAGTTGTTTCCAATTTTGATAACATCATTCGTTGCACTCGATTAGTATCGTTAACGTTATATTTCACCTTCTCTCACGACGAATTAGGGCTAGGCGTACACTAAGCCATCACCTAACGAAATGAAAACGAGGTAAATTCAATCGAATTATAGATGTTTCAGTTATGCGTCCTTCCACTTTGAATAAGATTCTCGTTATTGGGGCTCACAAAAGAGAATTGGATTCTGATAATAAATGATCGTCGTTCACATGGTTTGTATGGTGTGAGTTCACCCGTAAGATAGTCCTTGGATATATATATATATATATATATATATATATATATATATATATATATATATATATATATATATATATATACATATATATATATATATAAACCAGCATCCACTATGTTATAATATGTTACTCGTAATATATATCGCTCCGGTAGCTATATATGGGTACCTTGTGCCTTCGTTTGCAGCCTTAGATTTATGGAATTTCGGTGAATTTCGTTCTCACATAAATTCTCAGTTGGTTGGATGGTGTTCGTTTTCATTTCCGGGTACGAAGTGAACGTTATAGTGTACTAATTATTTCTATGTTATATACACACATATATCCTCTGTATATAACTTGTAGCGACAATTCTTCTCTGTTGGTCCGAAAAAAGTATTTAAATTGATATTATTTTAGAATTATTTTCCGAAATTTGGTTATCCATGTTGACGTAATGGCAACGTTAACTGTTCAGTTACGATTTGGTAAAAACTGTAGCTGGTGAACATTTTTGTGTATATTTCATCTTTTATCTGTTGCAGGCAATTCACCGTTACGGTATTGTTCTTTATAGTCCCGTGGTCTAATTCACAGTATTTCTTTCATTTCTTCATTTCCATAGTATATAAAATTGTTCGGTATAATGGATGTCCTGAGCATGTACACACGCAATTTTTTCGTACTCATTCGAATTAACTATGAGATGATTGACATCATATATATACATTCGTGTGGAATGATTCAAAAAAGTTAATTTTGAACAAATTTGAATAAAGATGGATTATTGATGATGGATTCATGCAATATTATTAATTCACTCCAATATGTCTCCATTATTCCTCGCTAATGGTCACATTTTTTCATCAGTTTTTCATATTCATAATATAGGCCTACTTTTCATAAATATTCCTGCATGATACAAGAATTCCTATTTTTTAAATAACGTCGATTCATTGGTGACATCTTTGAAAGCTTTCATAAGAGATACTTATTTTCTGCGTACTTTCCATCTTGAACCATCTCTTCACCCCACACCAACACAAGAAATATAAAATGAAAAAGAAGAGTCTGGTAAATGTTGAGAGCTATATGGTACGATTTTTGCTGCTCTTTATATTGCTAAATGACATCTGCAAACAAACACAGGGGTTTTTCTAACGATATTAAATTTTCCATTAGGAAGGAAAATTTCCCTTTTAGTCTTTAATTTAATATCAAGACTGGCAAAGCCCTTCTCAATAGTTAATGCAAATTGATGAATACTGCCTTGTTACCAACTCATGAATAATATATAAAACAACCGTCAAAAGCTATGATAATCAATAACACGATGCACGTTCGCATGAAAACAGAAATAAACAACAACAGAAACAATATTAATAATAAAAAGTGTTGTGTAGGTCCATATGTAGACCTACTATCGGTAGGAGACATGCATGCATTACAAATGTCAAAGCATAATGTCATAGCAAAGATAAAAATATATGTAACGTTTTGCGAATGTATAGAAAATCGAGTGTCATAATTATATTCATATTGCTACTATGACAAATAACGTTGACAGAAGATTCTTAGCTAATATTTTTTCTCATTGAATATCATGTCCATATATCATTATATATATATCAATGTTTGAATTGAGACATCAAATTCAAATCAAATCGGACTTTCATAACGAATTACCTATCGACGTATGTGATACTCAGTAAATTGAATACACACATAATTTCTGAAGATGATTTTTTTCCTTCCATAACATCGAAACTTGATACCAAATCAAGATGACTGGAACCATTTCAAGCAGTGAAAAAAATGGTCATCAGGCCATATCTCTCCACAAATATTTATCATTTTCAACACATGCTCCTGAATTTTTTTTTCTATACCATTGTATTATCAAAAGCCTACACCTCATACACACAAGTAGGCTATTGTGCTTCAAAAATTTTTCAACAAGTTCCCTATAATAGTATTGAATGCACTGCACTTATCAAAGTGCTTTTAATTCACTTCCCCACACGTCTATTGCATCTTTCTTTGTTGGTCATGCTCCGTTCGGTGCAGGTTGTGAGAGTTATTCTCCGGTCACTGTCGGATTATTCCCACCATACTTTTATGTGTTTGTTACCTCTTGCTCGACCCTGCTGCCTTGGACGCCGTTTTGCTCGACTTGCGCTCGTAAGGGGTGTACAAACAACCGATTGGGATATCACGAAACTCAAATTTAAAATGTAGAACATCTACATTGAAAAGTTCTGTAAAATACCTGTACTTATTTATGCTCATTCTGAATTAACAGCATGAATTGCGTCTTTTTTATTTCATCTCTTCTTTGATACTGTTATATTTTTTTTCTCAGTGTAACTACGTCATTATCACAGTGATATTACCCAATGTTTCTTTCAGCGACCTTCCGAGTCCGGGGATCAGAATACTCACGGTTCACTAGCATATTTCCATATAGAGGTAGAGAGTTTGAAGATAATTAGAAATATATCTGTCGCGCATTATGCAAAATGATATGTTCACGTGCTATGGTTCAAACTAATATTGTATCGATTATGAACAGCGAATTCTGAAATATATTGGCTCCTGAGTGCGTGAATGAAAAACACAATTCATCAATTTTTCCTCATTCAATTCTCACTTCAGAATGTACATTGCTATAAATTGGAAATAAAATACAAACTATGCCGTGAGAATATCTGAACCTATACCACGAAGCAGTCCTGTTAATTCTTTTCTATCCTATTCTTTTTTTTATTTTCACAATCGCTATGATTATGAGATAAACGATGGAGAGATTGATAAAGGGCACTTCCTTTCATCAACCCACATCACAATATTTATACTACCATCTCCAGTTGATTACAGATGCAATTAATGTCATCCATTGGACGGTAAAGATCGTGGTGATAATAGTTATTATGTTGGCCCACCTAGCCTTTTGGCCGTTTGTCTCGGTAGACAGCTCTCCTTTACCACCTGTCGCATGCATTAATGTACTCGCTCGACCCTAGCCGATATTAGACCGAAAATATTTCATATTGTGAACAGAGGATGTACAGGTGATATAGGCCTACCGGTATAATGGATGTTCATCATCTTGTTTGTGTCATAAGTGAAATTGACTATATTTTCATGACATTATACCATGGTAAATTTCGAATTTATATTTCATGTATATATATATATATGTATATATATATATATATATATATATATATATATATATATATATATATATATATATATATATGTATATGTATATGTATATGTATATGTATATATATATATATATATATATATATATATATATATATATATATATATTCAATATTATAATATATTATATATATATATATATATATATATATATATATATATATATATATATATATATATATATATATATATATATATATATATATATAAATGAATGGTGAATATATTTGTCCCAGTGTTACTTTTCAATCATGCTGTGTAAAAAAAACTTCCGAGGTTATGAGCTTCATTGCATAGATGATTACTGTCAGTTCGAAGCCTTGTATTCGCAGGAAGTGCATTAGACTGTATAGTAAGGCATCACCATTCAAAGCTTCAAATTGCAGTTAATTTCTATGAGATAAATGAAGGTAAATTATCGTTACGAACTCTATTCTCTTGATAGCTGTAAGATTTCGTATACAAAATATTACAATCCATCAACATGTACATAACTAGGAATTGTCCATGAATAATCAAGTATGACAGCTGAAAGATCTCTATCATCTATTAACGATTGTAAACATATTGATCCGAATCATCATTTTTCAAACGTTGGTAATGTTATGAAATGAAACAAAGAAACAATCACTTCTCGGTGCTATAATTTGTAGTGATTTTTATCCGATGAAGTGTAGTTGCGATACTAAAACTATTTGAGCTACTTAGTATAATTCAAATATACCGCCATCATCAATAGGTGACACTCTTCAGTAACAAATTACCATTGTTTGTCTCCATATGCATCATAAACTCCGTAGGATTTTATCCAGGTTCTGTGTACTGAATCTGTTACTGATCGTATTTTTTGTTCAGCTTCAAAATTACATGGTATCAATTTAATAATCATCCATGCATATTTTGATATATTTTCTTCTTGAGTTCATGAATTTGATGTCTCTAATACTGCAAGAGTGATAATTCAATCATGAATGCCATTAAAATATGTTTGATGGTATTTTATTATCTGCCCGTCTGCCTAGAGAAAACTGGAAACTAAAGTCGTATAGCCGGGCGTCAGTTCGAGTTCAGTACGAGACACCATAGATTATCAAATATCATTCGTCTAATCATTCGAGCCCTCGAATAGCCTGGCTGCAATTTTAATTATTTCATCTATCACCCTCTCAATTCCTACACTTAAATAACTCAGCTGTTGAAGTATTCATGGATCGTCATCATCAATATTTTATCCATGGTTGATGCCCACCCTCGTGTAACATCACATGGAGAACACCTCACCTGTTTTAATCCAGTTTTAGTTCCGGTGTCATCATATAACATTGTATATCTTTTCTATCGTGTATCAATTACGGTTTAAGCTGAGCTCGATGTGGATGTATACATATTTATACATACATATAATGTGTGGGAAACGGTTGCTGTACTTGAGCCATGCACCGCACTATAATTATAATCAAAGCTAGACCTTTTTTTTATAAACATTATAAGCTATATATAAAAAATGTATGCAATTGTCCGCTCTGCTTATCTCATCCAACAACAATATTGCCTTCACCAGGCACAGACCAGACAAGACTTATATTATTGATGAGCGTCAATCAAAGATATACTTGTATCCTCGAAAGAAGTTCGTGTAATCAGTCTACTCACCAGAGAATTGTATTGAAAATTAGCGAATACATAATCTATCTGCAACTTCGAGGATTTAACTCTTCAGAAAAATGCAGTTGCGTTGATTATCAATATCCTCGTTTTGAGAATTCTCAGTAAACTTGAAAATGGTATGGTTAAAAAAAAAAATATATATATATATATTTATACTTCATATGATTCAAATCAAGTATGTATAGGCTTACCGATATATATATACATATATATATATATATATATATATATATATATATATATATATATATATATATATATGTTTGACTTTAAGCTTTCACAACTCATTATGTGCAATAAATTGAATATTTTTGGATGTAGTTGTGTAATGATGATAAAATAAAACAAACTCTTTTAATTTTATATTTAAAATAATTAGTTTTATTCTCGAAAGCTCAACGTTTCATGACCTTTATCGGTCACCTCTTCAGGAGCAATGACAAAAATTGAAAATATTAGAAAAACAACAATTACAAAAACAATCAAGAAAAACATTCATATGAACACAAGTGGCTGTGGTTTACTGAACACGGCTTCTCAGATTGTATATTTTATTAAAACCAGAGTTCATGGATTGACCTTTCTTCTGATTCTCGGGTCCAGCTACCGGTTCATTTTGTTTCATTTCTTTCTTCTTAATCAATGCAATAGCTGTTGCCCAAGAATCAGAAAAGCTGTATCCGCAATCGAGACCGTTAATATTTAAAGGATGTTTGATAATTTCGAGACCCTCGCTGATTGCTCTCTTCCAACGATGGCTTTCGTGATTGATTATTTTGGCCTTGTCATATAAGATGTTATGGATTCTTCCACCTTCATCTACCAATGTTGCATGTGTGGCAACAGCTGATAGATTAGGTGAACTCCTTCTATGTTCTTTAAGGCGCTGTATCAGTGGTTTCTTGGTTTGACCTATATAACACAAACCGCAGTCACAAGGTATCCTGTATACACCACAATTCTCCTGCGGAATAACGTCTTTAACGGGTGTAAAAAAGGAATTTAGTTTTCTTGTTGTTGTGAAGATAGTTTTTATATTATGCTTCTTTAGCATTCTTCCAATCTTATCCGTTGTTCCATTGATGTAAGGAAGAAGTATAGTTGTGGGACTTTGCTCTTCTGTCTCTTTTGGTCTCTTTGCGTTGATCTTAAACGCTTCATCAACTTCTTTTTTCGAGTAACCATTCTGAGAAAAAATTCTCCTCAGATAGTTCAATTCAGAAATTAAATGATCGTCATCAGAAAGAGCAGTAGAACGTTGAACTAGATTAGTCAACACGGATTTCTTCTGAGATGGATGGTGATATGAACTGCCTTGTAGGTACCGGTTTGTATGCGTTTTCTTTCTGTATACTGAATGACCCCATGAACCATTGTCGTTTCGCTCGATCAACAAATCTAAGAATGGCAGTTTGTTGTTCTCTTCCATTTCCATTGTGAACTGTATCTTAGGGTGTATCGAATTCAGATGTGCGAGAAAATTGTGAATTTCACCTTCACCATCTCCGAAGAGAATGAAACAATCATCTACGTAACGGAACCAACATTTTGGCTTATATATTGATGTCTCTAGGGCCTTCTTTTCGACAATTTCCATGAACAGGTTCGCTATTAAGGGCGATAATGGGCTACCCATAGCTAGACCATCTCTCTGTTTATACAGTTGCCCTTCATACGAAAAATAGCTAGCGTCTAGGCATCCTTTAATCAAGTTGCAGTACGTTGGTGTAAACGTATGATTGTCTTCCAGTGTAGTTATCGCTTCGTCAACGGGCACGTTAGTGAATAGTGAAATAACGTCAAAACTCACCATAATATCACCCGGTTCATGTTTTAACCCTTTTAGTTTCTCTAAAAAATCCGATGAGTTTCGTACGTAGCTGGATATAGACTCGTTTAGATCATTACATTGCTTAGCTACATACCTTGCTATATCATGGGCAGGAGAACCAATCGCACTGACAATCGGTCTCAAGGGAATACCTGGTTTGTGATATTTTGGGAGGCCATAAATCTTAGGTATTCTCGAATCTTGCGGTGTAAGTTTTTGTATTACTTCTTTAGGTAAATTCGCTTCTCTCATAAGATTTGCCAGTTTACGTTCGTGCGTTACTGTTGGATTTCGGTTGATTTTTACATAGGTTTCGTTATCATTCAACAACTCGTTCATCTTCTCCTTATAGTCTGAAGTTTTTAAAATACATGTCGCATTTCCTTTGTCTGCTTTCAATATTCTAATATCGTCATTCTCGCGTAGCTCTGAAGAAAGCTCTGAAGAAAGGTTTCAATTTCGCGGTTGCACCGAGATCAATTCCGGTGGAAGATATAATTATAGGCGTAGAAGCTGTAATTCGAACTTTCCCGAAAAATCTAGCGGAAGAAATAAAACAAGATGTGTCAAAAATAGTCAGAGATAATTTCAAAAAATCAATTCCGAATAACCTCACGTTTGACGAACGTAACGCAATCCAAGAGCTACGCGAGAATGACGATATTAGAATATTGAAAGCAGACAAAGGAAATGCGACATGTATTTTAAAAACTTCAGACTATAAGGAGAAGATGAACGAGTTGTTGAATGATAACGAAACCTATGTAAAAATCAACCGAAATCCAACAGTAACGCACGAACGTAAACTGGCAAATCTTATGAGAGAAGCGAATTTACCTAAAGAAGTAATACAAAAACTTACACCGCAAGATTCGAGAATACCTAAGATTTATGGCCTCCCAAAATATCACAAACCAGGTATTCCCTTGAGACCGATTGTCAGTGCGATTGGTTCTCCTGCCCATGATATAGCAAGGTATGTAGCTAAGCAATGTAATGATCTAAACGAGTCTATATCCAGCTACGTACGAAACTCATCGGATTTTTTAGAGAAACTAAAAGGGTTAAAACATGAACCGGGTGATATTATGGTGAGTTTTGACGTTATTTCACTATTCACTAACGTGCCCGTTGACGAAGCGATAACTACACTGGAAGACAATCATACGTTTACACCAACGTACTGCAACTTGATTAAAGGATGCCTAGACGCTAGCTATTTTTCGTATGAAGGGCAACTGTATAAACAGAGAGATGGTCTAGCTATGGGTAGCCCATTATCGCCCTTAATAGCGAACCTGTTCATGGAAATTGTCGAAAAGAAGGCCCTAGAGACATCAATATATAAGCCAAAATGTTGGTTCCGTTACGTAGATGATTGTTTCATTCTCTTCGGAGATGGTGAAGGTGAAATTCACAATTTTCTCGCACATCTGAATTCGATACACCCTAAGATACAGTTCACAATGGAAATGGAAGAGAACAACAAACTGCCATTCTTAGATTTGTTGATCGAGCGAAACGACAATGGTTCATGGGGTCATTCAGTATACAGAAAGAAAACGCATACAAACCGGTACCTACAAGGCAGTTCATATCACCATCCATCTCAGAAGAAATCCGTGTTGACTAATCTAGTTCAACGTTCTACTGCTCTTTCTGATGACGATCATTTAATTTCTGAATTGAACTATCTGAGGAGAATTTTTTCTCAGAATGGTTACTCGAAAAAAGAAGTTGATGAAGCGTTTAAGATCAACGCAAAGAGACCAAAAGAGACAGAAGAGCAAAGTCCCACAACTATACTTCTTCCTTACATCAATGGAACAACGGATAAGATTGGAAGAATGCTAAAGAAGCATAATATAAAAACTATCTTCACAACAACAAGAAAACTAAATTCCTTTTTTACACCCGTTAAAGACGTTATTCCGCAGGAGAATTGTGGTGTATACAGGATACCTTGTGACTGCGGTTTGTGTTATATAGGTCAAACCAAGAAACCACTGATACAGCGCCTTAAAGAACATAGAAGGAGTTCACCTAATCTATCAGCTGTTGCCACACATGCAACATTGGTAGATGAAGGTGGAAGAATCCATAACATCTTATATGACAAGGCCAAAATAATCAATCACGAAAGCCATCGTTGGAAGAGAGCAATCAGCGAGGGTCTCGAAATTATCAAACATCCTTTAAATATTAACGGTCTCGATTGCGGATACAGCTTTTCTGATTCTTGGGCAACAGCTATTGCATTGATTAAGAAGAAAGAAATGAAACAAAATGAACCGGTAGCTGGACCCGAGAATCAGAAGAAAGGTCAATCCATGAACTCTGGTTTTAATAAAATATACAATCTGAGAAGCCGTGTTCAGTAAACCACAGCCACTTGTGTTCATATGAATGTTTTTCTTGATTGTTTTTGTAATTGTTGTTTTTCTAATATTTTCAATTTTTGTCATTGCTCCTGAAGAGGTGACCGATAAAGGTCATGAAACGTTGAGCTTTCGAGAATAAAACTAATTATTTTAAATATAAAATTAAAAGAGTTTGTTTTATTTTATCATCATTACACAACTACATCCAAAAATATTCAATTTATTGCATATATATATATATATATATATATGCTATGTTGATTACAACTTTTTCATCGCCTGCGTATGAGATGGAAAGACCTTTGAGGGACATAAAATCAATAGTGAATTCCCGCGAACGCGATCAATTAGTTTTCACTTACTTACTACCTTTTGGATACATTCTGAACATTCTAATACCCTCATTAAATTCTGTTATAAATGTCACAACACCTTAACAGAATTGGAGCACTATAATTATGGAATAATAAATTGGTTGAGGACGGAAGTGTATGTTAACAGGTTGTAAAATCAGATGTGCTATAATCTTTAATCACGCCATGATATTCTAATTTAGGTGAATGAAGAGGATATTTCACATAAAATGAAAGATTTTATAACATTGTTCACTGTATATCATGTATGAGAGAGTTGGATGTTAACTCGTGAGCTCTTCATTATTATATCTAATGATAAATACATAGATTGTTAGTATTATAATACAAAGATTTGTAGAACCTATGAGAACGGATTCAGTATTAGGGCCGGTGGAAAGTGTTAGTCCAACACAAAGACTCAAAATTGACTTTATTATATGAAATATAGGAGAAGCTCATCATACACGATGGTGAAAAGTAATTGTATCTGATCCCGACACAATGTAACTGACGAAATAACCCATCATCACAAAATTGTAATGGCAGTACATTACAGTATATATTATGGCAGTAACATTATATAACATAGGGCCTATACAAAATCAAATTATAGTCACTTCATAGTGAATTTAACAAAAAAAAATTGGCGGATCGATAATTCGTATAATACGGACCATTCCACGGTCAAACTTCAATTCCGAGTTGTGATGAAATAATTGATGTCCAGCTTTTCAGTCCTCATTTTCCCTAATTTTGACAACTTTTGAATATTTCAGTCACTTCATTCACAATACATTAATGACATTGAAAGATTGTTCGATTCAGTAATCAATTCAATTCTACCTTTGAAAAGTTGAGATCTTGAATACGACGTAGTATATTGATTAATATGCCATTGATTACTTCACATAGCTTATTATCACTCGAACCTGTTGATTAAGACTGTTTCTTGTAATACTGAAGATTCCAAATGAAGTAGATTCGTATCTACACATTTAATTACAATTTATTCACATTTCAGAATGATCACATATGAGCCCTGATTCGTTGAGACATTTTTAGTAGGCCAACCTGTGCGGAATAAACAACGAGTGCGCTCGTCTGCTTTCAAATTGGGAAAGAAACACAATAGAGGTGGAAGTTTATTGATATATCCGATATAAGTACTTTTGAGAATCGATAATAATAATCCATAGGATATATTCTCACATTCATATAGGCCTATTGCATCGATTAAACTCTTGATATTGACATTCATATAAGTTATCGTTATCAATTTTCATAATGATCGACTTGCATCTATATTGAAATATGAAATTATACTCCGAATTTCAATCGATTTGAGCTTTTATTATTGGATGGGGTTTATTTCGGAAAAGTCGTACACATTTATAATCCAAGAATCATTTTCAAATACGAGCTTGCCATACATAATCATATTGACACATTTAAATTAATTCAACTGATTCTAAAATTCATACAGATGAGTGGAATCACTCACTTTGATTGTGCCAGTCCTAACTAGAACGAACAGAATAACATGTTGATGCAAATTTGTTTCCAGTTTATAACTATAATGATTATTATAAACTCAGAACAAATTTGCATCTATCATTATTTACAATGGAATCTAATGAACAGAATACACACATGGAAACTGACAACCAAAGTCCTATTTCCATATTTGAATTGGAATAAATGTACTGTAGTTTATCTTCCACTTGAAAAACTCACTCATGAAATTTGTTGTGAATAATGATTTTTATCGTATTGCTCACACAAATATATCATTTTTACACACACACACACACATATTTATGTATATATGTATATATATATATATATATATATATATATATATATATATATATATATATATGTATATATATATATATATATATATATATATATATATATATATATATATATATGTATATATATATATATATATATATATATATATATATATATATATATATATATATGTATATATATATATATATATATATATATATATATATATATATATATATATATATATATATATATATATATATGTGTGTGTATGTGAGTATACATATTGTTTTAATGAAAGCATATAGTGTAAAGCATTTTAAAGCGATTAATTAGATGGTATAACAATGGAAGTATTAGGCAAACTATTGCTGTACCTAGCGAGAGTGCAGTGTACGAGTAGCGTGGGTGGGTGGGTATAAGGTGGTGTGTATAGATGGAGGTTGTTGATTTATTTCCGTCAATTGGCTCGAAACCGATTCAACATTCACGTTTGCCAACTCGACAGAACTTGTGGTATATCAAGTCTCTCAGTGACCCACTAGTTGTAGTTTTGTTTCTAGCCAATTTGAATAGGAATCAAACAAATGAAATGACAAAACTCAGCCACCCTTATATATACACACATATATATATATATATATATATATATATATATATATATATATATATATATATATATATATATATATATATATATATATATATACCGGTATATATATATATATATAGCTTATACTCGGCTGTTACTCCGCGTTGATCGGGTATGGGTTTGAATCCTGCAAACTGCATTATTTTTTGTTATTGATTCCTCTCATTTTTTAGATCATTCGTATCATACGTAACCTCTTAGGAGACCTGGACCCCTATTCCTGAGATAAATGAGATGTGAGAAAAATAAAAATGAGTGAGAAAACGATTACCTCTTTCAAAATGGCCGATTGTTAATGGTAAATCATATCACCAGCTGAAATCACCGGAATTTGTGATTTATCATTCACAAATGGAACCGTTCTGTTTTATTTTCCACCCGAAATATACATTGTGAGTTGTCTTGACAGTATAACGCCGACCTGATTTTCGAGGTTCCTGAAACCGTAACAACGACTGCCACTTGGAATAACGTCGTGAGTCTGGCTATAGCTACAAGAGACCAAAGGACTTCGAATGGTTCCCATCTACTGGTGAAGCTGAGCAACAATTCCATAGCAACATTTCCAGTATTTGTGTGTTTCCATTGTTGTTGGCAGAAAGTCCCAGCACTGCTTCTGATGTGGGCTAAAAAATGGTCACATTTGTGCGTTCCAAGTCTCTAAGAGACCGTGCTGTCATTATCTTGTATTGACATGGTATTTAGCTCTCCTATTAGGAACATTATCCAATAAAAGTCGTTGTCTCTTTGAGCTATAGCTAGGTCTAGGACGTAATTGTAGGTGGCAGTCACGGTAAGGGTATTTTTATAGTTCTGCTTGTATGATACAGTTCATTTCATTTGAATGATTACCATAAAGTACGTGAATGCACAGTACAATCAGAGATGAAAATAACTTCTTGTTGTATCTCGATACTCTGATCGTATTTAGTTTTTGAATTCAGTTCCAGAAATCAGGTTACCGAAATGAATTGAATTCTGAAGTATTAAAATAATAAAATTGTATAGCACGAACGTTACATATCTCGAAGTATTCCAATTCTACAAGCATGAAGCTATATTGCAGTTCGTAATTGAAGTTTGGAACAATAATGAAGTGAGTTCCTTATTTAATGGTTATGAAGTCTTGTGGAATATTGCATCCTTGCCATTTAAACGAGGAATCTCAATTACACTATACACAGAATTAACCACCGTTCTGACTATACTATTAAGAAAACTTCACCATGGCTGAAGATATTTGTAGTGAGTAAAAACAGATTGATTATTTCGAAAAAAATGCTGTATATTCAAATAGATTTTATCCATGGTGATAGCCAACATAGTAACAATCTCAATCGATCTGTAGTCTCAATCGATGATAGTTTGAAGTCCGCCTTGTATAGTTTTCCTACACACACAGAATGATGGTGTTTTAGCTAAGTATAGGAGCTTTGAAACTACAATTTTAGCTACTGAATGTCGGTAAAGTGTGCCAAGTTAGGCAGCGTCGCCCGAACCGACGCCCAAGCCGACGCCTTTGAGAAACCCCAGAATACGCGTCACAAAGTACAATCATACAACCATACTAACATACATGCATATCACAGTGCATAAAACTGGATAAATTAAACTTGGAATAATAAAATCATAAATTGATTATCTTTTATTTTGTTCATTTATTGTTGTAATTGTCCAATAAGTAACGGTTTCGAGAGAGAGAATGAAGTGTTTCATGGAAATTGATAATCACGCATCATATGCACGAAAAGTGAATTTACGGCTGTCTTTTGCCGGATGTTGGGATGAATTGCTTCGTTGGCTCTATCGAACATGCCACAAATTATATAACAGTCGTATAAGAATGAAGTAACTGACAAAAAGCTATGTTGAAGATATTGAAGAGTACATTTATGTTGAAGTATAATATATTCTTATATGAAGGTATACTTATTAAAACTTTTGTGGTCTAGCAAGATATATCGTGCGGATTCATGCAATTCTGTTAAATTTATCTGAGTATCTCCGTTTTTTCTCGCCGGATGTATTATGATGAATCTGTGAAACATGTATTTAATTACACATTTGAATGTTCACGAGTTATTTTGGAAGTAATAATTATTCAAACTCATTCGCCTCGACAAGTGATATTATATCGTGCGAAATCAAAATAAATTTCATCAAATTCAACTCGCTATTCTCCGTCCATCTTATCTTATCACCGGAAGTATTGTGATACATGCTTGTGTTCTTGAGAAAACCAAATGATCGGATAGTTATTATTAATCCTCACTTGCCCGTCATTTGCCGGTAAACCGTATCCAGACGCGCGGGTGGCTGACACCACTATTGTTCCCAACATTTCGGCTTACGAATAGGCCCACTCTCCCGCCGAGACTTAAAATACACGACGACCGTGGACTTCAAGCTATATTTACGAACGCAAGTGAATCTATCATATAACGCTGCATATAAAAATAACTGTCAATCACAAATGTGATCGAAAGGGTGTGTTAGTGGGACAAACAAGGTCGTAATAACCTGAAAATCGGAACATATTACACGTTCATAATCTATGAGATGCCAAGATAAAAGAAGCAATTGTTGACGATATCTTGAGAGACCGCAGGCGCTCTACGCGGGCTCGTTCTTCGCTCGCTTCAGACTCGAGTTTAACATGCATCGTGTGCTAGGCGCAACCCATAGACTAGCCCGCCGAACTCAGATTCACGTAAACGCCGTTAATTCCCTTACTCACACTTTCGATATATTTCACAGTCTATATATTTTTTCGGTATTCAAAAATATATATCTAGGTTTTCGTAAATTAGAAATTTTTTCATTTTCCATTTCAAGAATTTGAAAAATTACACATTTTTTGCTCAAAATTCTGTGAATGCGATAACCTCCGTTTTCAAATCATTAACAGAATGCAAAAACAATCATATTGATATCTCAAAAATTACGGCCGTGAGAGTTTGCGTCGTGAAATACGAGCGCCTGCGGCCTCTTAATTGTCCTTGAATATAAAGATTTTTTCGTGTGGATTCGCGTATACTGAATACAGGATTTCTTGAATACTTTCAGAAATACAGTTTCACAGTGAATATTTTCCCAAGAAATTACTGAGACAAGCAGATCAGTCACTATAGCTTGTTGAGCTCTGCGGAGACAACGGTTCTATTCCCGCCGTGGGCGACGATTTCGACAGACTTTCCGTAGTTCCTTTCTGTTTCTGGACCCCTATTCCTGAGATAAATGAGATGTGAGAAAAATAAAAATGAGTGAGAAAATGATTATCTCACTTAAAATGGCCGATTGTTAATGTGGTAAATCGGCAATTTTAAGTGAGATAATCGTTTTCTCACTCACTTTTATATTTCTCACATCTCATTTATTTCAGGAATAGGGGTCCTGAAGGGACTACTGAAATGATCCCTCAAGAGCAGAGCACGATATTTTTCTTTCATGTCTAAAGAATTGTATTAAATGTTCATTTTCAATTCTATATTCATCATTTCGTTCATCTTTCGCCCACTCAAACGAATCTTGAAGCGCGTCGTTGAATACAATGCAAATTATAACAGAAAAAGCATTCACAAAATATAAATAACGAGACATCAAGTATACAAAGTCCTCCACTGTTTATGATGTCAAGGATTCGTCGTAGTGAAATCTTCTTTTCTCGATTGTTTTTCACGTAAAAAACAATTCACGCAGTCTGTTATTTCATCGAAGACGCGATAAACAAGATCAGTTCGTGAACTCTCCACTCGACGTGCGCGCTGTGCTATCCAGCGCACCCGATGATAATGACGTGACGATCATATTATGACGCCCCTTAACAAGATTACAGCGACGCCATACGTCACAGAGCGCGTCTTCAGGCGTCGGTCTGGAAATAACGGATGGTTTGTGACGTCACATCATTACTTGACACGTCTGTATATGTACGAGTGTGTGTAGAAATAACTAAATCATCTTCAACTGTTGCTCATCCGTGTAGTATGGCACATCCGGACAATTCCAGAAGTTTAATGAAGTTCCGAATCCAGTAATATCCTGTCATCAACCCTCTTGCGCGTTGCATCTGCTGTAATGGTACTCACCGTTGTTTGCCGTCAGGAAATAAGATCTAATTACATTTCGGCTTGGCTTTTGGATAATTATATTTTAACGCAATGTACTCAATAGTCCATACAGAACAATTATATGCAGTATGAATATACCATCACCCTGGTAAGCATGAAATCATGACATCTCTGGTAATATGGAATAGTCTGAAACTTATCAAATGTAATTCGGAGAACGCAGAACATACGTTGTGAAATGAGCGAGACATTTGTGAGATATCCAATAGAAATCGCCATATTTGAGTACCCGATAACCAACCTCATTGTTGTCCATACAGTATCTCGAATTCCAATATTCTGGGATACGAATTTTTTTCTCGTTATGTTCTTGTTATATCGGTATATTATGAAAAATCTCAAAATTCAATCAATTCAGTGCGCGGTGAGTAGAAACTATCTAAACTAGAAAATGAGTAGAGCGTATGGAGAGTTTTATGTGGGTCGTCTTTGCTTTGTAGAGCGCAGATGGAAACCAAAATTGAAGATACAGACGACCCGATTAGTACTGGAAAAGTTGAATCTCCATATTGCTATCCGATTATGATATGAATATATTATATACCCCCCCCCCAAAAAAAAAATATATATATATATCGTATTTACTCAGCATGCTAAGACCTCATAGTGAATACAGACGAATTCCTAAAAGTAGGCCTGTAAAATGAACAAACATAATTATTTCTGTCAGTATTTTGTTTAATGATGAAAGTATTTCATCACATTATATATATATATATATATATATATATATATATATATATATATATATATATATATATATATATTTATATATATATATATATATATATATATATATATATATATATATATATAGGCCTATATATATATATATATATATATATATATATATATATATATATATATAGGCTCTATATATATACATATATATATATATATATATATATATATATATATATATATATATATATATATATATATATATATTTATATATATATATATATTTATATATATATATATATATATATATATATATATATATATATATATATATATATATATATATATATGAGGCAACATCATGACATGATATATGAAAGAATACCGCGTTTAATTAATTCAAGTTAACGAACATTTAAATAAGTCAAATGGGATTACTACATATCTTTGATGTTGCTCTATGGCTTTAATTTAATTAAATCGAGGGCTTTGATGTACTGCATCAATAATTAATTTTCTCGTTATACTATGCACATATTTAGATTACGATCAGACGAAATACCTGCAATTATTGAAACAATTAATGCCAATAATATAACTGTGCACAGTACACAGCTCAAATGTAAGCAAGTCAACAGTGAAGCATTTCAGTATGGATAGTTCGGAAATAATTCAGAAGTGAACTATAGAATATTGTTAATGCAATGTTAGAAATATGCTTTGATATCGTGTTAAATTCATTGTTGCGTATAATTCTATATAGTCAAAGATGATGGTAGAGAACGACAATCAGTTCCAAATTGCATCTTGATTTGATCTATGGAATTTGTATCATTCCTATAGACAGACAGCATATTCAAATATGTATAGGCCTATATATATATTTTTCATTTTCAATTTATGTACCTGAAGGCATTTGATGACAGCGATGTCGATATACGTGTTGAGAATAATACCATACGCATTCCTTCAATCATACTTTGTGTCAATTTCTCGACTTTGAAGATAATATTACCCCGCTGAATTAGCCTATTGTCAACGACTAAGAACTTTTTCTCCTTTAGATAATGAGTATGTCATTCCAAAAAATGTAGTGTGTTTCAAATATGAATATACAATTGTTACCATATATACAATCACATATCATAATTACGTTTTCGAATCAACTCGAAGACTTGACAATATAGTTAGTTTTTTTTTCTATATATTAAGGACTGAGAGCACAATACGCTGAGGTATTCACGGATACAAATAATATATATATATATATATATATATATATATATATATATATATATATATATATATATATATATATATTTATATATATATAAATATATATTCTACAATGAACATGTCAACATTCAGTTATTGATATGGATATATAGTTACCGCTAAATTAACATCAGTATCAAACTGATACACCTACTTTTTCTTCCTATATACTTCACGCAGTCCTTGTGAAACTGAATTATACTTTTTTTGTTTCATTCTTTCAATTATTAAATGTATGTAGACAGAATTTGAAATGATTATCAAATATTCTGCATGTCGTATACAAGCGTATCGCGTGTAATATTCAGCGGAATGCATATGACGGTCCACCAACAACATAAATAAATTACGACGCTTCGAACCGTGCGTACACATATAGACTATCGCGTTTTATTATTACACATCAAGCCCTGTATATATGCAGCTATAGCGTTGTGGGATGTTCCGTTCGGTTTGCAAGTAACCAATCAAAATATATTTAATTTCGATATTACGTATACGATGAGTACGTAATGATCATATTTCATGATACACTATCATGTTTTTCATATTCATATAAATATATATACATATATTCAAATTTAATATATATACATATATATATATATATATATATATATATATATATATATATATATATATATATATATCAATATATATATATATATATATATATATATATATATATATATATATATTTATATATAGGCTTATATTGTGAACCATTCAGAACAGTTGAATGATTTCAGAGTAAAATACGTCACTCGTCTCTCGCCGTGCCTCTCGTCATGTAATAACACACTTTCGCTTCAGGTGTTGTAGTCGTCATCTGTTTCATACAGAAACTTACGCCTCAAGAACAGCTTTTCACGAGACTATCGGTAAAATGGCATGATATATTATCAGAGAAACGTATATATATATATATAAATTTATATATATATATATATATATATATATATATATATATATATATATATATATATATATATATATATATATACCCATCTACCTTTATCGCGACTGAAACAGTATTTTAGTAAGGTTTCCTTTACATTCAATTTGTTGGTTTTGATCAAAGAGGCGTATAGCGGCACACAATGTCGAATGGAGCGAATTTGTGAATGTATTATATGCTCTATAGGGAGCGAAGTTCTCATCGCCTTTATTCTCCAAATGTGATATTCAACTGGGTCACACGTCATTAGTTATTTATTTACGTTGAATAGAAGAAAGTCAATTAACTAGACAGAAAAAAAGAGTACGATTCCGAGTCAATTAGCTGATGCTGAACAGTGAAGTGAATGAGCCATTATGCCATTTGAATCTTATTATTTCAGCGAGGTTGAATATAGAGAACATGGGAAACCACTATTATAACATTTCGCCGTGATGTTTAGGTTCTTTGCTTGAATGGGGTGAGTTTTCACCCGATGAATAAATCCTTTCTTCGATAACAATGCGTCATAAGAGACGATTTGGTAATGGTGCCAGAGCTGTTGGCTCAATATGTTGGACATGTTAAGTATACTAGCCTAATATGTAATAGAAATCTCACCACTTATAACAAGATCCAAATGTTTGCCCTTGAATCGATTTCATATCATTCTTTCTCAAATAGTCGAAATATATATTTTTG
This sequence comes from Brachyptera risi, assembly GCA_964007535.1. Lineage (NCBI taxonomy): Eukaryota > Metazoa > Arthropoda > Insecta > Plecoptera > Taeniopterygidae > Brachyptera > Brachyptera risi. Next base: position 21,727,835 of record OZ023328.1, read on the forward strand.
TGATGTATCGACGATTTTGATCAAGACATATTGGATACATGACTTGGGGAATGATGGTTGCGATAGTGAGAATAGGTATACGAGAAGGGTCATTCTGTGTATCATTGGACCGCGGGCAGAAAATGGTCGTACCTATAAGTTCAACTAGTTTAACTATGAGTTCAAAGACAGAGGGAAACAACGAAACATATCTGGAAGGATTGTTGTTCACGCCATGAATTGATCCCTGCTCCGGCGCAATATATAACCGAGTCGTTAACGCGCCGTAAAACAACAGTATGCATTGATCTCCGCTATCCGATATAACCTATGAGTTGATGGTCCAGTCCAATCATCACAGTGAAATTAAAATGCATTATTCTCAAAGACACATGAACCGAATAATCAAGAGGATATATTCTCGTACGTACAATTATCAGCTACGTGGATTTCACGTTCGAAAATTTGAATAGAACACTTGAATAACATCAACACACTTCTACATTTTTTCACGTTGAATTCCATTGTAGAGCAAACGCTATGACATCCCACGTCGTACAGGTTAAATCCATTGTTCGTTAGATCACATACACGTTTTTCATAATTTGCATGGAGAACACTCAGTGCTTTTGTGCTCTGGCTAGACGACGGCCGCACACACCATACTAGTGGAATAATATGACCCTATACGTCGGTATTCAATTCACTCATTCAAAATCAATTCAATTACATTATCTGAATGTATATATGCGGATATATATCATTGATTATCATCAAGTATACGAATCAAGTGATTGACAGATGTCACTGCCTATACATTTATCGTACTACATGTCCGATAATGTCCACCGGTCGAGAAACATGCATTTATTCAGAGTGGCCATTCATATTACGTCCGTACACTTGGGTAATGACAGACGAGTTAATTAACTTGATTCGATCCATTTTCAAAACACGAATGGATTACGAATTAATCTTTTAATATTTTACTCGAATATATTATTCTAATTATGACGCCTCATTATTCATTCACTCGGTATGTCATTTCATAATTACAATGAATGACATAGTGAATAATTTTTTTTTTTTTGATACAACCATTTTCATTCAGAATGAATGAATATATACATTCATCAGAAATGACAACAATTGGGTGTGAAAAACATCAATTACTTGGAATGATGAAAAATCATCTTCATCCTCCAATCCACGTCCCAATTCGCAAACAATAAATATTGATAGAACAATAAATATACAGAATCAGCAGAAAATATCAAACATTTGTTATTTCATCTGTTGAACATAGATATGGTCGACAATTGGTAATACATGTGTTGGTATTTGGTGAGTACTTGGGAGGTGCCGTATTTTTCATTCTTCCTATTGTTATATGTATTCAGTTCACCACAATTTGTATACTCGATCACATATTATGGTGGTGTTTCCGATAATAACATAATAATGTGTAATATCAAACAGAATTCGAAAATAATTTACACTACTATTCGCAACGGATATTTGTTTGTATCCTCCTCTTCGAGTTTTCTATCTGATTTTTTGTCTGATTGATTACAGAGCTTTGTATTCTATTATATTCTAGTATTGTCAAAAGCGACACTACCACGTCGTGTAGTACCCAAATTCTACTGACCTGTTCAGATGGGGTGTAGGCATATATTGCTGATACCAGATTTCGGACAGGCATACCGCTCATGGAAAGAAAGTTCTCGTTACACCATGTATAATAACGAGTAGGTAAACGCGGTATGTTAGATTAGGTTAAAATTAGAATCAAAATTTAAAAAATCAATTTATTGATATTTTCAAGTGTCAACTTTTTTTTTGATTCGTATTTATACAATATTATTGCTTGGCTTGAATCAATTTGTTACAGACATATAGGCCTACAATCAAATCAGTTCCAAGAAAAATGACAATGATAATAATCATAATATAATGATAACAAATTGAAACAAGACCCACATAAGCCGAAGCCTGTGTGTAGGAGAGGGGGGAAATAAATCGACAAGTACGAAAGTATCCAAGAGGGGAAGAGGGGATATACAAGAATGAATAATCAGAATAACAGAAATAACAAAAATAGATGCGAACAACAACAGTGATATATAAATATGATGCAGTTATTCAAGCAGTTAAATCAAATGATACAAGATCATGAATGATGATAAATAACGTGATAATATTATAAATGCAGATTATAGCAATTGGAAAGTTACTGGAATATAATTTCATTCAATTTCAATTCAATTGAATTTAGGAATTAGAATAAGGAAATTAATCACTCTCCTCGCTTCTTTCTTATCGACATTGTGTATGGAGTAACATGAGCTCTTTTGCAACATAACGTCGGTTGGTACGTCCCATCAAATCCAGTTCCTTATAGCAGGGTGCAAAGGCTCAGTGTGCCAATGTGCCCTCAGTATTCAGGAGTCAACAATTTCCTCCATTTTTCTACGACTGCTTATTTTGAGTATGGAATATTTCTCACATCGCCGCAGTGGATATTAGAATGATAATTATTTTTCTTTATACGAAAATAACATGATATAGCTTCTCTTGATATATTTTTCCACATAAACGGATCATCGATTTCACAAACCCACTCGGGCAAAACGGCCTTTCCCAACAATAGGTAATACTTCTGATATGTAGACAGAAATCAATTATTTTAATCCGACTGCCAGTACCATGCAAAATATCCTCCTCTCGGATGGGTGAATAATGTTCGCGTATTAGGGTCAAGAATAGTTCCCATTGTGTCAAGAACCCATGGCACTAATGATAGCAATATGCCCATATTGCTTTATCTGGGATGCATAGATATGCTAACGAGCAGCCGAACCCATAATAATAATGGGGAATTATTATACTATCCCGAGGGGATATTATATATATATATATATATATATATATATATATATATATATATATATATATATATATATATATATATCCAAGCAAATCACCATGAGGATGATAGTAATGCTAATTGATTAAATTATCTCAGCATTTGATTTGAGGATGATACACTAATGCGGTTCAGTAGAACACATAGTCAGTTCGTAACCACTTTTTGAATTCCTTGAATAGTTTTACATAATATTCCTTTAAAACTTCCATGTTGTTCAAGTTGATGAAATTTCATTTCATGATTAGTGAGTTTCTGAAACATAATCAAGGTCGGTGATTTGTGATTGGTGAATAAAAGTAATTCGTACGCGAATATGAAACATTCTTACTATTCATCGATCTACGTTGATTCAATAATGTCTACAATTGTATATGTTGGCTTTGTAGTAATAAGGGTGGAAAAGGTTCTATGGATTATCACAGTCGATTACGCTTTACAAGGGAACATTTGAAAAGAGTAAAGTAACCAATGATCACGTGTATAATCGTCGCTGTACGAGTACATATGTAGCTATATAGTTGACTCAACTGTTAGATTAGGCCTACTATGGATTCTTTCGAGTAAACATTTCTCTTAACTTTTATGTTCAACAATTTTCAATTCATGTGGAGAAGATTAGTACAGTTTGGTTGGATCAGCGATATAATTATAGTCATAATTCAGTGAAATTTGGTTGGATTACCGTTGCGAAGTCTTAATTAGTACTGTATACTTGAAGAACTTTTTTTTCAGTTTTTTCACGCTCCATTTGTCAAACGGGAGCACAAATTTTCTTGAACTTTGGCATATACATGTGCTGTCATTATCTCACTCGATATCATATGGGGGTGTATATTCTAGGCGTAATTGGTTGCACCACTTTCTAGAAAAAACATATTTTGATGTAGTTCACTGGTGAGATATTGGAAACAATTTTTTCTCCGGATTAATTCAAATTTCCGCGGAGTTTTAACATGATGATGAAACACATTTTACGTGAATCATTTCAGTCGTTTTGAAGGAAATGATCATATGTAAATTATAAAACGCTAAAACTAATTGGATCATGAAAAGTTTGAAAAATATGTAATTGATGAGCGTAGCGAAGTCTCCATCCCACTCTTATAGGGCTTTGTCTGTGTGTTTTTTTTTTTGTTTTTTTTTTTTTTTGTTTGTAAGCACTCCACAGGTCGCAAGGGTTGACTAATCAACATGAAACTTTTTTTGTACACGCAAACTCATCCAACTTAGAACTGTATAGTTTTTGGGATGAATCGGTCGGACCGATTTTGAGAATCATCATCTCAAAGTTTCTAAAAACCCCATAAGATTTGGCTGGGCAGAAAATGTTGAAAAATAAAATCTCTCCAAATGGAATGAAATTCTCTCTAAATGTGTATACATGGATTTTACACATTATTACGATTTTTTAAGCAATTCTGATCAGTCGTTTTGAAGAAAAAAAATAAAATGACTGATAATATTCATAAAATATATCATAAAAATTGTGGCAGAATTGAGTTGTCGAGATTCACTGCTTTCTAGATTCAAGAGTTGACCAACAATGAAGTATTTTTTATATGCGTCAAGGTGTGTAGAACACCAGAGTCAATGAAGTGGCAAGAGTAGAACTACTTTAACGACTTTAATAGCTTATTCAGATATCAAGGTGTGTAGAATACCAGAGTCGATAAAGTAGCAAGGGTAGAACTACTTTAAGGACTTTTATACCTTATTGAGATATCTCGCTCATCTTACAACGCATATTTCGCGTTTGACTAGTGTGTATAACAGGAAGGTCTTGACTTGATTGTTTCAAAGTTGAGGTCTGCATACCACATCTCACATTAATTATACCTATATCGCTCATTCTAGAACGCATAATCTACGTTGTCTATCAGTGTTGCCACAAAGTTGATGATTATTTAGCTGATACATTTTGTGAGTTTCTCGTATCTACTTTCCATTGACAAGAGAGTATGCTAGAATTATT
>OZ023328.1:21737717-21847717 GCA_964007535.1 Brachyptera risi
TCCCGACGTCAGTGATATGTTACCTGTCATAAACAGACCAGTTGGCTTATGATATCACTACGTTGTTCGCCCCTCTTTATCTTCAAGTACGTCGGCTAGACGATCATGGAACCTCGTAGCACTTAGTATCACTGCATTTTGGTCGCATATAAAGACGCATTAGATATGCGGACTAATGGTGGGTTTAAAGTATGCATGCTTCCAAACAAGATGGCCACATTACAAGTGATGGTATTGTTATAGAGAGGTTATAGTAGGGGAGAGACAAGGATGAAGATAGCAATTAAATTAAATAAACGACGATACTGCATAGTTGTATCCATGGGAGATGAAGGTTATGATCGACCGTTCTCAGCATCTCGAACCACTATCACATGAATATTGTTAACTTCTCATCTTCCGTGGACATGGAGTATCATAAACACATATCAAATATATTTATATATATATATATATATATATATATATATATATATATATATATATATATATATATATATATATATATATAATTCATATGTTGCAGAAATGTGACATGGAATAATTTCTTCAATCAGTCACCATTTCCTACAAAGAAGTATCCCATAAACTCATATTTTCATATACTGTTGTACTCCAAGTAATGTGAATTGAATTCCACTGTTGAAATTATAGCCACTCACGGAACACATGTGGTGGAGGTGCCATGTTTCAGAGCATGTTCAGTATTTATTCGTGTAGATTGATTGTAAGCTTCATGAACATGTTATACATTATATTCTCTCTCGTGACTACTAACCTAATTATCAGAGTGATATATCGGCTTGTAGAGCTCATGTGAGATGGCTTTGAAACTAATTAAAGTAATACACTTCTTCTCGTCACTTGTCGTCGGTTCGAGCTATAGCGACCGTGCATGTCATCAGATTTGAATTAGGATATGACGTGCTCTGGATGTCATCATAGTCATGATTAACTTGTTGATATTACTGGATGGTATTACATTAACGCACATTTATTTCTGTTCACAGGTAAGCTACACTGCAATGTGACTTCGCAAGGTAGATGATCTGTTACTGGTGCATCTTCCAAGGTCAGATTTCTGGTAAATATGTTACCATAATAAGGTATATGGACGTGTCCAAATTACCTCATTTATGTGTTCTTGTATATATGACCTTGCTCAAAGTACGGAAGTGACGTCATAAGGAGCGTCTGAATTCATAAGATGAGAAGTCAAGTATGAAATTTCTCAAGCGTAGGCCTACATAGGCCTAACTTCACTTGTGAGCTTCTGTATCGGGTCAACTAATTTTGTATTACATTTATGTTTTCATTTTTCAACACAAACCTACAAAAAGATGCGATTTCATCTCTGTAATGGAGTAGCAGCTTACAATATATATATATATATATATATATATATATATATATATATATATATATATATATATATATATATATATATATATATATATATATATATATCCAATGATAAAATGTTTCCTGGTGAAAAAAGAGATATTACGCTTTTTTGAAGTATTCATTTTTGATAATATCATGACCAACGCCCAATGATGGAGTGAGCACCAAGCATTCACGTCACGCCATTATCAATACGTGAGAACGTGATAAATAACTTGAATGTCATTCATGTGAACTGTAAGAAAAACAGTTGATGAGAACTATTTGGTATTTCATCACAAGGTAAAATTGAATAATACCTTCGTTTGGACGTATTAATGTACTTATCATTATCGCTGACTGTCGTATTGTAGTACTTCATGGATAACTTTATTTCTATAGGATATTCTAGGATAGTCCCATAATTATGGATACGGTCATGAAAATTGGTTATATTCTGTTGACCTCGAATTATGAACTAATTATGAATGAACTGGCGTAAATTCATAGAGCCATCCATTCACAGATGTTCACCAACTTTTACTCTTTCTATGGGTCTCCGATTGAAGTTCCCACAAATTTTGAAAGAACTCAATTTCCGACGTTGAAATCTCTAACAATAATAGAATCATCGTATATTTATGAGGATTTTATTCTTATTATGCATCTAGGTCTCGGTAATCATATTAAAATTCAAAACCACACACAATTCAACACAGAAACTCAATTCACTTCAATTTTAATCTCATCATGGAACTCCGATTTGAATGCTTATCTCTTTCTGCATCTTGTATGTATACCACAATTAAAATTTGAAACGTCATGAGATCTTGTAGAGACATGCACTAGATCAAGTGTTAATAACATTCATTAAAAACTAAACGTTCTGAGATCATATTTAACCGATGCTAAGTAGGTGGTATTAGAAAGGAACCATTTGTCTATTCTCGACTCTTCTATATTATTGTATCAGCTTATTATTTTAATCATAGCTTTTCAATTATTTCCTCTCAGGAATATTATATTATTCTTCTCTATTCAGATACATGTCTTCTATTTTGATATGAATTGATATGATACAGAAAATATAAATTGTTTCTTATTACCTTTCATATTTTCATTATTATAATGAATCATGTGGGAGCTGAGAATGTTGTTTATCATGTAGCATATCTCAGTGTTTATGACATCTGATATATTTTTAAAATGTATAATATTATTTCTTGATGCACTTATGCGGTAGTAAGCTATTTCAGGGATCATATTGATAAATCCGGTGTCGGCTTTCAAACTGTGGTGAGAACTAGATCCATATTCGATATAGTTTCACTCGTTTGTTTCGTCAGTCGAGCTATATATATGTGTGTGTGTGTGTGTGTGTGTGTGCTTTCGTGGTTTCATATAATTCCGTTCGAACAATCTCGTCAGAAGAGATTTTTAACACATTCACTTTTGATTTCGAAATTTTGTTTTTGGAGAGTGAACGAATAATATTCCCCATGTTTTTCGATAATGATGAATAGTTTGGTATTTTGGTATACAAAAACTACGGGTCATGCACTATCCATGATAATATTCCAAATGATTCACACAAAAAACGTGATGGGATCCAACTCTTTCTGAATTCTCATTTTAAATGTCACTCGAAGGTATAGCGTTATTCAAGAACTTATATGATGTCTGAAAAATCACTCTTTTTTATACAATTACATTCAATTAAGAATGCATCGCTTACTTTCTGATGAAATGTTGAATAACACATAGCAAACACACAACTTTCTCGTTCAAATATTAATTGAACTCCAGTCACGATGAAGAGGCCGTGTGGAAAAACGTACATCATGTCTAGATTTTTCTATTCCCATATTCCCATTTTAGTTCACCTCTTGTGCCCACTTCAACATCATCCATCACCATTACTCGATCGTAGCACCGTCATCGGAGACTCCACCATATATAGGATAAAAACAGATCCCAAAAACAACCACATCAAGAATTATTATCTGTTCATTTCGCTAGAGCACCAAGTTGGTGTTCCAGTTTTTAAAATTGATGTTCATTATCTCCGTCTTTTGTGATCGGTGTCCGAAACACATTGATGAATGTGTTGTTGTAATGGTCCTGTTTTTCCGTCGAGGGGATCATATAATATGGAACTCGATTGAATTCAGGTGTAGTATCATCTATCAGGATGAGTAAAATGCTTGGATCAGCTAGTGACACATTTTTAATCAAAAATGGTATAGGCTTTTGTGTTGGAATCATATAATAGGGGTTGCAAAAATGAGCTAGATTTCAATTCAAAAGAGAAGGAATATCAACGTTCACACACTACACATGTACATGATTTCTAAAGTTCATTCAAACTTGAGACGAGGTTGTGACAGTTACGTAGCAATACAGTCATTAAGGCCTGGATTATAGTCTTGTTTAACGTTCACAATTGTATTTCCAATTTCAAAGTGATGTGATTGAACATAAGGTAAAATCGAACGTGCAATCGGAATAAATCTCATCGCAAAATAAGTTTTGAGACATCGTTCCACTCACGGCAAATGCAGTTCAATCTCCCAGATTGCGTAATTGGAGTATGCCGCGTGAATAATTGAGAAATACCCCGATTCAAGTTAATGGCACCCACTTTTCGATTGGAAATGATCCCTCAGTTAAGAACAGTTCAAAACAAATGAAGAGAGATTTCAAATTTTGAATAAATGATAATTTGCAACTTCATACATATTTACATATTTTTTACGTAGATATTCATGAATATTAATGTTTCTGCTTTGTAAATATTTATTCTCATGTATATGCTACGTGAAGTGTATACTTTACAGAATCGTACGAAGTATTCTGTGAATCCCTCACTCTTGACGCCACTCACTTTGTACAATGTAGTTATTCAAATCATAAGTTTTCCATCTATATACATGTGCATACTCTCCGTGCATTTTAGCACTTTTTGTTCCACATTTTCAATGCAACTTTGCCACTCCGCTTATACTCGGGTATTTGTCTCTTAGAAGAAAGAAGACTGAATATAAGAACTACTCCATTTCTAAAGAAGAGTTTCACTTGCTTCAAATTTTCAATGCATGTTTTAGTTCTTCATGACAACTCGTAGTAGAGTTGAGCCCGGGGAAACTATGCCACGCCTAGATAACTTCGTTATTAGTATTCTTCTATATTCCAATCTATTAATACAGTATGTGTCTCTTTTCTCGTTACAATATATCTGAAATTGGAACTTCAGTCAGTATCCATGTAAATTTATGTATAGTCATGTCGTTATATTACGTCAATGTGGAAGTCTCACATAGAGTTTGAAACACTCAGTTTAGTGAGATGGTTGAGTTAGCTTGACGTTTTCTTCAGATGGCATCCGACGTAACAAAACACTATGGCATAATATGAAATTATGGTGAACCAAATACGTGCACTGTAACAGTATAACAATGTCAGGTTTGCTTACAGATATAGAGTTTTCAAAGCATTGTTGTTATGTTCTCATTCGGAAAAATAAAATAACATACTATCGACGAGCTAAGATGGCAGAATCGAACTTTTATGTTTTGAAAGTTTTATCCGTGTTCATCCCGAAAACTTCAGTATGGTAGCTGAACGAAACTGAATTTCCCTGTACTCTTCAAGTCGTGTAACCTATTTGTCTGCAATTGGTACTTCCAACGGCCACTGTCTTGACCCTACTAGTGAAAAATCTCACGAAATTCTCATATTATTCCTCACAAATCTCTAAAGGTTGAATCCTTTCGATGACGACCGATATCAGCACAATATCCCTCGCTTGTACCGCTGATGAATGAATATTGGCAGAGGGGAAGACAGGACTGAAGGTGAAAAAGTGGGGTTATGAATGAGGTTTGGTTACATTCCAATAGTGCGTGATATGTCATTGATTCGTATTTTATGATAATTATACAAAGTTCACATTATTAGAGGAGATATTGAATTTCATTTCCAGAAGAAATGGTGGTTTCAGATATACTAGTTGTTAGAGCGATATGATTGTGACAGAACATTGATTTTAATTCTCAGTTCATTCACATCGACAGCAACATTATTTTTAAAACGATTCAAAATATATATGGATCAATTTTTTATTTCATTTTATTTGCATTGCACTTTTCATACAACTTGAGAAACTTGTTTCAATTCATATTTTTGACGCAGTGTAGTACTTGTGCTTGGCATACTGGTATGAATAGCTGATACATCAAATGTCATCATAATAAATGATGTCATATTTTGAGTTCATAATTGTCAAATTACTATCGCCAACGTCACTTAGCATCTCATATTGACTCACAAGAACTTGAAACAATAGAGATGATCGTCCAATATAGAATCGGCCATACAATACCGCGTACCAGAAGTGCACTATCAATCCTGATCTCACGGAAGTATACAATACACTTGCATCGAAATAACGTATCACTTCATTGATACCAATTAATTCTAATTGATAAAAAATCTTAATTGGCTTTATTTCTAACAAAAGATTTGTCGACTCCGTATAGGCCTATTTATCATCTATTGTTCTAGTTCACACGTCTTTGCACACCCTTGCAATTCGATGCTTAACTGAGATAATAATGACCTAGCGGTTCTCACTGAAGAGGTCTCGTCGCTGTATCCGGTCACTGGTATACACACAAAAAAATAGTCCCGACGAGCTAAGTATCCTTACGCAGTTCAGGCGGGTTATACTCGTATCCGGTGATCTTCATCTAGTGCCAAAGTGGTAGCTGATAGCCGTCGGGCAGTCTGCCCGCGTAGCGTACATAAACTTACGCGATATTATTATTACTTTTGCGGATCGTCTTTGTGTTCTAGATATGAAACCATTTTTGCATCAAATCGTTCATTCTGTTTTCTTACTTTTCGTTCTTTCTTGACGACTTTATCGGGATCATTGGACTTTATTACATTCACTTCAGAAGACTATAAAGTATGAATACTAGTCGATAATTTCTTGTATGTTTTTGGTTCTTGTTTTCGCTGTATTATTTTCTTGGTTTGCGTTTGAGAGTGATTTGTATAAGACATATGAATACGATTCGGAAACTATTCGAGTCACGTGGTGTAATTTGTGATAATGCCGATGTAGTCGATTACAGTCGACTGTTTCTCCACTCGTACAATGAATCCATTATGGTGACGGAATGGAAATTCGCTTCATTCACAGGACAATACTCAATTTCATCATATCAACAGAACGCGATAATTGATATTATTCTCTCATTTTTATGAAGGTCTCATTTTTATGAAAAAAATGAGAACCAGAATTTTGTCTCTCTGAATGTTGCAACATATAGCTAGGCTATTACTATGATCAAAACAATATGAAAAAGTTCTAAATGTATTTGGTGACACACTGTGATATGTATGTCAGAAAATATTCAATTATGTTTGTTCATTGAATTTTATTCGATGGAAATTATTCTTGATTGTGGAAAGTGTGTATATGCTCGTGGAGAGGGCAGATGTACTGTACACATCAATATATACGGAATAAAATTGCACTTCAACAGTCTGCCACATTTTCTCGTCACTTTTTCTATGCTTATCAAAATTGAAATCCGCAACATGAACCAGACACTGGAATATTCACTCTTTATTGACATGAATGTTGACTCAATTGAATTACATAGCGTGTGTAGGCCTATATATATATATATATATATATATATATATATATATATATATATATATATATATATATATATATATATATATATATATATATATATATTTATATATATATATATATATATTTATATATATATATGTTCATATCCATTTATATATATATATATATATATATATATATATATATATATATATATATATATATATATATATATATACATATATATATATATATATATTCATATAAGTATATATATATATATATATATATATATATATATATATATATATATGAATATATATATATATATATATATATATATATATATATATATATATATATATATATATATATATATATATATATATATATATATGTATATATATATATATATATATATATATATATATATATATATATATATACATATATATATATAAATATATATATATATAATATATATATATATATATATATATATATATATATATATATATATATATATATATATATATATATATATATCCGTGTTCAGATGTTGGGATTGCCATTCGAGTAATACCTCGGGAGGATGCCTATTGACACTGTAATGAGTGTAGTCGATACGATCTATGATCGCCTAGCAGATATGCAGCCAGCATGACATGTTGGATACATAACCGTGCACGACAGAAGTATTGGGTTGGCGTTTGATTTCTCTTTGTGGAATGAAATTGGAAAATCAGCCCGACTATTCAATTCTGAAAACAGAATTGATTCATGGTCATGTTTAATTACTTCGCTCTATATATATTGTGAGATTGCCTTGAATAGTTTGGCTTTAAGTAAAACCTATTAATTCATCGAAGTAATTCATTGAAATTCACATATATCCGAAGCTTCAGTAACATTTCAGAGATGCATGGCAACCTGTAAATGTGAAGATTTTGAAAGCGGCCAGCTTTTGAGACGTCCGCGTACAGGCAGTCATGCGCCGAGTCGAGTGTATATGTAGTTGATCAAAATTCCGTTTGGGCGTGTGCCTTGCATTTTTCTTTGTGCCCAAAACTTTTCAAAATTGAAAGCCATACGGTTAATCACAGCGTGAATTATCACACGGATGTCAGATGCCCACGGCTCCTCAAATCTGATGAAAACCAAATCTGACAATGACAAGATATGTATAATTATTGGAAAATAATTTCGGATGAATCGATTTGTAAATATATATTGGTGATTCCGTTGATAATTTCATACATTTTGTGATGAATTGAAATATTCCATATTGAACGGGATTCCACGGGAACCATTGTGAGATGTAGACTCAGCTGTGAGGAATATAAAACTACACAGTAGGCTTATTTCCAACTTTGTTTATAACATTTTGATAAATAAACGTAGAATATACTATTTGGTGGTGAATCTTATGAAGTTTGCCATCAAGTTTGTACGTGAATCAAAGTAGATATTTTGAGCTTTTTACTTACTTCATAAGCTTATTAGGATATGTTTCCGTAAGGAATCTATCTCTTCCGTACTTGACTTCATAAGCAGATCATAAGTACACAGCTTAGAGTCTCTGAAAACTAGTCAAGTTTTTGTAAGAAAGTATTCTAAATGTTGTGTTCATACTATGAAGATGAAGGGCCTATTCATTATCGGAGGGCTACATCAATACTGGTCTGCTGTATCCATTCAATCTCCTCGACCATTCCATCTCCCTCCAATAAGAAGCTTCCTCTCTGGCAATTCAACTTTTGGCAATAATGAAGAAATATAGTTTTATAAGTCCCATACAGTTATCTCAAATTTCTCACAACAAATTGTATTTTAACTCGACAGGTTGAATGTGTTGATACCTTCTTGCCCTATTTGGATACGCAGGTACGCATGCCCAATAGAGCGAATATGAGAATTTGGTCATTTTGGAATCAATATATTTCATAATTTGACCGAGGGCGTAGGGGTACTGAATTTTGATCGAATTCTTGAACTCGGCGCACGATTGACTACGCCGCCGATTGAGTTAGTACCGACACCCTGCCCTCTCTTTTTGAGCCTCTCCATTTTTGCCACATAGAAGACGTATGTAATTATATATAGGAATATATCCGGAACAATTGTATTTTTATTATTGTGATTGTGATCATTGTGATATATTTGTGTGAAACTTATTCTTGTATAGTTGTATGGAATGAAGTCGTGAACATTGTTATATATAATTGAATAATTCATCGTATTATCGTGAAATTTCTAACACCACATGTACAATCAACTATAGTTGTGATATACGACTTATATCAATTGGAAGACGAATGTGATAACTGACATTAAACTGTTCATATTATTCGAATCTTCATACTCGAATCGTTCGAATAACAATTGAAAATCACTCTCACTTCAATTATCTAGTATCAGACTTTTTCAAATTCATTCAAATCGTCTACTGTGTCCAATCTCATCACATCAGTATCATGGTATCAGTTCATGTAAGTTTATGGAGGGTTGCTCTCTTTCTGTCTCGCTGAGTTGTACACACACTCTCATATCGATATATATATATATATATATATATATATATATATATATATATATATATATATATATATATATATATATATATATATATATATATATATATATATATGTATATATATATATATATATATATATATATATATATATATATATATATATATATATGTATATATATATATATATATATATATATATATATATATATATATATGTATATATATATATATATATATATATATATATATATATATATATATATATATATTTAAATATATATATATATATATATATATATATATATTTATATATACATATATATATATATATATATATATATATATATATATATATATATATATATATATATATATATATATATATATATATATATGTATATATTTAAATATATATATATATATATATATATATATATATATATATATATATATATTTATATATATAAATATATATATATATATATATATATATATATATATATATATATTTCAATATATATATATATATATATATATAGCGGTACCCTATATATATATATATATATATATATATATATATATATATGCAAGCGGAAGAAGTTTAGATTGTCAGGGATATGGAGACGACGAGAGAAAGCTCTAGTAAAGTTGACGATGATGTCACGTTGAATGGTGAGAGAAGCAAGAGTAAAACAACATCATTCTGCAAACAATTTCCTGTGATGACGTTTACCTTATAGCACGGGCTGACTATTCTTAGCATCGCGACGCGAGCAAGATGCGCCGACGCTGTATCTTAGATTGCAATATACACGATTCTTTCCATCACTACCCATGAGAGAGAGAGAGAGAGATAGAGATAGAACATGTTTAACGATTGCGGGTGCACAAGTCATAAGCTATATTAGAATTGACGTAATCTTACTATTTAGAAAATGATGTGCTGTAAATATATGGTACAGCACATTGCCTGGTATCCAAGTCCGCGTCTTGAAAAAATAGTGCTATATATTGCAGTGTTTCCGGTTCATGTTAGCTCCACGGAGAACTTATTTGCAATACGATAAGTCTGAATTATGTTTCTGATGTTGAAGTATATGAGTTGTAGTCATGAAACTTATGTAGAACGTGCAGTATTGTAACACGTGAGGTTTTCCTATATTTTACAATATATAAAGAAAACGAATCATGTAATATCGTAAAAGTCACATGTCATGAGTGATTAGAGAATGTGATAATTTCTGTTATTGGTGTTATATAGGTTAATATCATTTCTTATTGAATGTGACCTGTCGTAACTTTGCTTAGCATGGATATAAAGCTGTTTGAGGAACTGTTTTTGTTGGAAGATAATTATTATCATTATGAATGAATGAATATTAGAGTTTTAAGACGCATCGACAGCGAGGTCATTTAGCGTTTTTTTTTCCTAAACTCACTTCATCGTCTTATCAATGACGACACATATACGAATGATTTGTTCACCCCTTCTTTTAGTTTGTGCGGTACATGCCAATGTACTTAGTGTTTCAAATCCGTTTGGGCAACTGGGTTCTCCATGAGTCCTTGTTTTTACTCGATCATGATGTCATCCATTATATATCGTCAACCAGAGGATTGATAACACATTATTCACAAATTACTCTGATGAAAAAAACTATCCATGTTCATTCTAAATTTATTTCAAGCCACCCTTAGATGATATTCCCCTCTTGAAAAACTATATTTCTGTAACTGGATATGATGTCAATTATTTCATAAACCTGGCACCTCCACCAAAAGTGCTGTTAATCGGGAGAAAGTATTTCATTTACAAAAATTGAGAGTGAATAATTTCCTCGAAAGATTTTACATAAAATCAACTCACGATGATTCAAACATGTGATGAAGTGTGAATTAATATTGAAATTATCTCTTCAATCTTAAAATACCATTGAAATCTAATGAGTCAAACAAGAGTTGGTAACTATGGGAGGCAGTGACTACATTAATTAAATGCTTGAAAACATGTACTCACCGTTATATCGATGTGAATTTCATGTTAGTCAACAATACTCTTCACTTATAATCATCATTGCGACGAAGACAATGCCATTGTAGTCACTGTATGAGTCTATAGATTCGAGCGGATATACTATAGTCTGCATCTATTGGTTTGCATAATCGCATCACGTATAGTTTTGTGCTTTATGTTTGAAAATCAGTTTATTTAGTTTGGTTTTCTTCAGGGGACGTTAGTCAGGTGAGATGAAAACCAACGAAGCGGGGTTTATCCTATGTCGAGTTATAGCCAATAATGCTCGTCAATCATCGATATCTATCCAGTTAACGACGCTATCTATCGGGAAAACGAGACATCGCCAGCCTTATTATCTAAAAGTATCAGCATCAAGGGTTCATTAAAGTTTTTATTTATTATTTGAAAATGTCAATTTATGTGATGAATCTATGCAAAATGAGCAAACAAAAATCTATTTTTATAATTGGTTTTTCAGTATATGCGTGTATGAAAAGCGATGAAGGATATTGCAATTCGTTCTATTTGGATGAATGGAATGGGTTGACTAATTCGGAGAATTAATAGAATGTTATTCGACAATCGGAACGAGTGTATGATTTATGGAAAATGATCAGAAAAATCTTTGATTTATATATACAGATTTTTTTGGAATATCAAATCGTTATATTCCAATGCTAGTGATTTCAAGTTTCTGAATTGATGATTCCTATCATTGTTCAATCAAACACTTACCGCACAACTATGGCGAACGAATCTCTCATGTTATGAAACATGGAAGACACATGCTCCAAAATCCAAACACTCGATTGATTCCACCATTCTGAGACATCACTAAATGTATCAATTCATTTTCGAATAGAAATATGGTAAAATAATTACGTGAATAATTCTCATTTTTCCTGTAATTCTCTATTAGATTAGTGTTAAATCTTATACATCATCTCATAACACCTGCATAATTTTCTCTCAGACAGTATAGAATACCTCACGCCAAAATTTACGTTTGCAACAGAGGCTAATTATGTAATGTTATAACCATGTGAGTATAAATTAGTGCTTCGCATTTTTGTTGAAAACTATTCACGACTTTGTTGAAAGTTTACAGTGATGCATAAGTAAACTTGGCGGTGGAGTGAATGATGAGTTTCTCCAGCTGAAGGAGTTGTTGGGGGAGGGGGAGAAGGAGGGGGGAATGAGGGGACGAGTGAGGAAAAGCGTCTCATCATCATTCTGAGGTCGTTCTAAATATTAACACGCGTCGATTCTACTAATGAGATGCTTGGCTACCCTGGAACAATGTTCCTACGCTATAAACTGATACAAATTCAATCCGATGGAGTTTAGGCATAGACTCCAATATGGCTGTGATTCCTAACAAAATATTCATAAACGACAAATCAAAATTCGCTCTCTTCCAATTCGAAACTATTCTCCATTTCATTTTCATCATATTATGCTCAACGTGATCTCGAATAAGATATATTGGCGTCGGTGAACGATGAAAGAGGTTCATGGAAAGATGTACTGAATGATATTCCATTCCGTTTCGGAACACTAGAGCGGAGGCAACTGTGGTTGTGACCTGATTCGAGGAATCATTCCTATGATGCGCTCTGGGGAAGGTAATATTCGCTCTCAATGACAAGAAAATTCCCTTCCAGGATGATCGTATACTCCGGTCTCCGGCAGTACTTTTTTTTTTTGCTAGTGACTGATACAGCCATCAAAGGTTATGATAAACTTGTTATCAAAATACATTATTCATATTTCATAAAAAATACATATTAGACTCAAAGAGTGGTCCTTTTGATTTTTTTAGTGGTTCCTTAACGTCCCCTTAGCAAATGATTTGAATTATCTACCGCTTTTGTTCTGGCAAATATGACCTTGTGAGAGGAGTCATGTGAATTATTCGTGGATATAAGTTGATCAAAGTTGATTAAGTTAGTCAAGTTAATTGATTGATTAAAACAAATTGAGGCTTCCACGTTTTGTTTCTATTCGTCTGGTTGAGCATATTCATTTTCAAAAATGATCTGCAGAGCTAACCCATATACTTTCGGTGGATTTTAGATATTTTATTGAGTCAACGGATAGGCTTACAAAATGCACAATAGTTATTCCAATAATTGTTCAGAATTCACAGTGGGCCTACTTCTTTCACGTCATCTCACACTATATTCGAATTATTTTCTCAAATTATGAATTCGATATCAACTTTATTGCTCGAACGTCTCCAGTTGATACGTCAACATGACACAAATATCATATTTATATATTCGTACATTTTTCATCTGTCAGTAAAATACTGGAAGAATCTGCCCACAAAATAGCAACACCTGATCGAACTGGCTACACCTGAATGTACGTACAATCGATATTTTAATAATAACATGAAATTCCGTTATTAAAAAAGCCAGAATGGTTGCTCCAATTTCGATAACAAATATGCGTGAATATTTAATAATCTTGAGGGGGAAATTATATTCTCACATCGCATCCTCAACCGTGATAATTCGAGCAAAACCAACTTCGAGTATATTTCTATTATACATTTTAATAAAGTTAAAGTGAGCTTCCGACGAGAGCTACCGTTCGCTCGTTTTATTTCCATCAAGTTATTTAATAATGTATTCATAACATGAAGATAAATTAAAATAAACATTTTTAATTATTTCTCTCGTCTCATATTATATTTTTCTTAAATTACAATATCTTCTCTCGACATTCGTGCTTTTAGAAACTCGTTACAAAATGCAAACCTATATAGTATAATTTATTATAAAATCTTGTATTACATTAAAGAGCTTTGAGTTGATGTCTGGGATAGTTTTGTGGAATGAAAGACTGCATCACGCAAAGCATGATTTTCACGTGAGAACAAATGATTCTGTATCAAATGACACATGTAACCTGATCGTCCGATGCGGGGCAACACAGCACAAGTCCAGGTGGGCCGCTGGGCCGCGGGCGCAGAGAATAGAATGTCACTCGAGATTCTGCTACTCCTTGATGAAGTAAAGGATGTGAGGAGAAGAGGGTGATGGATTGATGAAGAGTTCATTGAAGATTGGATTTTGTTTCGTAACGAGGGATGCTATTATAATCGGATCACAACATGCATTTTATTTAATACGTTGATAAAAAAATATATTTTTCAAGAATACTGTGTTAGTTATGATTGGGTAGCATTTGATAAAGATCACATCTGACTATAGAGATGTGTGGCCGCACTCAATAATATGCATGAATGCTTTTTGTATAACTAGACAGGAAATTCATACTTGATGATTCTTCGTGAAACGGACTCTATATAATAACATTCTCTCTGAAAAAGACAAAGGTACGAGTCATTTATCATTTTAGCACATGAATCAATGTTATCAATGACTATTTCACAAAATGCGCCACTTCTCACGATGTCTACACATTTAGTTGTATTATGCTTTAGATTTTCAACCACTTTGCTAGCATATTTCTACCCTTGGTTGCGATTAAAGGAGTGAAACAAGTGAAAACTCGTGAAAGTAAATTTTATATTCATGACTTTTCATTCACTCATTTTGATATATTGTTTGAAACGAGTACGTACTTGCCGACTTTGACTGCGTATACTCCATTTCATTCAAGTAGATTTGCTCTTGAAAAGAAGCATTACCTTCAGAGGGTAGCCGTCTAATTTTCAATTTTCCGGGTGACTTTTTCTGACGCTGGCCGATAAATCTTTGTCTTTTCTGACTATTTATCGTGGGAATGAAAGGTGGGTGTGGCCGCACTCAATAATATGCATGAATGCTTTTTGTATAACTAGACAGGAAATTTATACTTGATGATTCTTCGTGAAACGGACTCTATATAATAACATTCTCTCTGAAAAAGACAAAGGTACGAGTCATTTATCATTTTAGCAAGTGTTTTCTGGCACTCGCAATCTAAAATCAATTTATCATACAATCATAAAATAGATTATTGCCACATGACAGTTTGAAGATTAAATGCCACAATTCCTGATCGAACTGTCCGATAAAATATTAATTTGTTTTTCACTTCCCGGGAGAGTCCATCAACTTCTTTTTTCCCTGATTAATATATTTCAGGTTTTTTGATACTATTTCGTC
Source organism: Brachyptera risi (assembly GCA_964007535.1). Lineage (NCBI taxonomy): Eukaryota > Metazoa > Arthropoda > Insecta > Plecoptera > Taeniopterygidae > Brachyptera > Brachyptera risi. The sequence continues at coordinate 21,753,423 of OZ023328.1, forward strand.
AATAATATATCATGGAAAAGCTTTCAGCGGTATTATTATTTACTTTCCACAGTTGTAAAATCTACAGAAAAAGTGATATAATATGAATCTTCAGAACTCCATGAAACATCTCTCAGGTATTCCTAATGGAGACCAAAAATTATACTCTTCAATAAATATGTATAATAATATAATCAAGTACGTAATTCACTATGTAAGTGTGACAGACGGTGATATGCCATACAATAAAACAATAAAGTGTAAATCTGACGCGAGTAGAATGACACAAAACGCTATACATATACGTCGCGTGTTCAGCAGCAATCTGCAGATGTAATATCGGATCTTTGGTGAATGGTATGTTTGGATAGCATGCGTTGAATTAATTTCAAATGATACCACGAGTAGAAGTACTACACATAGTTTACCCTGGCGTGTGCCCACTGGGGTAACCAAAAGCCCTTTGCTAATCAATGTAATTATGTACAGCAGTAAATTATTGACGGACAGATATTGGTTTCTTCAGACTTCGTGCGACCGATGTGGTCGAAGTATGACATTAGAAGAAAGAGAATGTGGATGGAAAATGTATTGTGAACTCAGATTTTGATCTCACATCTTACATCAATAGACCCTACTATATGAGCGCTATGTAACGGAAGTAATGTCGATTTGAGCAGGTCTATCGCACATATCAAAGACGGCAATCTGTACACATATCATAGTTCATCCCGAACTTATTGTTGATAGAAAACTATACTCGATTTCTATATGATATTTTGTGCGTATAATATAATGATATACACAATGGTATACATTATTGAAATGAGATTTCAAGAAATTCAAAATAACTTCCGGATGCACTTTCCTGATGACGTTAGCAGAAGATTTCAATAGGTTCGGCCCATCACGAAATTTTGTGAATGCTTTTTCCACCAGAGCTATATTTTGATGTGAAATATATTTGGTGAGGTGTCACAGTTATCCCATTGGTATCCCAATATACTCACTCTATTAGTGAAACACAAACAAAAATTTTAGCCTAAAACATAATCATGAGTATACGAAAAGATGCGAAAAGTATTTGGTGAGGTGACACTTTTATTCCATTGGTATCTCAATATACTCACTCTATTAGTGAAACACAAACAAAAATATGAGCCGAAAACATAATCATGAATATAGGCCTACACACTCACTTTCGAGTTCCAAAATATTTACATAGCTTGATGTAAATGATCATTCTACATAATATTCATGACTACACCCCAAACGGGAATAAAGTCAATAACGTATACACATTCATGAGCTGAAAATGGGAGGCTGCCATTTCGTCCCGCGTTGACATTTTTTCAAATGTATGAAATTGGAAGTGATTTCAAATGTTTGTTGTATGATCAATCAAGTTAATGCAAGAAATGTTATATCTTGAGATGATTCAGGATGAAATATCCAGTGTTCCCTTCTTTCTGATGTATAAGGTATACGGCGTGATCGTATATGCGTATACTCTGTGCGCACGCCTTGTTGAGTCCACCAATTTGTGAATATATGGATCTCATTACGCGTGAAAAAAAAATTGATTGAAACGATAAGTTTGTTAAAATTGTGTTATTTAATGTGGAATGATATGAAAATGTAATGAATATCGTTTGATATACTATTTTATCTCATTTCGAATATATATTTTAAGTACAGTTTACATGATTCTGTATTGCCGTGTAGCGTTTTCTAATTCACACGTTTGTTCGGAAGTTTAATTAGTTGGTTTATGGAAAACAACGTAACTTCACGACGTTTTATTGGATGAAGTTGGATCAGGTTAATTGCTTCTTTAATGGCTTTTTTTTCGCTGTTGAGTTGGTGCTTGTTTGTGTAAGTTACAGTATAAGGCTATATAAGCGGGTCAGTGTCGTTCAGGTAAAGTGTTTAACCTCCGACAAGGTGATGAGCGCGATCTTCAAAAGTGATAACTAACCATTATCAATCTAAGCCATCGCTATAAATTAAATACTTACAAAACTTGCAATATCAACTTGCAAAATTGGAGCGGGAAAAGTGATTCAACTTTGATCTTTAATCGAATCTCAAACTGTTCTACTTTAGAATTGTCTTTTGAGATGTTCTTTGACACTGGGATGCGATAATTATCCATATCTGTATGGCCAATCATTATGAATCAGGATGTACATACATTTATAAAAAAAGAAGACATTTAAGAAAGAAAGGAAATAATTTTTCCAAGATCCAGATGATCGGTTTGTGGTCAGCCTATGGAAAGATCGTGCAAATCTTAGTATTTATGTGATATTGCCTCGCAACTAAACATTCGAATCCTCCGAAATGAATCAGTTACTCCACAAGGCGTACCACACGTAGGTGATCCTACGTATCATTGATTTCTTTCAGAAAAATCACATTACTTCAAATATAAAAATATAAATAATACATATCCCAAGTACAGTGGACGTAAAGACCATTCTGAAAAACAATTCATCCCCAGTTACCGTACAGACATTGGGCGCCAATCAATCCTGGATGAATCAATAAGATTGTAGAACCAGCTCTCAAAAGACAAGATTGAAAAGATTGAGAATATAAAGGACTTCAACCGGATGTTACAGTTACATGTATAATTGTTTGAAATAAGTTAATTGCATACCAAAGACTATACAACCACCTAGGAGACTGTTATCCTAAAGTTGTACAAATAAATAGAATATAATAGAATAAATATACTGACATGAAGAATGAGAAGTTCTCTATAGCTTGAGGAATGAATGAGTGAAGACATTATTTCAATTTGGAATGTTGTCTTCCATGTATAGTCAATATTTTGGTGAGGGCGAGGTTGGCTTATACCCTCAACTTTCCTTAAGAGGCCACAGGCGCTCGTATTTCACGCCGCAAACTCACACGGCCGTAATTTTTGAAATATCAATATGATTGTTTTTGCATTCTGTTAATAATTGAAAAACGAAGGTTATCGCATCTACAGAATTTTGAACAAAAATTTTGTAATCTTTCAAATTCTTCAAATGGAAAATGAAAAAATTTCTATTTCACGATAACCTAGATATATATTTTTGAATACCGAAAAAAAATATAGGGTGTGAAATATATCAAAATTGCGAGTAAGAGGATTAACGGCGTTTACGTGAATATAAGTTCGGCGGGCTAGTCGACGGGCTGCGCCCAGCACACGATGCATGTTAAACTCGAGTCTGAAGCGAGCGAACAACGAGCCCGTGTAGAGCGCCTGCGGCCTCTTAAGATAAAAATGTTGAAGTGAAACCAAATTTTGATAACAGATCACCTAGAATGGAGATGATATTATCTCGATTTCTCGTAGATAATTAGGAATGATAGTTCTGAATGAAACAAAGAGAGTCCACCGAATTATTGACAAAAAATAAAAAATAACCTCACTACAATTGAGTTTAATGTTTTGGATTAATCGCATCGATGCTGGTTTATTGGTTGACAACCTTCATTTCGCTTTTTATATCACGGTCATATTGAACTATCAACGCATTGTAGTTCATTGCTATGACAAATTGTCCCAGTTTTATCATCACAAATTCATTAAGATATTCTAAAAAAAATGTCCCTTGTAAGTTGAACATTTCAAGCGTCTAGAATACTCCAGCTTATTTCTCAGTGGACTACCGTTATCACAGTAACGATTGTTGGCATTGTTGTTGTTGTTGCCACCAGTCTTGTTGTTTTTAGGGTCACCATTGTCCACATATTTCGCATGGGAATTATTATCTCCCATAACTGTTTCCTGAATCTCGGCAAACAAACACGATTGTAGTAAAGCAGCGCGAATGTCCACACAAACTAAACGGAAATGTTGACTTGAATACGTTCAATTCACGCCGCAAAACATGGTTTCTCTTTCAAAAATAAAACATGGAATGAAAAGATATAACTCCAAGTTTTGTCTTCACTTGGAGATGTATCTATTATTGATATTTTTAAAAGAACCGAGGAGTATGGGACATGTATGTGCAGAAACGGGTGCAATGCATTTATTACTTTTTGTGTCTAGAAAGTTCTTGTTTGTTCACGCGTGGAGAAGTTTCATAATGAAGGTGAGACAATACTGGGAAATCATCTCAATATGTCTGGTGACATTCGCGTCCCCAAAGTATGTGAAACATTGTGACTTGAAATAAAATGTAGACGTTCTGGTGTATATACATTCCCAATATACGGTATATACTATATATACGTTTGCTCAAAAAGAATAATTGGCTGTAACAAATTGATCTTCATTCGTATTTCATTGATAAAATATATTTTCTTCACACTTGACTGTGAGAGATTGGGCAATATCGGACCTACAAACGATAGATTCAGTTGATATGTTTTGAGAACCAATAACCAGAGAATTTTCAACTTAAAAGGAAAATGTTTCTCTCCATTATATGAATATCTCGATTAATTTATTCATAAATGTATCAATTCCATAACCCAACATTTTATCTCAAGAACAAAAATCACCAATACCCAATATAGTCCTAACGATACTGAAAATCCATGATACCTTCCCCATATTCATATAATATCACTCAAAACATATAGCGAAACCGGTGTATCACAGATTCATAATTTAAAATTTCAATCAGCACTGAGAAAAATGTGTTCCCCCACCATAAGTCGAGTATGTAACCCGCTTCACCGTTGAAACCGACGAGTTGCCAAGCACTGCAGGCGCTACAATGTACGAGGATGTTCGTCGAGGAACTCGACTTGCTATTTATAATGATGCTCACAGCGCTGTGGGCTAAATCCGTTAACTATTCCATTAAATCATCGGTAATTCTAGAGTTATTTGTAATCATAAATTTACAAAGTTTGGATAAGCGGGGGTGGTTTTGAAGGGTTACTCTATTATTGCACTTGACTCTCCCATATTGCTACATTTCGTATTGTTAGTAATAATAGTACAATTGTTGACTTTAGACAAGCGCCTCTTGAAGCATGAACTCGAATCTATCTCATGTCTTATATTTTCTCATTATTTGCGCCCATTCACTCATATCATCACGTCTAACACTGAGATTTAGCACATCAAGACATGCCTTTATCAACGATAATCGGTTTAAATTTGAAGGGATTCAGATTTATTCAGTTCATTAATCGTTTGATACGGAGATATATACTAGTTATGATGAAATTTGTGGGTGAGATATCTAAGATTTGAAATTTACATCTCATTTCATCTGATTTTCATAAATCAGAAAGTGATTTTCAATGATATCCATTATAAATGTAATCTGATTTGAAATACGCTGGAAGAAATGAAATATTCAGTGTCTATCCATTTTTTGAAAACTATGATAATATGGTTAATTTTTTAAACCCTGTGAATATTCATCATTATAATTGTATTGACCTCATCATATATTCGAATATTTCAACTTTCATATCAGTATTTCAACAGGATTTTGCAAATCCTACTTGCCATATATAAAAGTACTTAATAAGCTAATAATATACTAATATTATTAATATATCATTGTAAAATATTAATAATATATTATAATATATTATATTAAATTATTATATTATTATATTATATCATAATATAATTTTAATAGACTAATAATGATAGTCTCACAACTATGCATTTATATTCTCGTACGGAATTAGAGTGCCATGTATTTTTGAGGTTCATTGACTCGCATCTTCTTCTGTTCTGTGAAACCTTCAAAATGAGTTGAATACAGTAGTAGGCCTATTATTCTATTCACGACCCTGCCAACAGTAGATTATTCGGGGGTGAGAATAGGCACATATTTTTTTAAAAATAACATCGAAACGTGATACTGAATCATTGTTCCTCAAGAAGTCTATGCATGGAATGTAGGATCGTTCGGACGGGGCACCACAAGAGCGATCTCATCACCCCATGTGCACATGAGCCTTACATGAGCATATGTAAGACGAACAATGTTTAAAAGAACATGATACACTCAAACCCACACCAGACTTGACCAGTTCCTAACTCCGAAAATCGGATAACTGAACTAGTGAAACAGTTTTGCAAGTGATTCAGGTCTGAAATTTCCAAAGTGAATCGTTCATGGGTCTATCAAGGACTTGAATTTCCAAAATAAACTAACCTTGGTTCGCCAGTCAAATTTGATTACAGTAAAAGAGTTTTTAGATGACACATGAGCTGTTTTTTAAACTATGTATTGATATAGATTCTAAATTTATATGTGTGTGAATATGTATGTATTGTGATGTATTCGGTATCTTGTAATATGTGTGTATGTGTTTTTTCCATTGACGTGTCAAATATCATTTTATGATCAATAATGACAATAAAGAAATAATAATAAATACATTATAATGAGTGAGGAGCAAAAACACTATAACTTGAATGATGGGGATGGTAAGAAGCAATCGTGATACCAATGTTCTAATCACATGAGGGGATATATTGTGATTGTTCCAATCATATCGCCAAACCCTTGCAACAATGACATTACCATTTCTGCAGAAAGATGGGCTTTGTCCACTATCTGATTTAGAGCCTGTGTGATGATGATGCTGTGGTGAGAATCATTTAACTATATCATTCGAATATATATATATATATATATATATATATATATATATATATATATATATATATATATATATATATGAATATATATATATATTTATATATATATATATATATATATATATATATATATAACATGGAATCAGGATGTTTGTTAGAAACATATCTTGTTCACTCTTTTCTTCTGTGGAATCAATTTACTCACTATATTGCATGATACATCAATAAAATGTTGGAATAGACAATTTTAGTTCTCAGAATTTGGCAGTGGAATGTGTTCAAGTAATGGAAAAATATCATCTTCGTTCAGAAAAATCAATGTATTTCAGAATAATAAGTTGGTATGAGCACTCGCTGTCAATGCACATAGCCTCGCATATGTCAACTGTTGCAGCTTAATATCAATGTTCCATGCGCATCATAATATTGTTGTGGAAATGATATACGTTTCCTTTTGGATTATTCAACCTAAGTACAAAATGTCCCTTATGACTGGAATAATTACCCTGATGATAAACCGCATAGTTTGTGCTAACAACTATCTAACTATAGCCGGCCAGATGCTGAAACTAAAGTCCATCCGAGACTATGTTATTTAACAGCTTAATCCCGGCCCACCCAGCTGATAATAATTTAGTAGCTGGTTTACCTAATTCAAACTGTAGCGAAAAGTTAGAATACACATTGAAGTGATTAATTAAGCACATTCCGAGCTGATGCCGAAGGAGATGTGTAATCGGATTATCATCGGTAATAAAGCCCTGGTCATTTATGTATCTCTTATTTATGTGTGCGATATTAATGAACTAATCATTATGCATGCTATATGAATGATGATAATTTGATTAGGTAATGATAGTAGAATAACAAATTGAATTTAAAACTGAATTGATACACATCTAGCTATAATAGAGGATTATGATAGAGAAATTAAATGTATTATTGTTCCATATTCTATCTATCCTTGATGCAATGAAATTGAGTAGAGATTTTACTGTCAGAAATGCATGTCAATCAAATTTGAATGAAAACAAAACTGTTGTTCTGTTAATATGTGGATTACAAGTGAAACACGTGTTACATTATTCATTTTTCAGGTTTAGTATGTATTCAAGTTGATTCAATCGATTGATGAATTGATTTATTAATTGGCATGTATCACACAATCACTTAATCAGCTTTGATTCAAACTCACAAAAATCTCTGTCACTCTCTTTCAATACTTCTCTCTCCATATATAAATATATATATATATATATATATATATATATATATATATATATATATATATATATATATATATTTACTTGATTCATATGGGTATACCGTAATCGCAAATAGTATGAGTTGAGCACAACGTTTTTTCCAGATAAAATGTAGGTCACCCATTTAGACAAGGATATACATTAACTTGTCAGTCCAAATTAAAACCGATGATTCAGTAGAGAATGGTTCTGTATCATCCTGGACCATACAGGAGTTTTTTTCTTCATAGCATACATTAATTTCCAGGCTCTTCTTCAATAAAATATCAAAGTTTCTTTCCTCTGTTTTTAATACAGTTAATATGTTTTTATGGATGAAGTTGAAAAAAAACAATCGACATTCGGATACGAACGATTGTAATAAAATACTGATCAAATACGTATCTTCCGTCGAACCATATCGAGATGAATATAAAAGTTTAAAATGTGTAAGCCATATTATATTCAAATGACATGCTTAGGCTGTTACTGTAGAAAAGCACAAAGACGGGTGAATGTATACCCGATAGTTTCATCTATATGCATGAGAAAATTGAATTCTGTCCCTTGCCATTCTCTTTAAATTCTGAAACAGACAATGGAATGGAATGAAACTATCAAACGTTTCAGAATATTTGAGATCTACTTTGCATTATATTATGTTCCTTACTAACCAAAAAACTTTACGTCATATGGATGACTATGGACATTCATAGCGCTCAACATTGTAACTCCATCCAGATTCCCAGAATATATTATTACAGAGCATTTGTATACACAGATATATTAGCGACGCTCGTATCTCGAAGCCAAATAATGTAACGTTGATTTCAGTGGAAGTGCCGTATTTTTGAATATTTTTTTTCGTTAGTGTTGCGTCATTGAAAAGTGTAGCGGTTTTGAACAGTTTTGTGTATATTGATCTCAAGATAATCCTGATCATATATGACATATAATTTTGTTGACAATTCACAGAGACTACGACACGCACAAAATGACTGACTCTTGAAAAAAAATAATTGGTTTCTTTCAAAAATAGATAATTGATGGAACTGTATATTCAGGCTGTATATCTATTATTCCAAATAACTATACAATGTAAAAAATATCTCAACATTAAAGCTATGTAGACCTATACGAGCCTATACGAGCTATATAGACCTATAATATGAGAGGCTAATCATAATTCAATATAATTTAGAGTATTGGACCGGTGATTACATCGAAGGTACTCAAGTTTCTTCTGTTGATACGTAACAAATAATCAACAAGATATGTTTTTTATTTTTATTTTTTCCTATTTTGTATTATGATGAACTTTACATCTGCTGTTAATGCAAATAGTGATCAATTGCTCAAGAGACTTGGTTCAAAGTGGAAGATTTCAACATTCGTGTGTTTTATCTAATGCTGTTAATTGATGTCCGGATATCACAGAAACGGTTTTTACTTATAATGTGTTCCGTACTTGCGAAAACTGAAAGACTCTCATCTGCGGCGGAAAATTGGGATCACAGACAGCACAGTTTTTGTAATGAAGCTGATTGGTTCTAGATAATTGGAATGGGCTGGTAAGATCGCCCTTGTGGTGTCTCGTCCAAACGATCCCAACTTGCATCCATAGCCCTAATTGGTAAACAATGAGTTTGTATCAAGTTTCGATGTTATATAAAGACAAATTGTGTTGTGACAAGATTTTTAACAGACACAAAAAATGTTTCAAAATGTTGTTTCGACACAGTAGGAATTGAATGATAATGATAATCACTTTTGAATTACATTCGAACTTACATCCACGACGTAAACTCTAACAATTCTCGAGATACCTCATTATTGTATAACTCTCCGTGAAAAGCCAAAGTGTGTATATTTCAAAATTGATTCGTCAAATTAGCAATAATCACACCATCCGAACTGTTTTCATAGCTCATTCTTGCACAGAATATACTGTAACAACATTCACTTGCATATTTATAAAGCTTCAAGTTTACCGTGTTGTCTTCTACTCGTCGTGAACGAAAGTGACATGATCCCGTAGTGCGAATCAAGAAGGCGGTTTGTAGGTTCAAGAAGGCTGCACTGTCATGACCTACGTCGTTCCTCGGAGGATTGTGCTAGGGGGGGGGGGAGAGAGAGAGAGAGAAAGAGAGAGAGAGAGAGAGAGAGAGAAAGAGAGAGAGAGAGAGAGAGAAAGAGAGAGAGAGAGAGAGAGAGAGAGAGAGAGAGACAGAGACAGAGAGACAGAGACAGAGAGAGAGAGAGAGAGAGAGAGAGAGAGAGAGAGAGAATATATGAATAGAACGGAAGGAGGAAGATAGAGAAAGAGAACGCGACAATAAAAGCCTACACGGTATCAAGCATTTTGTTTGTTGCTGGATAGATCAATTGCAATATACAGGATGCATTTTATATGAGCTTGGCTTGCAAATGAATTATCATGTGCTCTTTTTGTATTGTGAGAAGAGTGGAGTCGGTGTCGATAGTGTCACAAAAAACGAAACATTTCTTGATTCCTAGCGCCAACATTCAATTTTGATAATACACCACGTACTGAACTCGCCACCTGATGGAATGCGGAAGCCTGCTCACCATCAATTATATATATATATATATTTATATATATATATATATATATATATATATATATATATATATATATATATATATATATATATTCATATATATATATATATATATATATATATATATATATATATATATATATATATATATATATATATATATATGAATATATATATATATATATATATATATATATATATATATATATATATATATATATGTGAATATATATATATATATATATTTTTTTTTTTTTTTTTCATTATTGGTCATATGAACTGATACAGAAAGAAAAACACAATTACAACAAAAAAACATCCACGGAGCCCTTAAAAAAGGCTCAACTGTGGGTTAAAATAGTGAATGAGCACAATTCAAATTCGAACGTATTTCTCAAACATTAAAAGTAATAAGGTAGTTGAAGTAAAAAGGAAAAAAAACATTGTGTGATTTGTTACATTCCACTCACCAAGTGTAAGGTATCTTTGATTACTATTAATTTCAAGCAATCAAGTTACATCAAGTGGCGAAAAAGTGGACATTTTTTTCCAGAAGAAAAAAATTATGACATAAAACCATTATGAAGACACTTTGATTGGATCAGTATTTCGGCTGAAAGACACATAACACAGTATATTTTCTAAATTGATAAGTCATAATAATATTGATGGTATAAATAGTACATAATGATCAACCAAAAATTGAAAAATTGGGTATTGACACCCTTCTAATTTGAACAATTTCAACTGCGGGGCATAACAACATTTATGATAATGAAAAAAAAAAACGTAAGACAATTTTAAATAATCATGATAATAATGATCTAGACACCAAGAGTGATTTTTCCAGATGTCAATTTCCTAAATCTCATTGAAATAATGGAATATTATTAAATTAGTAAATTTGGTAGGACCATTTAAATATTCACCAATGACCAGCTCAGTTATCATGCATATTCTCACATATATACACACACACACATATATATATATATATATATATATATATATATATATATATATATATATATATATATATATATATATATATATATATATATATATATATATATATATATATATATATTATATATATATATTTTTTCGATAACATTGAAACATCAATAACATGGAAAGTGGGATCGTTCGTACGGAGCACTACAAGGGCGATCTCACCACCCATATTAACTATTCAGAACCAAATGATTCTAACATCAGGACTGCGCTGTCTGTGACCATCATTCCCCGCCGCAGATAGAAGTCTTCCAGTTCCCAGAATTCTGGAACACATTATAAGTGAAAACTGTTTCTGTGATATACTCACACCTAACCAGTATTGTTATTGACAGTAAACGAAATACACTATAAATGTTGATATCTTCCACTTTGAACCAAGTCTCGTGGGCCATGTTCACTTTTTTCCATATTTTGTAATATGAATTTCTAAATGTTCAGACAAACGCCCCAATTGCCTCCATCAAGAAAAAATGATTCTGTTTCGAGTTTTCATCATCAGTGAAAATAATCAAAATGTTAAACTTTCGCAATCTAGATGTATCAAGTCAATTAAAATCATCCTTGATTTACTCTAATGAACATGATGCCACTGACTGCAATGGGGCAGATACACGTTTGGAACATCACCAATTTCCGTTGATAGAAACTTGAAGCCTTTTTCGATCATCCCAGAGTTCTTTTGTTCTTTGGTCTTCCGCATAAACCTCCATTACCATCTTTGCGCGTCAACTGTTCGTGGCATCGCGGTTTCTTCGCTCCTTTGTCTCGGCAATTCACCAACCAGTTGACGTGACGCCCGCACCAGATTAACTTTCCACTCCAATAGAAGCTGTCAATTTTCTACTTCGGTTCGTTTCGTTTTGTTTTCTTTTTTTTTCCTTCTCCTTTTTTTTACGTCTTCTTAAACGTCTTTTCTTTTACTATCAGAAGCCACATTGTCGTACCCCCTCGGATTCATGCATTGTTATTTTACTAGCGCCGTCTACCTATAAACCTCAATAACATACGGGTAACGATTTTTATATCGGGGACATCAATATAGAGAAGCGACGGGATTCGGTAATGCGTTGAAAGTGTCTTTATACTGTAGGTTTATATCTGGTGAGGCTCATCACGTCGTCTAAAATGTGCATAGACAATTCTTATAGGACAACATAAATCTTTATATTGTTGAGAATCTGTTTTTGTTTACATAACGTATACGCCCAATGTAACTATCTATATCTCAACAGATCACGGAGAGAGCCGTGAAACCATCGTATATCATGTCACCTCATCAATGTCAGATGTACTTTTTTCTCATCTTGAAAAATATCGCAATTCACATGTAATATATATATATATATATACATATATATATATATATATATATATATATATATATTTATATATATATATATATGTATATATAGGCCTATATAGATGTATATATATATATATATATATATATATATATATATATATATATATGTATATATTTATTCATCTGTATATGCTATCGTCCTCAAAAGAATAATGGAATCTACTCGCACAACAAACAGGAATGTCACTTCATGTATTTTCTATTTTTTGGGTCAATGATTTTTAGGTCGAGTTACACACATTATAACTTGTTCAAAACTGCAGCAAGTTTCTACAAGCTACAAAGTTTTCACGATTATTCAGCTAGAGCCGTTATAACCAAGTCCAGTTAGCCTTCATCTGAGGGTTGGTGAGAGCAAATAGCATGAGTAACCATGGTGATAACAACTTCAAACTGCCAGTTAGGACTACTACCACGGTGAAAATTCCGGCACTCAGTCTATAAAGTATTATATGCGTCATATTATATGATTCTTGATACCAAAGAGTAGTTGAGCTGTCAGTCTGGCCAAGTTAGTAAAGAAAGATACTGTTTTGGAAACTAAAGTCAAGACGAGAGTGGAATGAAGTCAAATATGTTGCACGGACCGACTTGATTCATTCATCATCTGCTCATTCGTACCCCCAAATATCATGGCTGCTGGTAAGGTCGTTGAGAAATCAATGCTTCTCATCCGAGAAAACTTAATAGTACGGTGATCAATTACCATATATTTACCACAATGTTCCAACTCGTTCCATTACGAAGGTATCAAATTGGTCTCGGTCGCCATCGACGTGAAAAGTTTATGGACACAGTATATCAATTGCTATTTAACCACCAACTCTTCCAGTCCTGAAACCTTTACCTTCCCAGGGGTTCAGCATCACATCTGGTGGATGCAGAAATCTATTCGCCGAATAATATTTGTTTATAACTATATATTGAAAGCGAACTGCGATGTCTCATAACCACATCTTATTACAAACTTTCCTCTCGACGTCGCTACCAGTCTATTGAACTTGCTGCTGAGCCCGGAATACGTCCCTCGTGTATTTCAAACTTCTTAGAAAGGGTAACAAGTTTGTCTCAGCATAATCAATATTGGTTTGAGTAAATTCTGAACAGGCAGCAATGAGGACAAGCGCTGCTCTCGTATTAATTGTATTCCGCTATATACAGGAGATGATAAAACCACAGTACACGACGACTTCGGGTGTAATTCTGACGACGCGCTTCATACTTAATAGGATGGGACTCGTAGCCTATTGCTGCTCGGGTGCCTAAGTTCTAGTAATGTAATCTATACGCTGTATAGTGAGATATTGCACCGTTGAGAACGAATTTATGCAAAACCACAGCTCCACAATCAAACTATAATACTCGACTAACAATATTATATATTGCCTAAGCTATTCAGTTAATATCAAGTCACCTTATTTGAGTGTGAGAATATGATGATCGCTGCTGTGGTTGAGAATGTTAATAGAATAATCAACATAAATTGATGTGATGGAGTAAAAATTGTTTCATCTCAAGTGCCAGCATATATAATGAAGGAATATCGATAACTTGAAATCGGATACTTCTTGTAAGCGGTATAGTGAAATACAATGAAAACGTGTGGATGGATTCAGAATTACTTACAAGCTGATATTTTTGTTATCACTACGCTGTTGAATGAGAGCCCGTGACTCAATTTCTTTACGTTTTTCACGTTGCTTCATTCAAATTGTGTCATTTCATTTTCTGTACAATCTCATTATCACCTACGATCTATACTAATTTCAATTTCCCTTCAAATTTGGTGCATGTTATTATCTGTAAATTTCTAACACCCTATATTATTTGTTATTCATTGTGGAAAAACTCAGATCCTGAACTTATGGTCTTACTGATAATGACAATTTTGAAAAAATATTACTACTCGTCGTCGATATATAACCCAACGGAGGACCAATTATAACTTGTTTGAATTGTTTACTTTGAAGTCATTTCAGTAAATACTAATATTCAGTTACAACCGTATTTGTGTATTCGAGAGACCGGTATCTATCTTGCCTCCATAATTGTGTTTGCCTTGGCAACATGGCGTCAGAGCAAAGATTGTTCATGGAACGCTTTTGTAACTGAGGTATTTTCATTTAATGAGCCCCGAAGCCATTCGAAGCTCCACCGTTCATTTGACTCGAATATATGTTTACTTATTTGTTTGGTAGTCTGTCTCATTCGATTCAATCAAGCTCACAACAACATAAACGAGAACAACAACAACAACGGGGGATGCACGCTTGGGGCTTTATTCAATTAGTACTCCATATTTTACAGAGTTCAGAATTTATATGTATATGAACTTTTCAATCATGTGAATGAGAAGATATTTTGTGACCAAGTTTTCACATCAATACATCATTTTGTTCATAGCACATCAGTATTCTCACACTGGAATTAGAATTTATTGAGGGTACATGTCAGTGAATTGCATAAATTTCAATACAAGTAAATATTGTCATTGCTCCTGTGGCTTTATCGGTTTTATAATCATCACATTTCAAGCACAACGTAATTAAATGATGGTGAAAAATCAGATAAGCAATTGAATGTGTGAACGCTTTGGTGGATCTGACATTTTGAAAAAATGTTTTGTATTTTTTTAACGTTGAAAAAACACACAATACATGGGGTTCTGGAAATTGACAAATTATATCATGGACCATATCTTGTGGGAAAATGTTCGTGTATGAATTTCGACTGGAGTCATGGACGAAAGATGGGCTATATATACCCAACTATGTATATGGTGGAATCGAACGGTGTTCATTTTTCAAATTTTCTCTGCCTGAGATGTGATAAGTGTTTCATCACTGAATATTGGATTTAATTAATGAGCAAAAACACGTCGTAACGATGTTATTTCACTTTTCCACCATATCCGCCCTCCCCCCCCCCCCCTTCCACCCCAAGCAACCAACAAAACCATTTCCTTGTTCAAACAACCTCGTCGAACCGTTTAAAACAAGGAGTCGAGGGTGGCATCCGGTATTGCCAGGGGGGCCGGGCCGTATGAGTCCTCAGCGAAGCCACATTCAACAATTATTGAAATATCCCATCAAATCACTTTCCAATCATTCAGTTTTGAAAACATCTCCATTTATTGTACAATTCAGCCCTTCGGCTGTACTACCAGACTGACGTGTTTCCTATTTGCAAATGACAAACTTCTACAACGCCAGTTCTTTCATATATAATAAGTTACTTTCCGCCTAGCTCCCGCGCGCGCGTTTCAATTGAAGAATTGAAGACGCTTTTTACTACCCTAAGGCGTTGTGTACATAGGCTTCATAATAGACGTCACTCTGTCATATTGAACTCATTTCCCTGACGAGGAGATTAGAAATATATTTCTACAGCTAGATTGTCGACGTTCTCTCCACCTCCGTTCTTTCGTTGACAATTTTCAAGTGTAGATTTTCTGTCCCATTTTCTATAACCTTTGTGCCCTTACTGAAAGTGGGTGTTAATGAAAAGTTCTACATTGAAGAGAAGCAAGAAATTGTCTCCTCGAGTTTATGACTTTGTGAGAAGCACCCAGATGAACTTTCATTCTTTAAAGAATTACTTGTTTTCTTCATTACTGCAACAGCTTATGTAATTTTTTTATGACAACAACGACTTGAACGGTGTGAAAAAGACCTCGTAAATATTCATTATCGAAGTTGTTAGCAGAAAGGTTCACCAAGAACTGAGTGTTATGCATAGTAAGAAACAAGTGATTTCCATGGATATAACGGGTCTTGGACACCATGCATCTAGGACCTCAATTACGATACTTCACTATCAACATGATACTTGACAGACCACAAAATATCAGACCATTAATCTAAGCTGGGCTCGATCAACCTCAATTATCGTATTGGTATTATTTATCTATATTTATTCTTATTTGACATCGAAACTTCATGAGGAATCAATTCAAGGTAATGGATGAAAGTAGGATCGTTTGGACGGGGCAAAACAAGGGCGATCTTATCACCTCATTTTGATCATTTGAGTAATGAATATTGCGAAAATAAGTCATATATATATATATATATATATATATATATATATATATATATATATATATATATATATATATATAAATATATGTATATATATATATGTATATATATATATATATATATATATATATATATATATATATATATATATGAATGTATTTTGTTGGTTTGTGTGTACATAATTATGTAATGACAATAGTATGTATAAACCTGAATCCACCGTGAACGTATAACCGATTAGATTCTTAATCAGCTCAATCTCAGGAAACCGTCAGGTTCAACATCATGTAAGTATGTTATTACACAGCTGAGTTAATCTCAAAATATAATAAAGTTACATTTCGGGCTTAATGGATTAGGGTTCATACGATATATTCTATATTGTGGACCCTCTTTGATAGCTAAGCCTCACATTTCTGCTTCCCTAATAAGGGAAGACACCAGATAACGATTTATATTTTACCCGACCCGTGACATAAGATCGGGAAACAAAGTTCGCTTACTATTTCTCTGTTCTACCCGAGGCTGCGAATAAATATCACGCAAACCGTTCTTGTACACATGTCTGGAAATGTACGACTTTCACGGTACACTCTACTAACGCACAACACATGTAGCCATAACATTCGCTGAGTTCATATTCAACTGGAAACAAAATATAATTTCATAATTTCCATTTTATATGAAATGTAATAACAATGACACTTATGCTCACATTCTAATATGAGAGTACGAGTTTTGAAATACGTCAAGATATAAATATAAATAGTCAATAAAGTTAAAATATCATCAAATATTGAAATAGAATTGTATGAAAAGTCATATGTTCTTGTATGTTCGTCAACAACATCTAATCGTCGTTTTACCATCTCTTCATCATCTAGATAAACTTGAAAGAGTTGATCCGTAGATGGTTGAGAATATGTATGTGGTATTGATATGAAATATAGTGGATTATTTAAACTGTCATGTATGGCAAGTAGGGTGTATCTGTAATTAGGCCTAAAGCAAGAATATTATCGAAGGAACTTACCTCCAGTTCAATGTTGCAAAATATACTTCACATCCTCCTGCTCATGTATTATTTATATATCCTATACCGCTACCAACAAGTGTCATATAGTGCGATCCACCAAAACACCAGTTCAATTGTATTCTATAATATAAACATATGTCCACTGCCGAATGGATGGACAAGCATTTCAAATATTCTCCAGACTCTATCAAGTATCGAAAAACGAAGAAGTTATTTCTATTCTAACATTATTGGCAAAATCTCCCCATATCTAAGCTATCGTCCTTCGATAATACGTCATATCATATTTAAAAGGGTGAAAACCTTACTGTTTTTACAAGTAGACAACGGCGTGTACGCAACCTATAAAAAAAAGTATGAAGAAGACCAGAGTGAGTCAAGAACGCCATCTTGAATATTCTTTCATAGTTTCATAAGTTCGTTGATATTCACAGAAGAAGAAAGGTTAGATGGTCCTCGTTTAGATGGTCCTCGTTTAAGATAGTCTGCGCGTTAGTCCATATCGGACTGAGACAGCTATTGAAGAAGCAACGTGTTCGAAATGCAGATGCAATGAAGGCAGATATAATGACATACTATTAGGGTATACAAGCGGAACCCAGGAAGAATGAAAACCAGTAGAATTTTGAGTATGTGATCGAAAGTAACAGCTATCGATTAGTATTGTGAATGTTTTTGTATGTCATTTTCGCGCTGACGAAAATGAGCGAGTGAATGTTGAGTGATACTTCCGTTTTTTCTGGTAGTTGTTTATATATATCACCATATTTTCATATATTTTCGTATTTGTATGTATGAATCCCATCTCTCTCTCTCTCTCTCTCTCTCTCTCTCTCTCTCTCTCTCTCTCTCTCTCTCTCTCCATACATATGTGTATATATACTCATATATATATATATATATATATATATATATATATATATATATATATATATATATATATATATATATATATATATATATATATATATATATATATGTGTGTGTACTTAAATGTATAACAATCAAAATAATTTCATCACGTCATGTATGAAGGTATAAAACTGAACTTAACACAATAATACCAATCAACATGAGTTTTATTGTGGTCTGTCAAAGTTTCATTGGGAGATGAACTTTAATTTGTGTCACCATTGGCATTTATACATCAGGGCTCTGAATGATTCAATTGTTTTAATTTTTTTATTAACATGTAGTAAGTAGGCCTGGATCAACTGGTTGAAACAAAAATAGTTCCATTTTTCAATAAACTGACTCAGCTGGTACTGTTGTACATTGTTATGAATGGAATGTGTGATGTATGATTGAATTGTACTATACAATTGAATAAGTTCAGCGTGACTTACATTTACATTTCGCAAGTATGTGCTTTTTATTGTGTATTCATATGTGTATGGACGTGTTTAATAAAACGAACAGTACGATATCAAATATTAATTTGTTCGAGTGAATGGAAAAATATAGAGAGAAATAATAAATGCTCAAATTAATGAGGAAGAAAAATAGCCACGGATGATCAAAAACGAGAGAAAACAACTTACCATGAATGCATGGGAAAACAAACATGTTACATTATACATTACGTAGTATACACATTTAATCGAAGGAGATACCAGAATATAATTTTCTTTAATTTGTGGAAAAAAATACAATTCAACCAAGCGGAGTTTCAATGCCTTGGGGTCAGGAGCCTCTGATGGTGGTAATTGTTTTCTTACTCATATTATTTATACGCCATTACCATAACGCCTTGAATATCAATTAAAAATCAAATTAATTTTTTCACTTCAATTTTAAATTACATTCACGAACAATATTATTTTTAATCAAAAACCGAAGAGATGTAATAAATATATAAAAGAGTGCCATTGAAATGTCCCCTTCGAATATTGTTGTATTTTTGACGTTTAATTGAAATTCAAGAGAAGTAATTGAATATGTACACTAGTAACGTAAAATACAAGTATACAATCATTCTGTAACAGCGTGTAGCTTAGCTTCATTCAGCAGTTATAGCTCAACCCGGCTCTATTTATAATGTGGACTACGAAATATATGATACACTTTTGCAATATCTGAGACTGTACATTGTTATAAAATTGTATTGCCATAGTACCCATAACTTGTTCAGTATGAATCAGTCAAAACCTTGGTGAGCCCACAATTCAAGCTTGAGTGATAATATTTCCCTACATCATGTAGTATTTTGGTATGAAACAAATCACATTTCTGTAGGTCTATCTAGTACCATCCAATCCAGTATGTCATTCGAGTCTCCACCATCACATGTATTAAATGAAATCACCCATCTTTGAAGAAACGTCTATAGCTGCAGGCACATTTAATATAATATTCGAATGTAATTCCTTCACTGGTACCACTTTTCTGGCTGATTGCGCAATATCCTTGTTTGGCTCTGGTTTCCTCCGGGTCGTACGTCACAGGAAGTGCATGGCGCGTGTTGGCGTCGGCGTCCTCAGCCGTCTCTCTGGAGCTGATGTAGCATTCGTGAATATCCCGTTCAGGTGGGGTGGATTGGGGGGAATGATGAGGGAGACTGACGGGATGTTCGGAAAACCGGGCGTCGATTGGTGGGATTAACCTCCATCTTCAAAATATTCATTCCCCCTCCTCTTTACCACTTACCGTATACCTTTTTCATGTTCAATCCTCAAGGGGTTGTTATTCCATTCAATATTGGAATCGTTATGATGTAATAGTTTTGAAATGTTCGCTCAACATGAAAGTGTATTGAAGAGAATATTCGTATTTGACTGTAGATAATCTTGTAGGCTCGTTCAATGGGTCTAAGTGGTTGAGATCACGTGGGGGTCAATGTAGCGATATGTCATTATTTAGTAGTATAGCTTGAGAACGTGATGAGATGTGAAAATTATAATTGGAGAGGAACACTGATAATTCCACTCTCTCCACGATGGTATCAGTGAAAACAATTCAACTCATATCGAATAATTATCACATATCTGTATATTCATCCAATGGCAAAGGTGATCTCGTAATTACGTCATATTTTCAATTAGATGAAAATTGAATGAAATTAATGTAATATATACTTACACAAATCACGCAAGTGACATTTGATATATATTTACAAAAGTGATGCTGATCTCATGAGAATAGCAAACACATGGTAGCTGAATTCCTTCATCACCTCACGGAATTCGGGAGCCTATAGGGGCCTAACTCTCGGGGGCTCCAGCCCATTCAAAAAGAGATAATATAAGATTAAATACAAAGATACAAGAGGAATAAACATTAGATAGTCCACACTCTCACGATGAATGCTTGAATTCATCTCAATTTCATCATTATTTCGCGTAGGCCTATACATCTTTATATAATATGAACACTGCATTGTTGTCTCAGATATTGTAGTGACGTGCCTCTATATATACATATTCTGGGTAACTAATACAACTCTTTCTTTGTTTACAGGTAAATACGATATCACTGTTGATATAAACAAGAGCTGTTCTGTAATTGGCCGGGCCGTTCATCTAATGGTAAGATGTTCAAACATTTTTGGAACACCGATTTACTTCCTATAGCTGTGAGTGTCAATACGGATATACGATATAAAATATATACTGATTCAATCACTTTCATATGTTTTGTTCCAATGCGAAGGACATTTTAGATCCACGTAATATACCGCATTTAAAATTATCATTCTCTAATATGAGAATAAACATGAGCATTTATCAAGATAATAGACTTTTTCCCGATCAAGGACCAAATGTTTTGAAGAGGCTAAGAAATAGAAAGCGTTGAATAAACAGAGAGAACGGTGCTCAGCTCTTTGAGAGTTAAAGGTTGGAAAAACGTACGCTTAAAAGTTTACGGAGACGTGCAACGCCGTCTAATTGGATATAGCGGAAGAGGAAACCAGATAAAGCTCAACTTGTTACACTTGTTGATAGCTCTACTGCATCTTTCTTATAAAAGTAATAAGTTACAACATAAATAAGATGAAGAACCACACGCATCTCGGAACTCATTTTCATGGTTTATTGCAATTTATTCTTATCACACTCTGTTATATGATGAAAAAAAAACCCGTATGATTATCGTATGAGCTGAAAAATGCGTCAAGTCAATCACTATATATTGAGTTGCCTCACCAAAACTAGCTAGGTTGATCCCAACTGATATTGTTGGTAATCCCAAATCGCTGTAAATTGGTAATTGTAAATTGTAATTGTAACTTGGTAATCGCTGGTTGATCCCAACTGACCATTATCATGTACTTCATAACCCTCGATTTCGTTTTATTCTTTGTCAAAATTTTCACTTCCGCACTTCTGATCCTTGCTTCAGATGATATGGGAACAAAATCCTCAAATTTCAACCTCACAGTGCATGGAAGAAAAATGTAATGTATGATTTAAAAAAAAGTTAAAATGCTCATAGGGTTGAAAAGAGAGAAATGAGACTATCATATAACCAAATCAACATTCTGAATGTAGTTTGTTTCACAATCTTGTTGGTTAGGAATATTATGTCTTGTATATGATTCATCGTGTAGTTATTGTATGACACATGAATTGTTAAAATTTCAGGAATTACATCCTTATCATCCTTATGAAGCTTCATGTTACTTTTCCGGAATTAATAGCTATAACATTGAATGCATGGAACATGTTTTTCTTTTTTTCTATCAAATACATTTTTTTATATTACTCTTGATACTCAATTTTTGTATCACGAAAAAGTTTTTTAAAATAATGTCTCCATTATATTTTTTTTTACATTTAATTCTCTTATTTAAAAAAAAATGATGCATTGTTTTTATGAATTTTGTTATACTGTGTCCGTGTGGCAACCGTTTTGGTGGCAGTGTTTTTAATAAACTTCTCTCTCTTGTTCATTGATCAACTAGTTTTCAGTAGAAGTATTTGGATTTTAACTGATAATGTTTGATAAAATGATTCATACTATTTTTCAACATCCGTGCTACTCCCTCAGTCACGGTTTATGATTTTATACTATGATACGTATAGGTTTAAACCAGTTCTTCTTTTGAGAACTTAACATAATGATGTCCCAGCAGAATTTTCGAGTAATTCTTCACTGCGGCAAGAACCTCGTGGACATAAAAATTGGCACTATAGATTCTCATTTCTGAAAATATGTTTTGTTGACATGAAAATCCTCTTTTTCTAAAGAAAATGTTTCTTATAATTTCCAACACCTCTACCGAGAAACATAATATGAATATCCCTGAGCTCATTTGAACAGAACCCCTCCCATAAATGTACAACACGAATAGGGTTAAAGTACAGTTTTAATTAAACAACATCTTCACATAACCTTCTTATTCGCTTATTCCTTCTTATTCATTACAATATTATATTTTCTTCTTGTCTCTTAACTCCATGTTGCCTGTAGGGTATAAGCCCAACGTTTCTACGGTCCAATTGAATTAAACGGCAATTTCCTTCGCTAGCGTATATTATAGTAAGATGTATATGGGCTCATGGGACTATGATGATGTTTGCGGGAGAGCGGGATGAGGGGGCATGGTTGTGTGTGCATCATATAGGGCACAATTTGGCGACAATCCCGCCTCGAGCCTTGGGTTATTGCTTACTTCATTTAATATCAGCATATGGCTGCATAGCCCAAGTCATAACACTCCGTCGCCGCATTGCGCGCTGTGAGCATTAGCAACGGATAGGAATTGTATTTAATGTGAAGTTCTTGGAATCTTACGTGACTTTCTTCTTTATCTGAGGATTAATGGAAATTGCAATGTGGCCTGTTTTCGGTTAATATCCAGTATATTTCGAGATTCAATCAGTTTCAAAGTTTTCGGTTCATTCACGCGAGAATACATACCTAAAGTGAATATATATATATATTCAATATGATAGATATGATATATATTTATATATATATATATATATATATATATATATATATATATATATATATATATAAATATATATCATATCTATCATATTGAATATATATATATATATATATATATATATATATATATATATATATATATATATATATACAGAGAGAGAGAGAGAAAGAGAGAGAGACAGACAGACAGATTTAATGAATGAATAGGATTTATCTCAACTTCCTCCAAGAGAATGGATACCTGAAATTCAATTTCAGATTAAATAGAACATTAAATGCGTCGGCAAAATGTGTGCGATCAGAGGTATGGAAAACGAAGTTCTGAAAAGTGAAGTGTTTTGTGAAATTCATTCGTCATTTGATTGAGTACGAAGAAAAACATTAATTCTATATCAATTCAATATCGGTACCCTACTTATATCTAATAACCCTACTAGGTTATGATTGATGTTGTTTGGGTTTGCCATATGAGCCCTTTCTATAGTAATTAATCATTTCTTTGGTCACGATTGTGATACATTAATTCATACACTACTAATTGACAATCACATTTTTCTAACAACATCCAAAACACTTTGCACAGATTATTGATCTCTATTAGTACTAGACTACGTATGACATGGTATCTTGTAAAATTAGATCTATTATATTCTATAGCTCATTTATGTTGCTTTTATATTTATTCATCAAGTTCATCGCATCATCTTCATTGAGTTCTCACTAACTGGTGAACCACATTCAGGATCTACCTATATATGTTTATATTCACATTCCAAATATAATTATAATTGTTCATTTCCGGTGGAATCGATTTTAATAAATATAACGTCGAAATATTCGGTTTCAGTCATTTTTTTTCAAGTGTATCAATGCAATTATAGTTTTCGGCATTTAAAATGTGAGTGAATTTCCATGTTCTGATGAGTTAGAATCTTTTAGCCCGCCAACAAGAACATTTCATGTTCAAGTTCGGCTTATATGCAAATAATAAACAAATGGTATTTTCATATAACCTACTTTCGATTGCTCAAATTAATATGACAAGGTGGTGAAATATATATATATATATATATATATATATATATATATATATATATATATATATATATATATATATATATATATATATATATACGGGGCTTAATTTTGTGAATAAAGAGGAACCGGAACGCACCTCGAGGTAAACCATTCCTACTATATTCTCTCACCACCACCACCACAACCTCGAAAACAAAATCTCAGTGAGAATATACAATAAATTGAAAAATATGTTGGTCCTCGAACTGTTTTCAAGAAAATATATTCGAAATTATTTCCATCATCGATAGTTGGCAATCTAATTTCCGTTCCATACTGTCGAATACCGAGAGCTTTTTCATAGAAATGAGACAAAAAACATTCTCAGAACGAGAAAATATTAATTCATTTGTAGAAATTGAATTGCATGTTGAAAGTATCGATGACTGAATAGAAATCTGCCATATCATTGGATTGTTTTCATTCTGAAACCGGAATGTACGTTCGGGTCTGAAAAAAGGAGCCGGAATGCCGTTCCGGTGCAAATTAACCATCCCCTGTATATATATATATATATATATATATATATATATATATATATATATATATATGAATATATATATATATATATATATATATATATATATATATATATATATATATATATATATATATATATATATATATGTGTGTGTGTCAATATGTTATGTATATGTATGGTATGTGCTTGATCTTGTTTTTTGAATTCTTCACATTAGAATCTAGTAATTAATGAGTTAGTTGAAAGTATACTCATGATACACAATACTATATACATCTGTTTTCATTCCATATTTTTACCAAAATGCCGTGTTGAAGCTGCAAATCTAATATCAATTTGTTGAGAAAAAGATTAGTGGCTATATCAAAATATCAGTATTGGTAGGAGCGAGCAGTTGCTATTGCATTAAACATTAATAAGGAAATGTACATTCATCAAATGTTGATGTTTTATGAATGAGACTAACTGAGAGACGGGATAGTAATCGATTATAAATTACTCCTTTTATATTTTGAGAATCTAGTTTGTATACCTTATACATCAGCAGTACCACTTTCGAAGAATTGGATCCGCTTGGCCACAGCTGTTTCTCGCAGGATTAAATAAGGGATGAGTAAGATTTCCAATTTACCAATATGAAGTAGTCAACCTTCTGGCGGCTGCACATTTTCTCTACTCTTCCTTCTTTTTGTTACTCATTGTATTGAATTTGATGTGTAAATTATACATCGAATTCCATCCAAGATGAAACTGTATTCACGTTCATAAGTGAAGTGATGAGTTTTGTAAGAAGTATGTTATTAGTTATCAGTAAATATCGTGGACGACAAATATACTTACACGATGTTTGGACAAAGTGAATCAACAAGCACACCTCCATTCTTCTCGCCTTCGCCGAGTATGCTTGCCAATTAACGAACTACTCTGATGACTGCTCGGTAGCAGGACAATTCCACATTCTAGTAACGCTTTCTCATATACTATACTTATATACTCGAAAGAATAACCTGTATTACACTCACAGATTATAGGGTTGGGAGAGAGGGGTGATCAATAAAAGGGAGATAAAGTAGGGGTTGGGCAATTCCAAAAATGATTGAGATGTCTTGGTAGTATATATTTCGAAATGTGATGAACAAAATCTAGATGATTTTTGTGTTTCGCTTGTCAAATGAATGTGTAAAATCCAATGATGTAGACGCACTTGATGTTATGTTAGTGATTGAACGAGGAATTCAATGAGGGAATGACAATAATGCTAACATCAATTATCATCAAGTGAAAAAATAATACAGAATATATTCCAAGAAATGAACATTGATTTTAAACTCTGGAACGAGAGCTATCGTGACTCAATTCATTCGACATTCAGGAAAAATCATATGAGAATCGTTTCTCAGAAAATCACGGGAGGAAATTAATACATTTTCGTTTATATTGAATATCACATAGCATGCTTTCCAGTAAATCAACAAAAATTACGAACTATAACTGTCTTTCAGTTCTGTTTCTACTCAAGGAAATAAACGAACGGAAATTTGTGAACATTTTTCAACTGTATAAATTATCTTCCGGAGTGAATTACAATGAATAACTAGAACCACTTACGTGTTTGATAAATTACGTACTTAGTTGAATTAAAAGAATAGTCCAATTAAAAGCATATAAAAGTAAAACAAATGAGACAAACGGCATACAATGATGCAATTATACTAGATTGATCGATTCAAGTTTGCTCATACTTAAGAGCGATGCCATCGTTTTTATTTCGTATTTAGTGAACGAGATGTTCGTTTTACTCATAATATTGTTCGATCAATGGTACTTGTGCAGTTGTGCTCAACTCTTGTCGAAAAGCGATGCCATCACGGTAATTATTTGGAACATCTACAAAAATAGAAAGAATCATCGATCGAAATTCAATTCAATTTTATCCATTCTCCACATGTTGAACAGACAATGAAAGATATTAAAAATGTGAATTCCCCCATGAGGATTTTTCTTATGTTTATGAATTATTAGAACTTTGATCTAACCTTGTTCTGTCCATGGACAGGTATAAAACTTGAAGTCAACATTGGACGCATGAAACTGATTGTGAATGTGAATCTTAAAGTTGAGAATTGAAATTGACGATGATTTTAATTTGATCCAACTCGAAATGATATAGATAGATGATGATATACGTAAAAGTTTGCAGCTTGGTGACGAGATAGGAGTTGTGTACAAACAACAGTATTCTAACTTCACGATGTCAAATGATTTTTCCGGGGAATGAGAATAAAAGCACAATAAATGAGAAAATGTATTGCACAGTAATTCGGCAAGAGCGTCACACATCATTTAAATAAAACAAATTGAGTATCTATTGAATCCCGGTTGAAGTTAGACCAAAAAAATATCCTGTATATCAAACGACGGTGTCATGTATTATTTATGTATTCCGTCTCTGCTACGAGCTACAATATTTATTAATGTTTTCCTTTTGACAGCCCGCACTCAAGAACTTGTGTTCTTACGCTGGCTTCTGTTAGTTGTATTATCCTCACTTATAACATGTATCAGCTAATATGCAGAATAAAATGAAATGAAATTGAAATTGAATCGAATTGTATAAAGTATATCTCTGGAAGACAAAATATTACTCTCTTCCTAAACCTCATTTTCATAAAAATACTCTGATATCCCAAAATTCGAGTATTTTGTTTCTCATCATCAGATAGCATGTCTGTTCACACTCGTGCAGTATAATAATATCAACTTCAAAATTGTTTCATTCAAATTAAAATTACGGACAAAAGTGTCGAGGTAATGAAAATGTCTGTCATAAGAGGTTTTATAGTCAATGTTCAGTCTAGGTGATATGAAACTGAATTCGGACTCTTTGTAATTTCAACAATACAAAACATTACACGGGTCGTAATAATAATTGCTCTGAAGGCAGGTAAATTGTGTGCAACCCCTGCTGTTACGTTTGTAACCCCCGTCGAGTTCTATCCACCTAATGGTAGTATGTGTTGCGGGTGAGAGTATGATATTTTAACTGTCCCCCACTCCCTTCCCACACCTCGGCACTACCACCTATATTTATACTCATATGTACTTTGGTTACATTGTTTTCATATACGCTCGTGTTTGATTTGTGTTTCTGTGGGTGTACGTGTCTATGAACTATTACCCAAGCCTGGCCATACCCCAAATCGTAACATAGAACATTCAACTTTATCTATGATTGTAGATTTTGTCTATTTACTCGTCGCATGTCCCCCCCGAATCTTATCTATTCGTAGATCACCATGAAACTTTTTTTGGTAAGTATAGTATGATAGATTATACTATAGTGTAAGTATAGCATGATTAAATTCGAAAAATCATCTTATTACTCTGGTGGAAGTACCGTTTCCTTCAACCTGTTGAACGCTTTATATAATTTTGCAGTTTTTCGACGAAATAAATCTATCGAGTGTGAACGATGAATATTCTAGATTCATGAAGCCCTAATTTTTGTATATACTTTTGAAGTATTCTATATTATTCATTTATATTATACATATGCACTAACACACACACACACACACACACACATATATATATATATATATATATATATATATATATATATATATATATATATATATATATACTGACAAGTGACAAGTGGAGACAGAGTAATTATTCATGGGAACCGTCATTCAAATTACCAGGGTTCAATTCCCGCCGTTGCCGAAAATACTGTTTGGAATTTTCCGTCCTTTTCCTCTATCGTTACATCAGTTGCAGCTGTGTGTAGTGAACCCCAACTGAGGCCTACGTATGCCGGTGAGTACTGAAAAATAATCCAGTAACGCTCCTACTGAGAATATTGATCAAGTTCATCTATTTTTTCATCGAAATAATAAGCATGACACAACGTAATGGCATAAGCCCGAACCTTATGTGGTGCACACGCGTTAAAGCCTGTACAACTAGCGCACGGCACATCTAACTAATTAACTAACTGAAACAAGGCTCCTGTAGTCGAGAATGTACAGCCGCGACGTCGGTAAGCGTCGGTGTCAGGTGAGTGGACAGGAAAGCGACGGGAACAGGATCACGGTCCCGAGGGAATAGAGAGAGTCGCGACGGTTGTGCTGCGGGAACCCGTCACTGTGCAGTGTAACACACGGATATATGTTATTTAATATTACATTAACTGTCTCTCCTTGGAGCATTCCTCTGTTTTCGAGATAAGGGATTTGGTCGGGTAACGCGAGGGGTCGATGGAGGCGGTGGGGTGAGGAGGTGGCGGGGTGAGTGAGGAGTTGTACGGATAAAATGGGGTGAAACAGGGTGAAAGTAGAAGAGTTACTGACAACGAATGTGCTTAGGCCTATATATACTGGGAAGAGGGTACATTTTCTCACAACTCACTTGCTATAGGTAGGATGAATATATGTTTTCATCTTCTGGAGAATATATATGACTTTTTGGTTACATATACGCATATATATGTACATATATATATATATATATATATATATTTATATATATATATATATATATATATATATTCACATATCACTCTCTCTCTCTCATAATTATTCAGATCACTTAGTTTAATCGAATAATCATGTTTCATGATTAATCTGTTTGCATGTGAAGAAACTAACCTCCATGGTACAAAATGATGATTATGAATAATATTTATCCGATTCTGTATGTTTATAGAGAACTAGTGGTTTGATGATAATTCAAAATTATCTCATTCGAATCGAATGAAAGTTAGTTTCATACAACACATATATATATGAGGTGTCGATAGATGATGCATACTGCAGTCTCACATCCTACAGTCTCTCATGGAACGAAATGATTCGTTTTATAATTACTTCCACCTCCAATAATAAAGCAGTTCCTCATGGAATAACTAACAGTTCGATGAAACATATCGATAGGGAATTTCTGGCCAGTATACTCTTATGAAATCATATTTTTACAACCAATCATTTTGATAACTATATCGTATGAATATTTGAATACCTCTTTCGGAATTCCTTCATATTTTATATAAGAGATAAGTAATATTTCACGGCATGTAAACCAATCATTCCATAAAAAGCCGCCATTCATCAACACTCGCAGTCAACGTCATCGAAAAAATATAAATCTTTCAGTAGATATTTTATACATCTTCCGGAAATAGCTTTCTTTTGAGGCCTAAGAAGGAGTACATTTTCGTTCGCTATAGCATTATTATTATATAATACGTTTTCTATCTCATGCTCTTTTTCCATGTGATAACCCAGTCTTGTGAATGTAAATAAGGTCCTTTTTCAATAACGCGTTCCTCTTTGAGCGGTAGCGTTCGATTAAATTGTCAGTGATGTTGTGTATTCCCCTTCAATGTAATAGATGATGGGAGGTGAAATCAAAATACATTTTCCTTTCCTAAAATTGAATTCATTTTTCTGTTAATCAACTTGGAAATATGAGTTGAAGAATTTTGTATTGGTTGGTAATAGTAGTTCTAATAGTTTCTATGGCTGTGTGTTCTAAGTGAAGGTTAGATCTTTTTCTCGCTCGAGGACTAATCATGAAACTTGATCAGGATTTGGTGCTATATTTGTGCCATGGTTGCACCAAGTTTCAGAATTGTTATGTGGGTTTGGATGGAATTTGGATGGATTTTCAGAATTGGTGCTCGAGTGGGGGGGGGGGGAGTAGCGTGAACTTGACCTTTTCCTTTTAAACGCTATTATCTCGAGAACTTACAGAGTACCAATTCCAAACCTTCGTGAAAGTGCAGCTATAATACAGCACTAAAGCCTGACAAAGTTCATAATTGCTCAATTGGGCATCGTGGAAACGTGAACTTGACCCGCCACCTTTTCCCGCTACATCAATCGCTTTTCTCTCGCAAACTATCAGGTCATCAATTCTGAAACATGACAAAACGATATCCTTAATTGATCACCAAATCTTGATCAAGGTTCATAATTAGTGATCTTGTGGAGTAGGGAGGTTCACGGACCTGTGAAAGTTTGCTGAAAGAATAAAACGGCACTTCCATCAAAACATATTATGATATTGTGAGAATGTAATAATATATGGATAGAACATGATGCAGTGTTGATCTATCAAGTTTATATGGAACATCATTATGACGAAGATAAAGCGAGAGTATCAACGGACATGTCCTCATGGAAGTCGTTTATTTAATTCAGTAATTACAAAATACTTTTACTTCAAAATAATGATTAAGTTGAGTCAAGATATTCTTCAGTTTTAGTGAATTTGCATTGTATTGTATTGTATCCATTGGCATTTCAATACACACCATTCAACTTGTATGACGATGTAACATTGTATTCCGTAAAAGTTGAGTAAGTTTAAGAAAAAAAAAATCAAGTTATTCCGTTAGAGGGTTATGCAGACGCTTTGATAGGGATAGTTAGGGAACTTGCCACCGTGCATTTATGTGCAATTATTGTAAGAGTTACAAATGAATAAATGAACGAATACTTACATAGGTTCATGTATCATTTTATGTATCGATAAGATTCATTAGAAATTTTGATTGATATAGGAAGTTGAGTTACGTTCAAATTCATTATGAATAAATATCTTGTGGGATAGAACAATTGAGTACAGATTATAGAACACATATCACAAACCGAAGAGAAGGTTTTCTTTGAACTAGATGCACATATTTCAGACGTGCAAGTATGCTTGTATTCTGAAAAGATGATATCTTTTTTAATAATACCATCATACGGCAAAGTTTATTGAGTAATGTTGTTTTTATGTTAATTATTTATTTAAGGGAAAGTCTCGCTACTATCGGCCCTTAAGACCTTGAATCCGGAGGATACAGCTTTAAAAATTGGCAATAAAAGTTTGCTTCACTGGGGATTTCCTCGGACAACTCAAACGTGTGCAGAATATCTGTGATAAGTTGAGCTATCGACTTGTAGGACTGTGTTCGGCTCGTTCGGATAAGAAATCGAGGGATCTCTTTTCTTTTGAACACATAAAAGGCTCTGAAAGTTGTACCTTTGAAGTTGAAGCTTTTGCCTCGTGCATTTGTGTGGGTGTGCGTATGTGTGTATATAGCCTCGGGAAGAATAGTACCACTCGAAACTATGTTCTTGTATTGTGTGATCTATAACGGACGTATCTACGTACGGATTATTCCAGGACTTTGATCATCTTTGTGATTAGTATCGGGCTATCTATGTGTATCGATCCATACAAAAACATACGGTGCTTTGTCCTCACATTGACTAGGAAGCTATGTGGAATATATATAAATGGAATATATATATATATATATATATATATATATATATATATATATATATATATATATATATATAGAAATATAAACTCATATTCATATATCATATGTGGGCCTATATATATATATATATATATATATATATATATATATATATATATATATATATATATATATATATATATAATCACATTCATCATTAAATATAATTCATCGAGTGCTTGAAATATCAATGTGTTTGTAGCTCTGAGTGGCAGTTCAAAGCTGTTATCACAATGGTTACCCATGCTATTTTTTCTCACCCAGTCTCAGATGGAAGCTTACTGGGCTCACGGTGATACTGGGAGATTTAATCATATACAATT
Source organism: Brachyptera risi (assembly GCA_964007535.1). Lineage (NCBI taxonomy): Eukaryota > Metazoa > Arthropoda > Insecta > Plecoptera > Taeniopterygidae > Brachyptera > Brachyptera risi. The sequence continues at coordinate 21,786,358 of OZ023328.1, forward strand.
CTGGTTCAATTGTTTCATTTTGACTCCGTACACATCGATGGTCGGACAGATGAGATTCAATTCATTTTCTGACAAAGTGCTCGAAATATACGATATGTTCTCAATTCAATATTGCATCATATTGGGTTTACATCTTCGGCATCTCTTTGCATCATTCTCAAACTTTTGACCAAGCAAATCGTTTGTGCTACGTTCGTACTGTTTTGTGCCTCTGACGTTTTCGTTTGTGTTTGTCCCGAAAATTGGTTCTCAAAAAGGTGGGTACTAAGGGTACGCTAGCACCCTCCTATAACAAATTTGAAAATGCAACTGCGTCAATAGTTTGTGCCATGTTTGTATCAGTTATTGTCGTTGGAATTTTCGTTTGTGCTGCCCTCCTCATGCGTCTAGTTTTTTTTTTCAAGAGGATGCTGAGGTACGCCATTACCCTGTAGTGTACAGTTTTGTACAAATTCAAAAGTGCGATCACACCAATAGTTTGTGTTACATTTGTCAACAAAAGTGAGAATGTCAAAAAGAGGGGTCCTTAACCCCTCACCTTATTTTGAAACTTCCGATTAGGAGAGCACAAACCGGCACAAACGTAGCACCAAATATTCGCGTAGTCAAACATTAGAGAATAATAAAAGGGGTTCTCTGTATTGTATAAAAAGCCTCACCTATCACAAAAAAATGTCTCACGTCTTTAGCCAAATGCAATGAATCAATCATTCCATTTTTGTAATAATGAGGTATATAACATGGACTTTTTTCATGCTCCACTTGAAACTGTTCATTCTTGAATAGTTTGTTACACAGATGGGATTTTTCCTTCATTTAAAATTAGATGTTGAATCAGAGTTTGTCGAGCAAAACACGATGCCAAATCTCATTATTGTTTGCGCATCCATCTGTCATTTATCTGTCATCTATCGTGATTCCATTCATCGATATTCACGATTCACGAGTCATGCCATCAGTCGGAACAATCAGAAAACGACCGACCTGAATTTGACAATTTTACAATATCATTCACCAAATACAAACCCGTATACTGGATACCAATGATTTCATTGTTCAATTTGATGGATGGATTGGTTGAGTGTGACCAATACAACAACTTCATATTTGAAGTTCGATTGAATTAGTATTTCATTCACTTTGAAAATGGGATGCATTTTTCTTGTTGTCAGAACACAATTCATTTGTTAAATATTGAATGTATATGATACAAATATTCTTGAGAGCAAAAATGGTCATCAGAATGAGAATTTCGTGAGAATTTATTGGTTCGAATGAGTAGAGTATTCACATCCTGAAAAAACATCTCGTTATAGTTAACTTTGTACACTACATATGTCATGTGAAAGAATATCGTATCACATGGAATCCTGATTTCCTCGAGCTTTTATTTCTGTGTGAGAAAGATTTTGCATCGCTTTTCCGAATCACCACCATATACTCTTTCCAGATGATCTTTGACCTCATTCGATTCCCACCCCAAAATAGAGCAGAAAAGAAGTTGACTCGGCACTCAACATTCATATTCATACATAACCGATTATTTAACGGGTTCCTTTGAAACGCGGCCAAAGTTCAAACTCATCATTCCCATTCTTAATCATTCTCACACAACACTTTATTGAGGAGAATTTAAGTGGAATTGATTGCACAATCTACATTTGAAATCCATTATTATTGTATATGTGGAGTAAAGAAGTGGTTGTAGGGGATATTCGCGAGAGTCATTTCCTGCTCGCTTCAATACTCAAGGGTGTACACATCACACAGGGAGTAATGATATATCTGGGGAAGAGTATGAAGGGGAAGATTTTTCAATTTCCGCGAAGCTCGTCAGAAACGTTCGAAGAAGCTGACATTTGAATTCGTATATGCGCGAATGAAAATCTGCATTCGATGAGCTTAAGATCGAGTTTGCTGATTGGTCTGTCGTTACGCCATGCAGCAATATACCTACTCGAGACGTCTGACTATATATCTGTTGGGCCGTGACGATGCTGAACATCTGCTGGTCTAGGAACTTGTGGCAAAATTTAATGATTTGATGATGAGATTTTTTATATTTCCAATGTTCGAAGAGCGTGAATTATCATGTCAAGAATTATCGATTCAGATTGTGAATTTGATGGCGAACACCTATAGAATGAACTACCCTTTTGACTTCGTTTTTAAATTCCAAATTCAGATATTAATTCATTCACAATGATTCAATTATTCACATTGGAGAGGTGATCGTAGCTCTACTAACAAAGCTCAAATGAGAGAAATAATCCCACATACTCTTATATTTATGATGAGTTCATACAAAATGAAAAATGTCCTCGAAATCACCAGCACCGACTCACGATAACTTGTGAAGTCTAACATTCCCAAAATACATTTAGGAAAAATCCCAACTTCGAATATACATCTATACATGCTACTGTTTGGCTTCTTGGAATATGAAATATAAATCATATAATGGGGAAATATGATGAGATGTCTACAGTCTACATAAATAATTTATAGTACGACCTTGTAGTCGCAGCACCGGCATTATATGATGGCCCTTTGAAGTCATAATATATGACCATCAAATTCACTCATATGAATTTGGTTCGTTTTTTTCCAAATCGCCCTCTCCAAGACATCGGAAACACAAAATGCTAGTAAATTTTCAAGTTTTCTGTTTCACTCATCACATTGGATACGATGTACTTGTCGATCAACCAGCTGAAAGTCAATTGTCCAATAAACACACCAGAATACACGTGATGAATGTTGACTCGAATTGAATTATATACCAATGTTATAATATATTATGACATGAAAATACGGTTCATATTCAAAATAATTCAGACCAAATTATTCCCCAACAGCAAATAAAAAACAGTGGCTAGAAGATGTAACTCAATAGGTGATTGGACTGACCGGTGCTTTCCAGTACTTGATATATTGGAAGTTTTTCTACATTAACACGATATCACGACATTAGCCACTCTCGGTAGCTCGGTCAGCTGAGGCACCGCTTCAGAAACTGAGGTCACCGTTGCGCGTGGGTTTGAATCCCGCATACGGCATGGGTTTTTGTAAATGTCCTCTCACTAATCATCACTTCATACATTCATAATCACCAGCTCATTCTTACCCCCGTATAACCTAGCTGTTGGCGGGGTCGTTAAGCAAACGATAATAATAATAATAATCATGACATTTTACACAGCTTATCACGTGATGTTTATTTGTTGAGGTCCCGGATCACAATATTTTGTTACAGACTCTGATGGTCTAATCAACTGATTGGTCAAATAAAATGACACAGGTCACCAAGGGAGATTACATGACATGAGCAGCTGATTAACTTCAAACAAACTATTGGAAATCTTGGTCTTAATTAAGATTTAGTGACGGGTATTATCACTCAGTTCAAGTGTGGAAAATGCACGAAGTCGAGTCGATGTCGTGTCACGTGATACCTAAGTGAATGTTACTTGCTAAGAGTTCTGTTGCTCCATTCTACAATGTACTTAAGAGACACCTTTGATGTTCGTGGTTGCGGTAAGACAGGCAGAGAGAGAGTACGTATAGCGAATATGAACATCTTACCCAAGTCGCTCTCCTATTCGAGTCTATGAAATAGTAACCTGAACTTCAAGTGATAATTATAATATAATTTGCCAAGTGGTTATATACAGAACCCGAACTTGGGATTTAATGACAACACGGTAAGATCTATATAGTATAGAACATGTATGGAACGTTTTAGTATTAATATTATGGGTATATATAGCTAGAGAGATGTGATATATAAATACAAATGGGTTACAGTTACTGAAAGGTATCGTAACTCTCGACGTAACCTCATAATTGAATCAAATCATCCAAGATGTATGCTGACATAACAAAAAAACATATTGAATTCACGAGCTACAAATTTGAATGATGATTAATTATTCAATACTGTAACATTACTTTCCAGAATATTCTATGAAGTTTTACCTCAAATCGTTCAAGTGAAACGATCACAAAACGTTAATATTTATTTTATCTTGGTGTGACGATCAAGACAAACAGAATAGCTTTGTTCACCTCACTGACTTTTCCAATTACTTGTTGAGATTATAGTGTGCATGACTATGAGCTCCAATAATTCGCACATTACAATATGGCATAGCAGTCGCTAGACATAAGCCAACTATTCCTGTAACATTGTCGACCACAATGCCTGCATCTGTGTCCTTATGATACACCCCCCCCCCCCTTCCCCCGCCGTATCCCTAAAACCACGTGCTCTAGCAAGTGTCTCCCGGCTCAGGGTGTAGCTCTGTGGTTTCACAATTTGCGACAACATAATAATACACTGATAATACAGGTTATAATTAGGGAATGAGCCTGGAGAAAACTGTATCATTCATTCCAAAGAAATATTACACATTCATTTCGTATTTTATTGGTCGGATGTGTTGCCACATGGGAATTTGTGCATGTAATTGACATGGATTGAATAATACAGAGTGTGTTGATTTGTAGAATTTGGAAGTTTTTGGAATAGGCCCAGACAAGACTGAATTCAGAAGGAAAAATGGTGAACAATAGAGAAATGTGATTTGAAGTGAATCAAGTTGTGATAGAATTAATTGCCTCGGGTTGTCTCTTCGAGGAGGATATTCATGTGTTCACGTTTCACCGAATTTCATATAAATCGATTCAAAATAATGAACAATATATAAATTAGAATTAACAGTCACACATTCGAATCATAGTCATTTATATAGTCTTCAAGTCAAATAGTACGGAATTTTTCAGTCACACTGTCTTCAATTATACATATTATATTACTTCAGTACAGGCAATACAAATTTTGAGTCAATGACGACATTTATAGGTGTCAGCTCATTATAGTTTTTGAAAGTTCAAGACTCATGTTTTGAATAAATGAATGTTACCTGGTCACTATCTCATGACCAAACTGATCAATTTGAATAACTTCATGATTGATATGAATCATACATTTGCACAATCCTGATGAGTATTTTGAGAACCAAATTCATCAACTCATTTTCTAGTCGATGGATTCATCCTCAGTATACTAGAGTTGATGACACAGAGAAGAAAATTATTTGACAAGTGAATAATTCATAACTTGCGACATCACAACTACTTGGTAATATCTGTGCATTGAATGAATTCATGCTAAATAGATCATTTGTATCCATTAGAACAATCCATCGACAAAATTAATGATGCAAGCGATCACTTGTTTTCATCCAGTGCGTATCTACTTTGTTATCTACTTTGGTCTCGGTAGTATTACTTTGCTCGACGAAGGGTGTAAATATGACAGGGTTGACTAAGAAATGGAATGACGGAAAGGAGGGAGGAGGACTTTTGGCGTCTGCTAATGAGTTTACAGTTAATTAATGACATTCATATTTTGTTAGTCGCTTCACTGGTTGTAGAAACCAGAAAAACTTGATGACAGGACAAGAATATAAATCATAAGCTCATCAAATCGATACTTTTCAACATTCTCTCAAACATCATGCTATTTCTCAAACAAAACATATCGATCGATGTTTTTTTTTATTTGAATCCTCACTATCACCTCCGATGTAGACAATTATCATCCATGAACTCTCTTCTCAGTAGAAACACTTGTGGATTATATCGTTATTATTGTACGTTTACTCACGCTATTCCATGTTTTGAGGTGATAAGATCGCTCTTGTAGCACCACATCCAAACTATCAGACCGTTTTATTTTCAGCTTTGATCGGGAAATATCCATTTGGTACCAATTCTGATGTTATTAATAACAATTGAGAGAAAAAAGTTCACACAATTTTATTCCGATAACAATTTACCAATTCAGAGTTTAGTGTTTTTTAAAAAACGATTGAACATGCGCGGTACAGAAAGACAGCTTTATCATAAACGATTACAAAAGAATTAGGAGAGATTATATTTGATTCGTTATTTGATTAGCTGAGGTGGGTATTTTTGGGTTTTGAGTCTGGTTACATCAAGTTGGTTTGTTGATAGTTGATATTGTTCCCGTCGTTTGATGTCAATGTTTGACAGGTCCTATCCTCGTAGTGTCGTTCAGATGCTTCACTTATTCGGTACATCCAGGAGGAAGAAGAAGTGTAACTTTCATATTCGACAACAACGATTAAAACTCAAGATTATCGCTGTCGAAAATAAGTGAGACGAGAGTCGATGGAGTTTTACAGTTGGTAGAACTTATCTAGTTATGTCACTCTTCCGACTCTGACGACAGTAGTGCGTATACTCGACTTGATGCAGTGGAACTACATTTTCAACTTATTTTTGCCCATTTGTCATACCGCAGTACTCTCTCTCTGACTCCGAATGGTTCTTGCATGATAGCAATGTGATGAATTTTGATATAATTCTTAATTTTTGTCATTCAGATGCACAGAAAAAATTGATCTTGATGTAACAGAAAATAAATTATATCGTCATTTTTCAACATTGAAAATTGGGAATATTTTATTTCGCGTGTCTTCTCCTGATTCCAAAGCGAATGAATGCGGCTCTTCTTCTTTCAAAGAAACAGAGCTCTCGTAGGTTTCATATATATATATATATATATATATATATATATATATATATATATATATATATATATATATATATATATATATATAAATATATATATACATATATACATATATATATATATATATATATATATATATATATATATATATACATAGATATATATATATATATATGTATATATATATATATATATATATATATATATATATATATATATATATATATATATATATATATATATATATATATATATATATACATAGGCTTGGCTGATTTCGAAACCGGAACGTTTGAGACCCAATATTTCGTCAGTCTTCTGTCCAAAAATACGCTGAAACGTATATTTGTTCCAATATATGATTAGGGTAATTAGGAGACTGTACTATTTAAATTTCTTGAAATTCCTTTTGTTCAGGATCCGGAATATGGAACTATTTGAGCGCATGTCTTGACAACTCAGCAAGTTGTTTTTCTAGACATGCGTATACAGTACATCATGTTATTCGAGATCGCGTTTTGCTAGAACCTGTCACCCTATATAAGTGTATAAAGATCGTGTCTCAGGTGAAACAATGGCCCACGTTATTATCTTCGAGCGTCATTGTTTCCACATAAACAGCTAGAACTTGATTCACTTGTCTTGACGAGTTCCAGAGTATATTAAAGCTCACACTATTGTATGCGAAGAGCGTCGCTCCAGTGACAACAAAACGCTTCATCATTATCTGTTCAAATCTTAGTGCACGAAGTTAGACTAGTCAGTATACATTTGATATAGTCAACATATAATAGTGTAAGTTAAAGAGACATTCCTTCTCCAGTACACGTATTAGTCATTGAACACATTTTCACCTTATCTTATATATACTTGTATCCGCGGTCGTCTACTAGCTGGAACACTTTGGTAATTGTAGATGAGCTTACCACAGCTTCGAATATCTGAATGATTTTCAAGAATGTGAATGTATTCCTCATCGTAAATCTAGTATCTGGTATTGAAAATACTAGTTTTTCAAAAGTTTTTACAGATATACAAATATACCAATATGAACAATAATAACAATTATATACAAATATGTTTGTCAAGTTTGGAGACAAACTACATCTTTCGTGGGAACGAATATACATCGTGACTGGTAAGTGGTGAAATGTGTGGTATAGCCCATTATTCGAAGGAATTAACTCTGGTTATTGTTAGGAATTCTGATTTGAATATATTCTATTTTCATCATGATTCGAAATATTATTGACGCATATAGGAAAGAAATTTCATGGCTTCATCTCATTTTGAAAACATCAGATTTATTGTGTGGACCATAGTCAGAACACACACTGACATAATATTAGGCATATCTCCATATATATTTCTTTTTTCAATAACATCGAAACTTGATACAAAATCATTGTTCCCCAATTAAGGCTATATATATATATATATATATATATATATATATATATATATATATATATATATATATATATATATATATATATATATATATATATAAGCTATATATAGTATATATCTCCATTTAGCCCGGTATATAATGAATACAAAACGAATGAGTTGAATTGACAGAATCTCACGTGGCACATACTGATCTAGATTAAATAAGAAAAAAAAGTTGCAATGGCGTAGTTCAATTGATTATAGTCGATAGTTTTCACTTTGTTATTCGATACGTGCTTTTCTATGGATGAGGCCAAACGAGTGGGTGGGATATCTGGGGTAGTTGAGTGGCGGTAGACTCGGGGGTGGGTTGGGGGGAGGTGGTTCGACGTGAGAGGAGCTGAGTTCTATCCCTGTGGCGAGATGACAATCCTGGCCGGCCTGTAATCAACTTGGATCAGAAACACAAACTCTGAGAATCTTACACACTTAGCTAGCTGAAACTCGGGCTGCAACTTGGGTGTCGATAGTTGGATACGTGATCAGAAATTGTAAGCGTATCATCGCGTACAATGTAACATGGGAAATACTCATACGATGAGACCAGATCCATAATCAAGTTAATTGGTATTATCTACTTTTACTCTCCTAGGATTAGTGTTAATGTAGTATGTACTGACACAAATACAGTGTAGCTGTCAGGACTTGCACTCAGTTGTATCTATTGGATTATTATCCCGAAGTCAAATAAATACACATCGAGTGTGTAATCGAGGGAAGCGGTGTAGTGGAAAGGATTATCTCAAATGAAATACAGAATACCTATTCTTCAAACTTCGCAATGTACAGGCCAGTATTCATTATCCATCAGAGTTATTTCATCCATATAGCTTGAAGCAATATAAGAATGTCCATGTTCCTCACTATTCAGCATAGAAATAATTTTCTTATTTGTACCGAGTATAGACTTTTCGAAACCCAGTCGAGTTATTTTGACTTGATTGATATCATTAACAACCTCGGAATAGTCTTTCTCCCAACTGGAAAAATCAATGAGATTCAAATGTCGCTTTGAACGAGAGTCTGGAATCAACCTCCTGAAGATAAAATACAGGAAATAGGTGTACAACAAATTACACATTATACATCAAATTGTTTATTCTTAGATCACAACTACAGTATTTGTTAGACCTCCAAGTTTCTGCGGCTATCTGGAAAACATAAAATTCCCTAAAAGTCATTGTTCTTCTCATATCTGTTCACAAATTAAAATTGTTTTATGCATGTAGTTCATTTTATTGACTCATCATTTTGAAGTTTTTTTTCTCGAAAGGTCACTCTTTGTCTCGTCGTGAGTGTCAGTGATGAAACATGGGATATTTGAAGTTGGCAATTTTCAATTCCTTCTGGTGCAAAGACTCGACTCTGTTCTTCCAATCAAGGATGGAAGCTGAATGAATTCGAGTTTTGTTGTATATGAACGTAGCCAAACGTAGCTATTCGCTTTCTTCTCAAGGTATGCCAACATTTTAATTAAACCAACATATCATATTCAATTTGTCATCAGTAATGGTTTCCTTTTTCAATTCGCAACTCACATATTTCATATTCTCCAACACCAACATTCCTCAAAACGCTGATATCGGGAATTTGTAAGAATCCTAATTATTGAAATTTTCTGTATGGGAAATATAACATTATGTATATCTACGGTACTTGTTTGGGCTCAAAATGTAAAATATTTATCGTTCGGAATTTCTGATAGAATGTACCTTTAATTGTTTCCGAAATATTGAAAAACTTTCATTCGAAATTGAGAATATGTTAAGTGAAATATGTGATGTAATAACGTTGATTACTATATACATCTTCAGTCTTTTCCGTCATGTAGATATCATGGTATGCTATAGACAATGAACATGAATTTTGTTTTATTATTTTTATATTGGGTTCAACGACGCACTGTACTGGTGACCACGATCTATTGGCGTCGGTGAATGATATATGAGATGGTGGGATGATGAAGTGAACCTTTGATATTACCTATTTTCACCTATGGTATATTTTATTAGGTGTTGTTGGATAGTGGGTAGGAGTCGGTCGTGGCCTGTTGTTGAGGAACCATCCCAGTATTGACCTGAACGACAGAGAGAAACCACGAAAAAAAACCTGTCAGGATGGTCGACTACGACGGGAATCGAACCCCGGTCTCCTGAGTGACGGTCCAGTGTATTAACCACTCGGCCACTCGTCTCAGTACATGGATTATTTGTATTGTTGAACGCGTAGTATGAATTTCCAATTGGAGATGAGATTTACGCTCATTTCAGATGATAGGGTCCAGGATTTTCTTAGCAGTGCCGCAAAGAAATTTCAGGAAGAACTCGTGAAATCACAATAGATCTGATACATTCAAAACTCGGGTCAAAATCATTTAGAATAACTCATTCAGAGTAATTCGAAATTTGTAGTACCTCACGTTCATTTTTGAATGTCTTTTGCTGTATTCATTTCAATTTTTCAAAAACTCCTGAACATCGGGAAAAATTACATTTTCGACACAGCTGTAATCAATTTCAACAATATTCATGTCAATCTAGAATCTATCATTAGTTCAACGAATATGGATTCAGTTTGCTTATATAAAGGACTGAAATTCATTTTCTGAAATTCACCAGCGCTTGCTTTATTTTCAAACATAATTCTCCTGACTCCATATAGACGACCCGGTTCGATATTTCCTTTCAACCAGATAAGAATATGCTTTCTGTGAGATGAAAAAAAAGCTTGTGGATCTATATTACATAAACTCTTGTCCTGCTATTCAAATTGGGTAGTAAACTCTTATTCTGCCTTGGAGCCGTACTTTCTAGTTTCCATCTATCTTTTTGTCTTTACGTTTCCTTTGTCTTTGAAACCATGCATAGAGAGGCATGCTCTCAATCTGGGACCTATGGGCGTTACCTGCAGACGTTGACGTTGCCGTTGCTACCGATAGTGCATGCATACAAATCGAATGAGAAAAACTATTCCTGCATAAATACTCTTTTTAGCATGGAATAGAGCCGAGCTGCAATACTTGTATCGAAAAGAGGAGACGCTCGTCCACCAACTTGATAATTGTGGAAACTTTGGAAACCATATGATTTTGCTGGAACTTCGGGGATTAAACGCTTCTGAAAGATGCAGCTACGTTCATGATTGTGAACTCCGCTCTGAAAAATCATACTTGCCCTTACAATGCCAAGGATAATTATACAATCAGAAGGTGATATTTTAGTTTGTTATGTTGCTGGACGCATTTCTTCCTATATACACTGGTACTCATACTGAACGAGTACATTACCAGGACTTGTCGCTAGTATATATATATATATATATATATATATATATATATATATATATATATATATATATATATATATATATATACATATATATATACATATATATATATATATATATATATATATATATATATATATATATATATATATATATATATACATATATATATATATATATACATATATATATACATATATATATATATATATTTATATATATATATATACATATATATATATATATATATATATATATATATATATATATATATATATATATATATATATATATATATATATATATATATATATATATATATATATATATATAAATATATATATACATACATATATTTATATTTTATATAACGTGTGATGTATAGCCAATAATCATCTAGAATCCTTGAATATTTGTCATATTGAACAAACGGACATCTCGAGGTGAACTTCTCAATCTGGAGGCGAATGGGTATAGTAATTATAATCATTGTGAAAGACCACGACTTTTTCCTTTCATATCTGCATTCGCTTTGCAACGGTTAACAAAAGCAATTATTCCATTTAACAGATAAAATTCTTTTGAATTTTCATTTAATAATAGCGGATTGAAATTTGCGAAGAAAATTAATTTAACGACGTTCAATTTCCTTCCATTTCCTCTTCTATCTTCACTACAAAGGGTCAAATAAGGGTCGTTGCAGAATGTATGACGCGCATTTAGTAATTTCAACAGTCATTCGCAAACATTATCACCACCGTATTGAGACATATTAATATTTATTTAATTACTTTGATTCAATTCAAAAGATCTTCCATTTCAACTCTTCTTTTATCTCTCTGAAATTTCTCAAAGCATCTAGTTCGTATTGGACCTACTCTCGAGCTGAAAGTTTATACTTTTTGTTCATCACTCATGATTTTTGAATACGAAGATCATCAGTTTTATCATACTTTTAAAAAAAGAGTTCATATTTCATTGTTTCTTTTTGACACTCCACAGATCGAACGGTAAAAATGACGGAAACTTAATGCACATATGTCATTGCCCAACTTGATCATGTGTAGTTTCGAAGTGCGATCTAAGTGCGATCCAAGTGCGATCACTTGTGAGAGAAAAAAAACATCTCGAAATTTTACAAAAACCTCGTGAGAGTAACGTGGAGGAGAAAATTTGTGGAAATAATTCCGTTCCAATGAACGAAATATTCCAAGAAATATATGCACTGTAATTCCTGGATGAAAATATCTACTAACATCCCCACATTTTTGTCAAATCTCTTAATTCTATTCTCGACACAATAATATGTAGCCCTTTTATTCATTGATTCACATTATTGAAAGCTTCATATAGAACGTACAGCTGTAGTGAAAAAAAATGTTCAGCGATTATGGGGCCCACCTATTGAGGGGATCAAAGGGTGAAACCCTAATCCATTATTGGGCCAGAACGATAAAAATAATCAACAGTGCGAATTATTGATGCGAATTATCAACATATATCACATATCCTGAATGTATATTCATCAGTCTACTCCATGTATTTTTATATATGTATTCAAATAATATGTCAATCATGATGTATTCTCATATTATGTTTCATTCATATGGTATTCCGCCTATTTGTGCACAACCGTGAGTGGAAGTCAATTTTCTCTCATCTAACTTTTACATTACCTTTCTCATATCTCATACCGTTCATTATTTTCCTCATCTAAAAACGCATGCTCTGCGTTTCCTTGGCATTATCCAATACATTCCATCAGAAAAACGCTATTCAAACAACAACAGTTCCATGTAAAGAGACTTTTAATCGTAATATGTTGCTCAAATACTTTGTTCTGGCAATTAAATGAATATATTTCTAAGAAATGGCTTCAGTTTCATCCGAAGAATGATTATTGTGTTTGTCTCCCTTTGAAGTTAGAATGACGCTTTTCAAACAAGAGTTTGCTCTTTATGTGAAAATGAGAGTCTTCAATAAAATGGACGACGCGATAGATGTTTTAGTGCATCAACTTCTTGTCAAGTTCCAGAAGTAGAGATGTGTATGAGGAGCCGCAAAAATGTCGTTCACGAAACTCACGAGTGAAAATAACAAAATAATAAAATCATCACATCAGCAGACTACAATAGAATAAATGTAATAGATCAAGACAAACTTTCTTACAATTTCATTCTCGGGTTGTTTGTTTTGAAGTTGTTGATTATTATTTTTATAGCTGTAGTGCGTGCGTGACTGCCACTCTATAGGAGCATGCTACCCCATCATCAGAAGGTGCTTCGCATTACGACAACAACATAAAAACAATTTATCAAAATTGAAAAACGTTCCATTTTTCTATAATGAGGGACAATATGCCGAAAACTTCGTGATTCGAAAGTCTTCTTCCAACTTCGCTCATATTCTCAAATGACTCTTCTCCACAATGGAACACAATGCTTTTATTCGAGACATTTTCTCCGCACTATTCTTTCTCTACTTCCAATACAATCATAATGACGTTCCAGTCTTTTATATGATTTCCCGTTTCCGGAAAATGACATGTTTCGTTCCATCACCCCTCTTCCTACTCTCGCACACACAATCAATTTCATTTTTCTATATATCTTTCTCTATTATGTTTGCTTTGGTACATTTGTATCATTTCCAGAGTCAAACGTGAAACAACAAGGCAATACCATATAGTTCAGATTTCCTATTTTCAAAGAGAGTTTTCATTTCCATCCTCCTCTCATTGTGTATACTTTTATAATCCCCGTGTCTTAGTCCAAACCACTAAACTTCTAGATCCTATAGAGTATGGGATCCTCTCAGATCTTTAGTCAAGTAAATGCAATTTTTTTGTTATATTCTGGGCTCATGCCATTGGTTTTCTCTTGTTCTTTGTTTTCCAACAGATTTGAGATGATATTTTCCGACCACAGACCTGTCAGAGACTCATGTCCTACATTTGTTGTAATCTTTGTTTCACTCATCCAGCTATTATATCTCATTCTCTATTCTTCTCTCTTTTATTGGCAATATATTATTTGTCCTCTTCTTTTATATTCACTGTCTGATCACTAGTGCAACAGAAACACGCTCAAAGTGACAGTCAATTCAATAATATGAACCGATATTTGTTTCGTTTTATCTGTCACACTTTCAAAACGGTCGACTGACTTTACTCATGGCGTGGCGGTGTTCTGTTAACTTGACAGTTCACATGTTGTTCCAACGAGGATTACTCTGATAATTCTATTCACAGATTTGAGATGATGTTTATATTTTATATGTCGTATGTCATTAACATTAAGCTCGACACGGTTCAAGTTGAAATATCTTACGCATTAATTGTTTCTTATGAGTAATTGAATGACTGACATTCACAATCTCTCGATTATTCGTATCGAATGTGATATCGAGTTAACGTTTTGTAATCATTGTAGAAAACCATCGAATACAGAGAATAAATTTTCCATTGTATTTTTCCCAGTTTTGGTATTATTCTCTCAGTTCATTCCTTTCAGAAAGTATCGACGTATTGAATTATTGTGTTATAACTCAATAGTTCATATGTCCAATATGGTTTAGTTTACTTTCTCGAATGAAAAAAGAGTTTCCTTTAAGTGAAAGCATTTTCCACCAGCTTCTGCTTTTAAGTGTGTTTAGAATAGTTGCTGCCTACTTTTGATTTATGTTTCTTCATCGTGCGGTTCGCTATTGACCTACTATGTTGGTCGGTTTGACCTCACCCTGCCCATGTAATACTTTCAGACCTCTTGATTTATAGGGTTGGCAGATTGTGTTAACGCTAAATACTGTACAAGTGAGAAAGCACGAGTGAATTAATTAAAATTGTTCGGCTGATATAGTTTCTATTTTGGGCAACATTTAAAGTCACTGTAATTATATCCACATATTATATAGGCCTACATTTAATAAGATACTCATAAGATTACTTTGAGAAAAAATGAGAATCAAATACTGTTTATAGGCCTATATTTCAATTAATTTGTTTGAAAATGTTCCTATTCAAGAAGTTGAGTCATCACGATGCCTTGAAAAATGTGAAGGATATCGCCTGTTTTCTGACAATTTATCAAAAGACAAAGTTTTGTTCGCCTATAAGCTATTCGACCGCACCCTAAATGAAAAGAGATATTCTCGTTGAATGATAAATCATAAATATAAATGACTCCTCAATGTTGCCTCTCGCATTTTAATGAATAATAGAACGGACAAGACTCTATAACTCGGAAAAATAAATAAAGCCATGAGAAAATGTAATATTTGAGCTTCATATTTCTTATAATTAGGTTTCTTCAGTGCCCTCCGTTTGATTCAGACAATTGAGACAGTGTTTCGAAATTTGGAGGTCCGAATCCAGCTGTAGGCATGCATATTTGTAATCGTCCATTTGCTCATTCTTATTCATTTGTATATTACTCAGTGTTCAGTAGGGTTCTTTTGCACTATTATGAAAGGAAGAAGAATCAGTCTTTATTGTGAGATGAGAGTAAGACTCTAGCTTTCCTCAATTACTTCTGGCAAACACGGAATGGAGTAGAAAAAGGGAACGAAATCTCTGGAGTTTTGAATCAGGGACAAGGTTCATATGCATCTGATTGGAAATTACCAATCGTGAATTCCGTTATTGGTATCCGCAACATATTGCTATTCTCTGATCATTATATAACCTTATGACGAAATAAATTCACCATTTCAATGGTCATTCTAGCATTGCCATGTGTTTTGTTTATACATCAAAATCGAGTAATGAATCTCAAAGTAAATGTTTTACCGAGATGTGGAATCAAATTTGTCAGAGTGAGACTAACTCCCAATCAAGAATAACCTCGACTCCCGGTTTTGCTTACACATGCCCCTAACTGAACGACATACTCATATACATTCGTCTTTTTGTCGCCATGCTTATACTAACTATAGCTATACCCCGTTACAAACTTTGCGCATAATATAATTCTGTGCCGTATAGAGACCCTAAAATGACCTTCCTACTGTTAACCATCACGAGAAAATAGAAACATTAATTGTGTTATAGTTTCTACCTTTCTGTCGCCCACTACCCTGGAATATAGTAACCAATTAAACACCATACATTCCGACATCCCTTGGGATCAATAAAATGTGTTATTCATGAGATACCTACCGTGTGGTCAGTATGACATCTATAATAATAAAGAGTTAGGTCGAATAAAGTGTTTTAAGGGTCGTGTATGATAAGAGACAGTGTTCAACAAGCTAGACGTTCTAGATCATCCAGTTGACTGGCTACAATCAATCCACTCTTCGTATACTTTTTCAAGTTAGTTTCACTCACTTGTCTGTCTGTACAGTTAGAAAGACGCGAACAGTAAAGATGATTTCATCGGTTCGGTGATTTGTTCAGTGTGAATCGTAAAGGTTGAACTAGTGGACTATAGCCAAGGAAATGGATTTTCAAAAAATGATATTGAGTTCATTTTTATTTCTGTTCTTGTATTGTGAGTCGTAAGAGATACTGTAAATATATATATATATATATATATATATATATATATATATATATATATATATATATATATATATATATATATATATATATATGATAGTTGAACTTCTTGAATACGATCCAATATCGAGATATTTGGAATGTTATAGTCATGTCGAAAAAGATACGCCTCGACCGGGATACGGACCCGGCAACTTCTGCTTGCCGGGCAGGTGCTCTACCACTAAACTACTGAGGAATCGCAAGGCAGCCAACCTATCATGTCAACCAACATGGAGACCGGTCCTATA
The DNA here is from genome assembly GCA_964007535.1 of Brachyptera risi. NCBI lineage: Eukaryota > Metazoa > Arthropoda > Insecta > Plecoptera > Taeniopterygidae > Brachyptera > Brachyptera risi. Next base: position 21,803,444 of record OZ023328.1, read on the forward strand.
CGCCCGGTCGAGGCGTATCTTTTTCGACATGACTAGAACATCCCAAATATATATATATATATATATATATATATATATATATATATATATATATATATATATATATATATTTATATATATATATATATAAATATATATATATATATATATATATATATATATATATATATATATATATATATATATATATACGATCGTTGGAATATATAGAGTATTAGTATGACAAGTGAAAATGTTTCTTCTTCAGCACACCAGTTTCACCATGTATTCCATCATATTACCCTCAAATCATACAATGCGTCCCAATTTTATTCAAACGTATCCTGTTGGACGATGGAAACTTCGAACGTTTGATATCCGAACGGAAACTAGACATTTATATTCATTCCTCAAATTGACAAAGAATCATTGAAGCGGGAAAAATAATGTACATACATAAATCAAACAGATATCTGTTGTATTTTGTTACCGAATCAATTATTCCATAATATTCATCTTGATTGCGTGAATGCCTCTGATATGGATAAATTGATACGAATTTGAAAACAATAGTTGATAACATAATAGTAATAGCCTATAATATTTCTCGTATCACTGTGTCATAATGATAGATTTTCGATTGTTGATTGTCAAGGCAATGGTAGTAGATACTGATGTCTGTATTGTAGCCACGTTATGGAGGGGTTGCGTTTTGCATGACTTACTTTATATAACACGCGCCAATAGAAATAGTTCGTAAACCATCTTCTCAACAGAACTATACACGCGTGTTCCGATAATTAATGAGTATTAAAATGTGAGCTCATCATCACTCAGTCAATCTCTTGTTCAGTTTTGAAAATGTGATTCACTGTACACATTTAAATTTATGAAAACTATCGTTGAATATCACTCCTCAAGATAAGTGATGTCTTCCATGTATCTAACCGAATGTTATGTCAGTAAGGTGAATTCAATTATCAGAAATCGTTTACATTTATGTTGTATTTCACAATAGGTGGAACTCAGAAATAACTCAGAATAACTTTCATAATTGATTCTCACATTGAAGTGGATTCATTTTCAAAATAGTTAGTTGATTGATAAAGAAGGTATTCATCAATACATACCGAGCTATGCATCTCTCATTTCAAATGTATACAAAATTTGTAGTGCAGAGAACGACTTCATCCTCGACCTTGACCTCACCTCTCCACCAACGTAATTATATAATCATAAATGCTGAAAATGTATAACACTTTTTCACTTTGAAAGAAAATAATATCAACGTTGTATTCATTCCGGAAGCAAGAAATTAAATTCTCTGTCTTTCCCTTCATTTATTTTTACACAACTTGATTATTTCTCTTACTCAAACATACAAATTAAATGCACATTGAGGATCAGCCAAGCGAAATGTGTCAGTAGTCACTCTACGTGTACAGTTCAAACGTATCACGTATGTACACTACATGTGTCCATCCATGTTAAAACAACACACACTATTCTGTGAATAGAAATGAACCTTCAAATACCGGTTTGAAATCAATATTTTTATATTATTGTATGTATTCCTTTGTATGTATTGATGAACTCGAGTATTTTTAAAATACTAGTTGAGTACGAGAAGTTGTCTAATCAGTTTGTACCCAGAATTATACAATGTATAACATCGAGCCATCGTACCTAATATTCAGGAAGCAGTATCAAATAAATCCAATATTGCGTTAGAGTAGTGATTAAATATTGCTTCTGCTGAGCTCAGACGATGTAGTCTATACATATGCAATTGTGAATCTTGATGAAGAAATTATGAATGAATTATGTATGCTCAATACCCCCAACAACAACCTCATGTCCCGATAGAAAGGAATGTACGAATGAGCGGATGATAGATGAGTGATCTTACCACAAATCCACGACTCATTATGGACTTGCATCCTAGCCATTCTTGACTTGACTTCTCGAAGCAGTGTTCTCGCTGGATGATCCAGGGTAGACGGAGGGGGGCGGAGAACATTTTATCGAAAAGTATAATGGTAATCGCGATTCTATCACCTTATTGAAACATACTTTTCTATTCTCATTGATAGTACACAGTCAGTCAATGAGAAACATCTCTCTAACCTCCGGCTTAATTGGTTCGCGGCGCTTACATCAACTCATACGCAAATAGACTGGTTCCAATCCTGTGATGGTGAGCACGCCGCCGGAGGGAGATTAAAGCCCCCCTAAACCCCCTCACCCAATTCTCACCCCCATCCCCACTCCTTGCCCACAAACAACTCGACTAACTTCAAGCTGAAATACTTTTCTCTTGGTTTAACTACCCGACGCCGCCCAGTTAGCCTAGTTAGCTTTCACGTCCTTCTCGACGCGGTCGGCTCGCTAACTTTGTTTAGTTTGTTTGCCATTGGTTTGGAGTATACGTAAACACAGATTACATATAACGTGTTGCTATTGGCTGGAGTACGTCTACCCAGCTAGTCATTAGAACAACAATTTCTACTTATAGGATGACTATTTTGAGTCGGAATAGCTTTGATAAGGAAACATTTGTTTCTCTGTTACAATAGACATTTAGGTTTGTATGTATATAGTGTTCTGAAGTTAAAAAGTTAAATTCGATTTCATTGTTTCATTAACTTCTGTGAGTGAGTTGTCAGTTGGATTTCCGAATGAAAGGAGCCCACGATTCATAGTTGAATGAAGAGAAATGAAAATTTTTATGAATTTTAAAACTCGGAGATAGGGAATATTGAGATCTCACCTATGGAGATTAAAATTCCATGATTTTATCATCGCTACCAAATTTGAACTAATCAAATTATCTTTTCATTCAATCGTCCTGTACGGGAATGAATGACATATCTTGAATTGATACGATAATATATGTTGTAAATCCACAAAAGGAATGAAAACTACGAACATCTCTTTCGATTTATATCTTTCAATAATATATGATTATAATTCATCATCGCTATATGACTAGAATATTTCCATACAGTCTTATTGTTATTGCATCATAATCATCCCTCTTGCTAAACACAAATGGATATTCATCTTATATCACGAATATTTTTTCTCATTGCATTTTTCAATAAACCTCAGTAGTACCAACATTGTGTTACTTTCTTTGTTACCAATCTTCAACCTTTCTCATAGACTTTTGAGAATTTTGAGGCATTCAGTGATAGATGAAACAGAAAATTCTCCTGACACATTCACCGAACATTAAAAATCGAACAATCCCAACTGAAGTGTGAACACCACATTGATATTTTATGAACTGTGAATGTTTAGATAAATATTAACCTCTTTTATCTTTCATCGTTAATCATTTGTGACGTAATCATTGTCAGCATTACCCACTTGTTGAAAGAAGACAGACAAATATCACGTGACCACATACATGAATCAACCTTTTTTTGTTCAGCTGTTTTCATCAAGAAAGTCGATCTCAAGTTCCTTTTTCAATGGTTTCCATCATGCAACGTATTTGCCAACTGAATCGAAGCACACTTATCTCAGGGTGAGGAATCATAATGAACGTAGAATTCAATGAAGTCGGTCATTATATCGGACATTGATCATATTTCCGATATGAAATATCGTTTTGGGGGTGGTTAGATCGCCCTTGTGGTGCCCCGTCCAAACTATCTTTCATCCATAGCCTTAAAATTGGGAAACAATGATTTTGTATCAAGTTTTCGATGTTATTAAAAAAAATATATGTATTAATATCAATCAGAGTATCATATAATTCAATCAATACTATTGTGATCAGAAAATGACAATTAACTCGTGAAAACCGGCACCTCCACCAATGTTATTCGTTGCCCGAACATGGCCCAACCGTTTGAGATGGTAATTTGGAAGTATCATGTGGTATGTGTGAAAACGGTAATTCGTTTTTGAAAATCATGGCCCCTCCACCAATGTTGAACGTTGTTTGAACAAAGCTGTACTGGGATAACTCCAATAGTGTTCCAATTACTCGATAGTTGATTCAAATTATGCAGTTTATGTATAAGAATAGTTTCTGAAAGCCAGCAACTTCATCTCATAGTTTACCTAAACATGTCTCCACTCTAATATTGATATGATAACATGAGCCACTGATATCTAGAAATGATAACTGAGGTAGTGATCAATTGATTTCTGGTCAACTCCGTTAGTTTTGAGTTGACCATTCTCTCTTGGTTGTGAAATTCAATCAAAATGATTGGTTTCCACTTCAAGAGTGGTGTGGGTACAATGATAAATTGAAATAAAATGACCGCACGCGTCTGTTAGGAGGGTACGTTTTCTTCTACGCCGTGAACTCTAACCCTCAGAGTTTTCGTGAATATAAAATCAAATTATTTTTCATTCGTTTTCGGTTGCCTGGAAGAATTGACACTAGGTTCTCACTGATATATCATTATCAAGTAACACGGCGTATGATTGATAAATCTATCGCCTGAGCGTGCCGCAAACTCTTGTGAGCTCAGGCTCCCAAGAGCTGAATTCAGAGAATATATACTACAATCAAACTTTAGTTGTAAATCGGCAGTTGAAACAATAATACTCGTTCAAGGACCAGTTTTATGGATTAACAGTCGGTGGATTGAGTGATGATTAGTGTACCAACCTGTTATCACCCTTGGTTACAATTGTTCTTGTCTCCCTCCAATTAATGGTCAGTGGATTAGTTCCTAACTAAGATACGTAAAACTGACTGAATCTTCATGTTCATAGCTTCAGTAGAATATTTCTCATCACCATAGGAAGTATCGTGTGGTTTCGTGTATCATAACACAATATATGTCTGATGATATATTCATGTAGACTTGCATTTGTGTGAATATAATGCCTACAATATCTCGTACCATCTTTCAGGCTATTAATGTGTAATAAATGAGGTTCAATGGTGATACAAAAGGAGGCATAATAGAATGAAAAGACGAACAGCCAAACGAATAAAGAGATTCATGTATGGAAATATGATATTCGTTATGCAACAATGGTGAATACGCTAATATCAATCTTTGATAATCTAACCATTGTGTGAACCGCCTGGTAGGGGATGACATCGGGGACGAAGGAAGGCAGCTAGTGTTCGGGCATGAACTTGAAAGTATTGAATGTATGCACACAATGTTGATACATAGGCCTATTCATCAAAATTATACTGATAAGAAGGAAATATTTTTAATTTGTGCATAATTATGTTATACAGTTCAAGTAATTTGAATCTTGAGATGATGTGATGATTATTATGATGAATTGTTATACAATCAACAGGTGAAATAGATGAGTAATGCTGCCCATTCAATTTTTCAGCATAGAGATCCATTATATATCAGTCACGTGATTGAACAGATGTTATGGCCAATAATTACTATTGTCTTAGCTCCACAAAACAATGTGGTCACTTCACTTGGTAAAATTTACATACTCTTTCGTTTAGAACTCCGAAATTCATCGATTATATTTGAAGGTAAAGTAGATGACGTTTCTCAGGAACTTATTCAGAAAACAAACACCCTCGAGACGCTGATCAACTTTCTATTAATTGAACTGAAGAATTGAGAAATCTTAAAATCAACAAACAAATTTCAGCCGAACGTGATTGAATAGTAGAATCCAGGTATGGATACTTAATTCCGAAAGAAATCTTTCAAAAACATCTATTTGTTCAACTGAAGTTTCATCGAAGTTTTGTTTTGGGAGCCGCAGCGCTCTGATACGAATTCATAATCCTGGTAAACTTGTATTCTCGAATAAAAAAAAGTGAACCACCCGTGTGCTGGTGATGTAGGATATCGGAGACGGTCGATCGAAACCTTTTCTTTCGTGAATAGAAGTATTGAAAAGCCCGTATAGTTGCTTACATATCGATATCGAATGACATTTGGCTATTGCTTTATTTGTTCTCTGATGGTTACCATTGTCACTGAGCTCATTTGATAACCCAAACTTGATGATTCGCCCAGATATTCATCGCACTTTGCAATAGTTTCGATGTTTCCGTTTTTTCTTGTTAGACATTCTTCATACAATGATTATTTTCAAAGAGAGCCCATTTGATATGTTCCCCAAAAACTGTTTCGTACATGACAACTGTGCAATAAATATATCGTATCTGTGAAGAAAATGAAACAGTTCCATGAAAGTAGGTGGGATACTATCCTTCATCCTTCATTTTTGAATATTTTTCCAATTTGAAAATCATATTATTGTAACTTGAAGAGTTGTTTCTAGATAATTGTGTTCATTTGAGTTCACAATTCATCTCATATTCGCTGAATAATATCATACGCCATTCAATTTCGAATCCATCACCAATTTATCAAACAAATAAATTATCACGATATTTTCTCCTTATTTCCTTCTCAATTCTCATTTTCACTCACGAACCTTTCTATCTCAATCCGTTGACTTTATATTACATACAATAAAATATACAGGATGAGACGGTGCATAAGCGCTTTCATAATCATTTTTCTCTATCTCCCCCTTCAATTGATTAGATTCTTTCTCCCTCTGAGCTCCTGTTATCGCACGCATAAAGGATTTTGAAATTTCATTTTATCCGAGTCATTGCTTCCTTTCTACTTGTTAGCCTCCGTTCTAGCCTTTTCGTCCATGCGGTATAAGAAATTGTGGCGGCTGAGGGTTGTTGGATTATGAAACCACGAAGGAGCTGGCAAGGGTGGTAAAAGGGGTTAGTGGGGGATGAAGGGGGGAGGTTGAATTGGACAAGGGTTATCCAGAGCTGAAAAATGTGAACCTATCTCTAATTTTGATGACCACTTTTCTTGTATCATTACCCATTGCACAAATTATTATAGATATTGAATGTATCCTCACAGTTGAAAGTCTTCTGAAGCTTAAGTGTACGAACTGATACGTGTTAACGTAATCGTGTTATGCATTATTAATCGTTATAATTAATTATGCGTTATAATTATTATTATTCTCTGATATGCAGTGCTACTTTTGTTATAATTGAACTATCTTGCAATCATTATATTTTTAAAATTTTATGAAATTACTCCGATGCGAGACTTTGTTATCCACAGAAACGATGGACGTAGCGAAGAAGACTTCCATCCGACTTAACTCGAGTCTCTCCAAGTTTTTTCTCCATTTTCAACCTCACAGAACGCATAGCAAAACCGACTGGCATAGATGATACTTTCCACGAGAAATGATTTTATCTTATCTGATGAATGTACAGTCTTGGACATAGGCTGAATATATATTTCTCGGGTGACAATTGAGCAAGTCGTTTATGAGAAATCAATCGCGAAAATACCCATCAGAATAGAATGAGAGAATGCATGTAAAAATAAAAATGGAAAGAACATTTGTGAAAAATACCTGTACTGGTATCTCAGTGATAAGACGTAGCTCCATATGATTGAGAGATGGTGGTGGATCGACCGTCGGTTCGATCTGTATCGGCGTTGTTCCTCACAATTTTTCTCGTGGTTTCACTTTATTGCCTAGGTTAGTTCTGTGATGATTCCTACAATACCCTCTTTCTCTTCCAATGAAGATTCATTCATCATTCCATTATCTCATCATTCATTCATCCGCAGTGAATATATATATATATATGATATATATATATATATATATATATATATATATATATATATATATATATATATATATATATATATATGAGCTATATTTGCGTCGTCAAATCTAATATAAATTGATGAGAACCTAATTTAGAAATTGTGTGTTGTACAGTACAAAGACAAACATGATTAAAAAATTTCACGGAAATCGAGTGGGCCTACTTAGTTTCTGACTTTTTTTCCCATTTCATACAAAAATCTTGCTCATTCACAACACGTGGACCTATGCTTTATTTACCCACTTCAAGGTGAGAATTCATTCATATAAATCCTATTTGCCTATTTACGTACCACCTTCAAATCCCGAACACAGCATTTCCACAGATCCAATTTGACATATATTCAGAGCTATCTGAGAGATTCTTGTGAGATATTGAACTACTGGTATGTCTGTTGATGAAATAGGTATGAGATCCTTCTGTATAGACGTATATAGCCAGTGCACAGGTCCATACACTGTTCAAAAGAAGCATCCAAGTGTAAAGAAAGAGAGAGATAGGAAAGCATTATAAAGGGGTTTACACAAAGATAATTAATGGTTGAAACCAAACTCACCCCTAAAAGAATGAGCTCTTGAATAATAGATCTTGACTATATCGACGGAGATTAAAAAACGAAACGAGTAATGATCGGCCAACCTTTTAGAAACCCTCGAAAGTACACGCTCCGTGTTAGTTTAACTGAGAATTACTTTGAATGTCTTGTGGTGGTCGTCGACATTAGTCTCGCTGTGTCAACTTAATTCTCCTCCTCATGATACATTGACCGTGACACAGTTGTATCAGTCGTGTTTTGTGTTCATCCAACCACAGTGAGAAGGATTAATTCTGCCAGTGATACCAGGTTTATACATATCTGGGTCTTGTACTGCAAATGTTTAATTAAATCATTTTAACGCACATGAGGTTTTATTTACGGAACGACAATTGAACGTTGAACACGAACACGTATCAAGTAAGACATAAAATGATAATCTCATGACAAATTACAGAAAAGTTATAGGAATCCTGATTCGACAATATCGAATCACTGTATGAACGTGCTTCACTATGATATCGATTTATAAAAAAATAAATCATTCGAAAGTCCTTTTCAAAAAAACGTTCTGTATATCTTGTGGGAAAAGATATCAATTATTATCGTCATATTTATATATTGAAATATTATAAAATATGGAGAAGTTTGTTTAAAGTATGTGTGTAGTTGTAGTTGGGGATATCCTCAACAACCAATCAGATGTCGAGAAATGGTCATGTGGTATGATATAACACAGCGGGAAGACATCATTGACGGTACTTTACATGGAAACGAGGCACCGTTTGGTTCGCTCCCTCGTATTCCCATAATACACAGAAAAAGCCCATGCTCCCCTTTCGACTCACTTTCGCATAGTCTACGTTTGTGAACTAGTCTCTCGGGTTGGATTCCGCATCATGACATCTCTCGGTTCGAGCGAATAACAACGGAGTAAAAAACCTGGAGAGCAGACTTATTCACTTGTTCATTGTCTTCTTTCTAGCAATGCAAATCGAATCAATCAAACATTCAGAAATGATATTATACCAATTTGATGTATCGTGTACATCGATTAAAAACATTGTTATCGATATAACAATTTGAACATCAATCATTTTCACATTATGGCGATTAGCTTGTTCCATGGATAAACGGATTATCAACGTATCTCCACTAAAATTTAGAGTTATAATTGCAATGAAATTATATAATCTAATAATCTGATCTAATCTGTCATCATTGTATTATTGTCGTTCATTATAAATCATGGTAATCATGTTCTTCTACACTTTCGACACATTCATCATTTCAAAATGTCAGACGAGGAAGAATGGATCTGATGATCTATCCTTAGAATATTGATTAATAATTCTTATTCGTCGCTCAGTACTCCGCCAGGCCCCTGAAGCTTCCGTCAATAAATCTCGGTCACCAAAGGATACAAGTTGGATAGTTATAATTTAATCAATTATCGGTTCTTTGATAAAGGATTCACAGTTATACTTCCTCCCCTAAAGAGACCCTGGATTTCAATTTAATTTATTGACGAGGTTTGCGAGGAAGTGTGCGAGTCCCTTAGGAGGAGCGTACTCATGTGCGTGGATTACAAGTCTCATGGATGGATGGGGGGAGGGGGTGGTAGAACGGAAAGGGGTGAGATGGGAGGGTAGCACACCGTGTGTTCAACTTTGCAAGTAGACTAAGGATGTTGCACTTGAAGTTTTAAGTCCGACTGAGCTTAGGTATATATATATATATATATATATATATATATATATATATATATATATATATATATATATATATATATATATATATATATATATATATATATATATATATATATATATATATATATAGAATACCATGTACGCTTCCAATAACGACGAATTCCATGTTATTTGTTGGATTTGGGTATATCTATAGGTTATATCGAAGTGAATGCAGTATATGTGTTTTGATATGAGCGAGAGACGTATGAAATAAAGAGAAATATCACATACATACGTTCATGATATGATCTGTCAGAAATCTATAATGATATGGTCAGTCAATTCATGTGAATTTGTGTGATATTTTCATCTTTGCTGTGTGTGTTAAGTATTATAACATCTGCCATATTATCGTCTCTTTCTTCGAAATTTATCCTTTATGAGTTCATATCATCTTATTTTACGAACGTTTGTGATGGTTTGTCTAGGATTTCGCATAATCGATTTGGCCCAATATAAACTCACTTCTGATCGGTCGGAAAAATCCGCGTGTACCCAGATTACTTCGTGACAAAACAAATCGCCCGAAACTTGTAAAGCGTGTACGAGCAAACACTTGGATAGTGTCATGAGAGTCGTGTAGAGAAGCTCGTGTTGTTAGAATAAACCTTTGTGATATTTGACACACGTCTATATTCTGGTTCCAGTATGATGTTAGCGTTTCAATGCACGACAAATGTTCTCATCGTATAGGTCCACATTTTCTTGACGCCAACAATATAACACTCATTGTAAACATGCATACAACTGAGGAACTGAACTATACTCAAGTATTCACCGGCTTGGATTATAGTAGTGAGATGAAGATGTATAATTCTAGTTCACATCGTGATACCAAAATGAAAGTACACTCATTAATTGAATAATGAGAAGCTCAAATTTTGCTGACCTCAAGCTGTATCACGATAACTTTCATCAGAGTTATGAATTCATTCGTTTCGTTCATTCAATTGAATCTGAATTATTCGAAACTGAATCAAACGCATTGTGAGTGATATCAATCATAAGCTGTTCATAATTGTAGCATGGTGGACTTGATTGAAACATTATTTTGATTCTTCTTCAGAATATGAATCAATCAATCATCCAATCATGAAATTGATGAAGCTAATAGATATTCAAGCTAATAGGTATCATATCGATGGTTATAATTCGAGGTACAAGTAATCTTGTGATAATTCAATCAAATGAAATACGCATATAACTATCATTTTCATCACTCTCAAAATTGTTATGAGTGAGATCAATGCATTTTCGTGAATACATTTTGTATTTTGTATATTTTATATACACGATATTCCATTATTTTTGTATATCCAGCTATTATTTTGTGAGTGAATTTGTGATTATTTGTAAACTTTCAGATTCTTGACTGAAGTATGTTTTTTTCTTGCAGGTACGTATTATGGAGGAAACGAAGTCCCATTTCATACATCTCGACATAACTAAAGTGGCAGTTGTTGTGAGTACCATGAGATGTAATATTTCTAGGAAAACGCCATATATGCGTTGTTAGACGAGCGGATAGTAATAGTATGGCGACTTTTTTGCCAAACTTTTCCTACATTCGCCAATTGGGTGACATTTGAGTTAGAAATGGGTAAAAACTGCTTCGAGTGATACCAATTCAGCACATTTCATGGTTTTTCTTCGAAATGGCTCACTTGATCAAGCTGAAAGTTCTCAGAAACGTGTATCAGAATGTATCTCAACTTCACGCAAAATTTAAGTTTTTTTTCTTAAATAAAAATATTTTATTTTTTTCCACCGTGTTATTCTAACGGGTATTTTTGAAATTTCTAAAATTCATTAAAAAAAAGTTTATCATTCGATAATGCCACAAAACTATTCAGATCTAAGTTAGATGAGAAACCATAACGAAAAAAAGTTTGAAGTTGATAGCTGTAGCCGTTTGACCTCTGGAGAACCGACGAAAAAACATAGAGAAAAACAAAACAAAAAAACATAGAAACAAACACCAATTTTTTTCAGTATGTCAAATTGAATCCTCGCTAAAGCTCGCCTAATGATTCAATGAGTCATACAGATGAAAATAGTTAGATCCACATCAAAACTGAATGTGAAATATTGAAAAAGCTCAGCTCCATGCTTACAATCCTGAATATTCATTCAATTTGATATAATATTGATATAATCCAGAGAAATGATATACAAAATATATGTGCAACATGCGCAAGTATGGTATGAAAAATCAAGAGGATTGATGAGTTGATCAAACTATGATCTTTGATGTAAAGAAAGTAATACTCATTTTCAAAAACTAAAACGGTGGAACAGATTGGTATTGATAGTATTAAAATTTGATATGTGATTGATTTCAAATTTATTCCAGGTTATCTTTCACCTCATTGCAATAATTGAACAACAATGTTTCTAATAATCTGAAATTGGTTCCTCATCACACCTTCAGTGTTTTGTTTGTTTACACTCAACCTCCATGTTGCCATTTTGGTATGGTAGCGTGCCAAATATTAATCCATCCACTTTCATTCACAGTCAATATACTTTTCTCTCTGATGGTAAAATTGGAAACACAAACTCAATAACTACTTGATTACATTGTAAGTGTGAATTTGATTCAAGGAAATACATTGAAAAAATATGTTTCATTCACGTAGGTATTATGTAACGTCAATATTGTCGAAATCATAATAGTACCACTACCACATAAAACTGAGTGTAATCTTTGTACGGCATACTTACAAGCGATTAGTCACGGCGATAACTAGTGCGGCGTAGGTCTACTATATTTACATTATTTCGGCGTCGTTGAGACACCGCAATGACTATCCACTTTCGGCATCAACCGTTGCGAACCTTACAATTACGTCATACTACTTACTTTTAATTGGATAGTATATGATACCATGTAGTACGGCTTTGTATAACAAGTTAATTAAAAGTCGTCCCGATGAACGCGAGAACATTTTGTAACTATACAATTTGTTTTGTTTGAATTACAGTTTTGTTCTTTTCATTTTTGTGTGGTTATGATAGTACGCTATAACTTCATTGATGAGTTATTGAATACATTTTAAAGTTTGTTTTGAATTAACCTGCCACTCAGAATAATGACAAGCAACAAGTTCTATGAATATGAATTAATTCAATGAACAAAGCAATTCAATGGATTCCTGCGGATTCCTGAGAATATATTGATGATATTTGGTACGAGTGATCTATGCCTGTACCACTACACAACGCTCAGGGTAAATGGGCTGATTCAATGCGTTTATAATATATTACACACTGAAGCAGTGTGTACGTGTGAGCCGCACAAGGATCTTCTGAAGTAAATTATGAATGCAATTTCCTCTTCAGAGTGCAACTATCACAGCGACTTGGCCGCCATCCCTACTTTACTGTTCACCGCACAGTCTTAGTTGACATAGGTCAGTTAATCTAACTAACCACAGTTTAACCCCAGTCGTCCCTGAATTAAACATAAGTCTTGTCATAATAATATATACAACATGATAAAGTTGGACGTTTCAATTAGATGCACTTCATCATTTGTCACGTACGAAACTTGTGCCCTTATAAGAGGCCGGGGCTCGATCTCCGGTCTCCGGTTTCAGTGTAGGATTTCCTGGCATACGATTTATTGTCGTTTTACGTGGTTGCACAAGACATATTCTCAGGACATGTTGAAAGGGTTGAGGCTTTCATGCCTTTTGTGCGAATAGAGTAGTAGTAAAGTATATTCAGACCTCTTCTTTCATCCTGTTAAGTCTTAGTAAGCTACTAACTACCGTTAAAAGGTAATCCTTCTGAAAGCATTCCAACAGTCTTGAGAACGCCTTTCTTTCTGAAATTTCTGGATCCTGGAATACATCTCACGTGTGCATGATGGGCTCTACTGAGAAAATGACCCCGATCACTAAGGTCTATGAGAGGACGGTTATCACGGCTACACCACCACACGCCTAAAAATATGAGCATTGAACATTATGAGGGGAAATATTTGTACTAAAATTGTTATATAATCAAATGATTACTCATGATAAAAGTTATGAAATTCGATAGGTTGAACATGTTACTTAAATACTCAATGTGATATTGTTCGGTTTGATTGAAGTGAGAGAGTTCTTTTGTCGATGAAACGGATCATTCGATTCATGTTAAAACTTCAGAATAATGTGTCTCATCGTCATATTGAAATTATTTGAAAATTTGAATTCATTCAATACGTTTTTTCCAAATTTTCTTCTCCAGGACATTCTTAGTGGGTTTTCGATTTTTAGAAATGGGTAGGGTCTACACTCCGAAGTGGTGCCACCAGCTGCGGCTTGAATCTAAACAGTGTTAGATTAGATGGTGACACTTGTGTATGTCGAATTCAGTCTGAATTTGTACTTTGGTTGGACCTGTGGAGCGCGAACAAAATAAAAAACATGTTCATTCTGTTTGAGTTTGTGACATTGAATCTTCGCTTCGTTCATCCAACAAACAATCAGCGTCGCGTTGTTTAATTGTCTCCATGTACGGTCACGGTCACACAAAGTGATCGATCAAGTCACATCAGGATGAATCCAGAAAAAAAGATTCATGATATATATACACTCTGAAACTATAAACAGTGAGAACACGCACTCCACGCAAATAGTCTTCGAAGAAATCAGCGCCTGAAAGTGCGTAGATTTGATTGACAATGGCATTTCAGTTTCGTGGAAAATATATTTGATGGCACTGTAAGTGTGAAATTTGTTGTAGATCACAATGAAATGATAGATCCTTCTCATAATAAACCTCAGAATGTTCAGAAGCTATCATCGGAACAACTGATATTTTTCCATACATATTCATTCATACATATTCTTCATTCATATTACGCTCATAGAACTTTATTCATTTCAACATATCATAAGTTGTGAATTTTCACAAAATCAGCTAGGAAATACAACAATACAGGTAGAGTAATAACTATGAGATAACATTATATCATACTACCTAGCAAGATAAATAATGAATTAAACAAAAGATCTACTATATTTAGTTTCACATCTACAATGAATGTTTGAGAATGAAATATCATCAGCACTTTCTTGCGCGCACTTTATGAAATGAGAGAAGCGTACACACGGTCGAAACTATAAACTGTGATCACGGTTTCTCCAACGTAGCCATTAGGCAGTGATTTATCGTGACTAAAGCGTGTAAGTAAGAAATGTCGTACGAAATGAATTATCTCAGATTTTAGCTTGATTATGTGCGTATAGAAAACGCAATCTGTTTATAATGAGGAATGAATTGCCGTGTTGCTTTCGGGTGCCCCGCTGCTTTCTTTGGAATGATATCGTCACAGAAAAGTATATCTCAACTACAACTGTATATTATTAGGTTAGAATTGGTTATGGTAAATGACATTTTGGAAGGTGGAATGTTTGTATGGTTTGTTATTTCCGATATTTTCCGGATGAGAGTTTCCACTGCAATACTATAATATCTATAAATCTCACGACGTGAAAATATAATATAATGTCTCGTCGCTCAATATGACGGTACTTCCACCAAGAATATTATTTATCATTCATGTTCCCTCCGACTCATATATATATATATATATATATATATATATATATATATATATATATATATATATATATATATATATATATATATATACATATATATATATATATATATATATATATATATATATATATATATATATATATATACATATATATATATATATATATATATATATATATATATATATATATATATACATATGTATATATATATATATATATATATATATATATATATATATATATATATATATATATATATTTATATATATATATATATATATATATATATATATATGTATATATATATATATATATATAAATATATATATATACATATATATATATATATATATATATATATATATATATATATATATATATATATATATATATATATATATATACAATGAATATTCCGACTGGAACATGTTTTCTCTCTCAATTGACAGAAAACCTCTCAGTGGTTTGAAAATGACTGATTATTATCAAGTTCGAATCAATCAATGTTGAATATATTTTCCTCAAGCTATAATGTTGAGACAGTTGGTAACTCTACATAGTTTGGGAATAAAAATGTAGTACTATACTATCATTATATTCAACAACGTGAAAATAAAATAAATGTTGATATGACGGCACTTCCACCAGGAATATCAGTCATATCTCGTTTCTTACAACGAATCCTGTGGCCCATATGAATAGGATCACACCTCAATGCATTACTTATTTTGATCAAAATCCTAATTTTTTTCCTCCAACTGACAGGAAACCTTGATGATTTTCTTCTCCAGAGGACTTGTGTAGAAAGGCTGAAAAGCTCGGATTACATGGAAATCAATAAATAAATCGCCAAGAAGATGAAATTGGATGAATCAATCGAATCAGTCAATCGACCAATCTATTAGTGAATCAAGAAGTAAATCGAATACATGGATCTCAACCCAATTCAACCTTCCCCCAAAATGTCCAAAGACTCAGCCTGTTGAGCCAGAAGCCACGTCAATATAACATCAGGACCCTCACCCAGTAAATAACTTCATAGACGTCCAAGGATCATAAAGCTTCTAGAAACTATATGACTTTCATATTTCAACATGTCTGGTCACTATGACAACTAGTCGAGTAATTGTGTATTTCCAGAATCCCAGCTCACTCATGCTGAGGGCTGCGATGTACGGCATGATGAGTTACTGCAGTCTATCATGACTCCGTAATTTCATTGAATTTCCATGAAAACTATAACTCACTTCGTATAAACATTAACCAATGAAAACTCCGTTCTCAAGAGGTGAAAAGGCATAGGTTATTAACTCAAGTGTTTCATCAGGTGATGGCCCTGGACCTAAGGAGCTGATAATATATGCTGAGGAAAAAAGTTCAAAAATTTACCTCAGAATCGAACCCCTCTCTCTTTCACGCGCACACAAAGTAGTGCTTTCATTTTTACTGTGAAGTATGTTTCCTCTCACCCTGTTCTTCTTACTTTGTAATAATCTCAGTAGTGCGTCACTGGAAATTTCGATATTATGCGCAAATATTTATTCCTCAGATGTAAAATCTCTCAATTTTTCATTAGATGATTCTTTCATATATATATATATATATATATATATATATATATATATATATATATATATATATATATATATATTTATATATATATATATATATATATATATATATATATATATATATATATATATATATATATATATATAGGCCTATATATATATATATATATATATATATATATATATATATACACATATTTGGTTTCAACGACACACTATAATGATCACTGAGATTTATTGGCGTAATGAATGATTGATGAGATGATGGGATGATAGGATGAACATTTCTTAGGTATTGGGAAGGATAGTTCCCATCTTCCTTCAGGAAGAGTGATTTCTCAATGGTGATGAAAACTATACGAATTATCCGCGAGAGAGTAAGCGTTTGTGACTGGATGTTTTGGATGAATCATTGCTTTCATTTTTGTGATAAATTTCTCATAATGTCCCTCGAATTTGTGTTTCAAATCACTTCAGCAACATTCATTTGCTTGCCCTTAACTTCATAATTACGGTAACTGACGAGCATTGAATGTGTTTTCTCACACTAAAATTCAACTCGGAACCATGCCGAGTATATAGTCGAGAAAATTCGTGCAACCTATTGCAGAATAAGTTGTCGAAGTGTGAATATAAAGACAGTTTCACATCGAGTTGAAGTACTTGCAAAGGCGTTGTTTTAGTTTGAGGTTTATTTTGTTCTCAAAGTTTTGATGTTTGTTCCGTTGTTGTAAGTGTACATTCCAAGTTTGAATTACAAGCCTTTTTACGTTGTATGTGGTCGGTAAAACTTCATAATATAAGTAAAATACTCTATTTTGTGAATTCAGGGTGTGAAGTATGCGTATTTCATCATTTGTTTCCTACCTCATTAGAGCATACACCACCATTTGTAATGGTGTCAAAGTACCCATCAACCGTCATATTGGGGGTGCGTACAAGCGGGGTAAGGATGAGTTGGATGAGTTAGAGGACGTTTGAAACAAATTCGAGTCCACAGCGGGACTCGAATACGCACCCACTTGGTACAACATCTCAAAGCATGCCTCTGTGTGACTCAGCTGACCACCGTTATGCTCTTATACAGAAAGAAAACTGAAAGAAACTTGACGTTCTATATATATATATATATATATATATATATATATATATATATATATATATATATATATATATATATATATATATATATATATATATATATATATATATAAATATATATATATATATATATATATATATATATATATCAATTATTTGTTTCTTAAGAAATATTTTCAACTTTCACTTTTTCGATTCCGTATACCTACACCTGCAATTCTTTCGATGAATTATATTGGAAATCATTCTGATTGATATTCATCTTTCGATAGAACTTGATATATTTTAATGATACACTCCAACTTCATTCGCTTCGTGTATATATGCATCAATGTGAACGATTTTGAATACGCTTGTATGGTGATGAAAGTACTAGGAAAACGCGGGATGCGCGTTGTTAGACGAGCTTAGGGGTATAGAAATCTAGAATGAAAAATAATTTGTCAACCCAATCTACATCTACAGACCTTGGATCACTCCAAACGTTCAAAAACCTTACAAGAATCAGTTATGTCACGGCCTTCCTCTTCATTCATTTCAATCGTTTTGAATTAATTGGTGACACTTGTTGCTATAGATTTAATTGGTTCCCGTAATAGCCTAAATTGATAGGAAAATGCTTTATAAATGCGTTTTCTTCGTTATTTCTCATCCGATTGATGCGAAAAATCTCTCAAAATGTGCTTAATAGTTTCCTTTATATTCGGCGAAAATTTGAGAGGTCTTGAAAAATTTTGATTTTTCAAGTATTTTCCTCCGGGTTATTCTAATGGGGATTTTTGAAATTTCTAAAATTCATAAAAAAAAAGTTACCACCCGATAATCCCACAAAACTATACAGATCTAAGTTAGATGAGGAACCATGACGAAAAAAAGTTTGAAGTTGATAGCTGTAGCCGTTTGACCTGTGGAGAACCGACAAAAAAACATAAAAAAAAAAAAAAAAAAAAAAAACATAAAAACGAACACCAATTTTTTTCAGTATGTCAAATTGAATCCTCGCTAAAGCTCGTCTAATAAGAATATAGGTCATATATTCACTCTAAAGCGACTCCCATGAAATAAGTTTTTTTTTCATCATTCCGAGGAACACAAATGATTCATGGAGCATCCTGGACGTTTTTTAATCAAGTCATTTATAGAAAAATAATACTGACAGCCTCTTGGGAGAAAATAATTATGTATCAGTATGAAGAATTCTCTGTTGTTCCATTCTTATTGTGGATACTTATTCTTGATATGAGCCAATGTAAAAAGTGGCTTAGAACTCATGTCGTGTACCATTTGAACGATGTGAACTCTAGTAAATTTATGTTGACTCAATTCGGATGTATATAGTTGGAATCTTTTGAAAATATGTATCTGTGTTTCTTAACGTAAATCTCATCTCGAAATAAAAGCATCAATCATACGAACACTAGCGTCGATATTCATTTCTGTTATGTTTGTAGACGATCTTCTTCTTCTGTGGAGACAAGACTGAGAATGCATAATAATGTTTGTCAATATTTACTTGTCTACAGAAATAACACTTGGTCAAATTGGAAGTAATACTACTAATACATACTAATTCAGATGATAAAATAAGATTGAAAGTGAAGTTTAACAGTGGTTATATCAAATGTGAGAAGGATGTTTTATGAGTTTTTTTTATGAACACAAACCAGAGCCATTCAACCTGAAACCCGCCCATAAATCTTTTTACCATTGAAAAAATCTATGCAAACTAAATTAAGAGCATTATACGCACTTACGTTTTGGCAAATACATTCTACTTATTCTACTTGCTTGTTTATAACGGATTGAAATGTTTTGTTTCAAATTATTGTTCGTATACCGACCCCACCTATAACTAGGTTATTCGGGGGTGCGATGATTTGTTTTCTTCCGTACTGCAGACCACGTGCGCTCACTTATAACAAGCATTAGGAAACTATGGAGACATTGTTGCGTGTTTTTGAAAGTTGAATTCGCGTGTCAAGAAATTCTCATTAACGTGAAACGTAGTCGCGTCTACACACCATTGCATGTGATTTTCAGACGGTGTGTGAGTATGTGTGTGTGTGTGCAGAGGGTAGACATATTTCGACAACGGCATGCAAAGCAGCTGCGTCATCAAGAGAACCGGAGTGATTCTCATTTCTCCATTTTTCATCTTTAGCGTAAGTAACATATCTGAATGATACCGTACAACAAAGCAAGCGTGCCATTAGGCAAGCTGTGGCACATTGGTTAAATTAGTACTCTCAATACGATGGTGCTACGATTCGAATTCACTCAGCTTGGCTTTTTGTCTTATACATATATATATATAAATAGAGGCTCTTAGTTACGCGTCATAGAACAGTTTTATTCAGCGACTGGTTTTGAAGTTTTTTTTTAATAATTTCATCTTAATCAGATTCTCTTCACTGCTTCGACTTTGTTCGAGAACAATCGACTCCTCTGTGATCATGCCACTTTAGCTCAATGTTGTCCCAACAGAAGTATCTCATAGAAGGTTAATGGAAGTGTCGGGCTTTGACGCTATACTGTGCGCGTACTTGCTCTATAGGGGGTGGATGGTGTGTGTATAATATGTACTCTATACCTTGCGTCGCATTGCACGGTGCGTGCAGTACATACAAACTGTCTGAATTATAGATGGCGTTCTTGTGTATATAAATGCGACACCTGTTTCTCTCAATTCCGGTGCCGTTTCCTCACATCTAACGTTAACTAGAGCATAAACAACGAATTCATAATTGATAATTATAAGAATTTATTAATCATACCTTGTTAGACAATTAGTGAAGTTTCGAAGGAACACTTTCTTCATGCTGTTTTGGATAATTATCCTGAAACAAGGTGTTAGTAATATTGGGTTTAATTAAGCGTCATTAAAGCCTACATGATTTCACTCGAATGAAGGCAAAGCAGTTCCGTTGATTAGAATTTGATTTGATCATATAATGGATTAATTGAACGTATATCATCAGTAACCAGTGAGTTATGATTTCATGTGTAGTTTTCACGATGCTTATATCAAATTTTTTATATTGGGCTTTAACGACGCTCTATAATGATAATTAGGATCTATTGGCGTCGAATGAATTATTGATGAGATGATGATGGGATGATGATATGAAGTTTTCTTAGGTATCGGGAAGGATAGTGGGAAAGAAGCAGTCGTGGCCCATCTTATAGGAACCATCCTGGCATTAGCCTAGATTACAGAGGGAATCTCATCAAGTTATTATATCCTTGAAAATAGAGATAAGGTAGGCCCTACATATACAATTTTTGAATATGTAGCAATCATTTGTGATGTTTATATCCATCAATTATCAATTTTGTGGATAATTACGTGATATCCAGTTTCTTTCCATAATTTCGAATTATTAATATTTTGCCAACTCATTATTCACAGATATTCTCACAGAACAATAATATTTCAACCAGATTAATCAAAATACCCAATATTATGTGGACAATTACCTCCATTCACCCATGTTAACAGATATATTAGAACGCTTTTCATTGTGTAGTACTTGTGAGTGGTAATCAATAATGTTGTCGCGTGACTTTTATATCGGAACATCGCTAAATGGTATCTTCGAAATCCTGAACATGAGAAATAGCTTTCTCTAATGTTTTGATCGCCTTCACTACAGCACCTTGAACGAATGTCAAAAAATATTCTCCATTCAAAACCTATCACTCGTTTGTAATCTAAATAGCATGTTCTGTACGTCAAGTTTATAGATCTAGACTGTGTTAATACCCTTTCATAATCCAAAACATCGCTTAATTTTATCTAAACTCTATGTTGCATAATTCATCATATATATATGTATATATATATATATATATATATATATATATATATATATATATATATATATATATATTTATATATATATATATATCCTATATATAAATATATATATATATATATATATATATATATATATATATATATATATATATATATATATATATATGTATATATTCCGGTCGTCGTTATATATGATTCAATTTCAATATTCGACACGCATGCGTGAGAATCAATAACTCGCATGCACTATAGTAACATTGTAACACACCCTCACGAGTGATGTTCAACCCGATTGACCGTCGCCCCTATTCTACATCATGAACGGTTGAGAGTGTTGATCATGCAACGCGTATACGTCAACTCAACCACACATCGCATTTGACTACCAATTAGCTGTCAACCTGTTTCCTACTTTTGCTTCTCCTAATTAAACCAGTTTGTGATCAACGCACGCGATCTTTATAACTCATCTGTAAGCTTTTCCTCTTCTCTCGCCCGATAACCAATTACGTAAGCCATGTACCTCTATGGTTGCACCTTCCGCTTTTAGTTCGATAGTCTCTCGTAAAGCTGCTCTTTGGAAGTCTTTAATCAATATGCCATACCCTACATCATTCTTACGTGAGTAGATACTTCGAAGGGATTTGCTGTTGATATGCATGCTTATATACTTGCTTCGTTAACATGTGTATACATGCACATTGTGATTGTCTTGTGCTTAATTAAAACATGTACGATATCGAGTATATATAATGCATATCATTATAACACTAATTCATGTGTTAGACAGTAATAAGAAACTCTGGATCGTACATAAATCTCTTCAGCGTACAATTTGTACACGTTTGAAGTATTATAGACGAATTATGTATTTTCTCTCTAGTTCTCCTTGAAAAAAGAGGAAATTTTTCAGCTTTGTCCCATTGCGAGATGAGTTTTCTAATGCGAGATATAAACCCTCGAGAATTGCAACCCTTTTTTCCATTTTACACAAAATAGTGATTGCCTTTGGTGGTCCCAATGGAATCGTATAAAATGTACTTTATCCTTCTGTAGTGGGAAAATAGCTGCTATTATATGTCTCACATTTAGTTGAGGATGGTTTCCAAGTATTTTCCCTCTTCTTCTCTTGGATGTATATGTCTACTCTTTTGTCACGAGTACAGTGTGGCTGCAGCTAGATACACTTGTGGAAGCCCTATAACCTGAACTACCAGTACTTGACCTGATTGGCTAAAGTGGTATGCGGACGAGGGTGTATTACCAGGGATAGTGCCTGGTAGACACAACAAAAGATACCTCCGGTACTATTCATGTTGACTTTTATGTAAGCAGGACTTAGGCGGTATTGATCAGCTTTGAAAGTTACAGCTTGAGATTTTTTATTGTATCAAATACTGGGAAAACGCTCTGAGTGACGTGGTGCTGTGCGAGTTTACTTTTGTCATACCATTGAGGTGTTAACATCTGCATTCAACATCACACGACAATCTTGTTATTGAGAATGACAACATTAATGATTACTTGACAAGAGAAAACTCTGATCTACGTATGAAAAATAATAGATTATCACTATCAGAAATATGTCCCATTCATGCAGGATCATTATTTTACAGTAAATTACCAATTGAATTGAAAACAATTGGGAAAAACCTTTTCGAAACTCGACTCCGAAATTGTTTGATGGACAAATGTTATCATACCGTCAGTGCATACATTACGCATGATAGAATGCGTGAACTATGTGTAGACCTATTGCTTTCCATATTTTCAACTTATTTGTTATATTTGACTTAATAGATGTTGGATATTTATAAAATATAACATCTACCATAATCCCATGTATGTTTTTATTTTAATATGTATTTTGATGAGCCTTATTGGGGTGCTCAACTGGTATATTCAAACTGTTATTATTATTTATGTTCAATTCTGACAATGACCAATATGAATGTATTAATCTATTGGTCAATAAAACTATCATTATCATTATTATTATTTTGTGTCTTGTGGTCAGAAGACAGAGGACAGGACACAAAAATCATTGTGAACACATAGACTATAGATGACTATAGAATCGTCCCGATCTTTGATCTTGTGAACACAAATGGAGGTAACTTTCTGAATGTATAAATGAGTCTTCACTCGGTTGAAGAGCAACATTTGAAATAGATTTGGAAAAATTGTTGGTGGGAGTGCATTGCAAATGTCATATAACATAATATTCATCGAATTACCACCACATTTTCCGTTCTCTCGCGGTGACTCGGATATTATAACTATTCTTCATTTGGAAATTATATTAGCAACTTGTAAACGAATTCAGAAAAAATGGGAATGAAAACAAGTACTGCGGAAATCTTCTACTGAATATATTTTTGAAATATCGTGTGGAACAGTCTGAGATTTCTCAAACCGAAAAGAAAAGTGTGGTAATGAGGATAACTTTTTTATATTGGGTTTTAACGACGCATTGTGATGATGACTGAGATCTATTGGCGTCGGATGAATGTTTAATGGGATGGTGAGATGAAGGTTTTATGGGTAATGGGAAGGATAGTGGGAATCCAGCAAACCTTCGTAATAACTGTCAAGTGGCGTTATAATGATTCACGAGAATAATGTTCAAAAGTAATCGGATATATCATTGACATGTTTTGCACTGCTCAAGTTCAATCTATTTTTGCTCTTGAGATGTTTCTATACTTTCCACCGTCACTTTATCAAATAACGAAGACACTGAAGATTTCACATCATTTTCTCAGATAAAAACAAAACATTCAATTCCAATGTGAACTAGTTGGGGGACGTATCGTTGTACTCTTCACCAAATAGATTCATTATGAATGAGGATGTTTGTTCCGGAAATAAATTACTCTTATATAAAAGAATATCATCATAGATGGCATTCCATTAATCAGACCAACCGATACACCAATTGAATACATGCCTAATTGAATGCGCGAATGATATACATATTTCTCAGAATAATATGGACGGTGAACAAAATCATCTCATCTTATCAATCACAATCACAGCACAAACAACATTCCGGCAAACACAAATAGGGGGAAAACACATCTAACAAGTTGGTATAACTACTTGAATTAGGATCGATTTTTGTTCGCCTTGATCTTGTTATTAGTTTGGTAACACTTCTGTTTCCTGCTGCCAACCTAAACCACGTGGAGACAGATTGGATTACGGTAATGGCATTACACTAATCTCCATCTTACGTGAAGAAAGTCTCAGTTCTGTGCTGCATTAAACGCATTTCATACTATACCATGGAACTCATGTATACCTGATGATGATGCTGATTTATTTTATTTTTTTTAAGATTCTACCAACAACTAGATTATCTGGGGGTACGAATGAGCGGGTGATTAATGAATGAAGATTTGAATGAAACCCACGCAATATGCGTTGACTCCAGTTTCTAGCACAGAATTATAGCTGAATAAGGTGGTCCGTTGTGTAGCATTTTCAGAAGTTGATTTGAGTATCAATCCAACGCACTGGAATGGTAGAATGGGCAGTTGAAGTGGTAAGATGATGAGAAATAGTACTTTCAGAGGAATTTCAACTCATGCATATTTTCTAGAGAGTTCGTTGAAAGGGAAAACTGTCCCATACAATTTGGAATAACACTGAAATATCATACGTAATTCAATCTTCAATATACATAGATTATAACAAAACATAGATTTCAATTTATGACTGATTCGTATTCATCAGTACGAATATGAATACAAGGAAAGTTTGAGAACGAATCATTGAAACAGGATTTCATTTAACAGTATTGAAGTTAATATTTTCATGCCCGTACATCATTCCTAGAGTCTGTCACCGTTTTCCTAAATTCCAGATTCATTAATCATTCTTGATAATATGGCATTCACCTAGAAATTGCACAGACAATCTTACATTTCGCTCAAACTTTTTAATCATTGAAAAATAAATCCCATGTGATTCACGTGTATTCAATTTATTATCGAATAATTGAAAAGGGTGGACGAGATACAATTGTGATGATAATTGAGCTTCAGATACTACTCACTACCGAAGACATTATTTTTTTCAAATATAATCACGCTTTCAATCATGAGCTGGAAATCGTTCCTCGAGATACGTTGGTGAGCTTTTTCTGAACAAAATGTATTATTAAAATATCGAACATGTGTGGTATTATTTCCATTCAGATGAGCCAATCTCATCGATGCTCCAACGTTTGAAAATTCTCACCTGCTGATACATCTTAAGAGATCACAAAAAATAAATCCTCATTCATATGGGAATTACAATATGAATCAACTCGACAATGGTGTGATCACGATAAAATGAATTGATTGACCAACATATATATATATATTTTTTTACAAACACAAACTCACACACATGATGGAAAGAGCAAGTAATAAGCGGAGGCCTACGTTACGTTGACAAGAAAACTACTTTATAACCAGCCTTTTTATTCGGCATCAACATTATTTCGATACTTCTTTCCATTGTTCGGTCATGAATATATATATATATATATATATATATATATATATATATATATATATATATATATATATATATATATATATATATATATATATGAATTAATCCGAATATATATATATATATATATATATATATATATAAATATATATATATATATATGTATATATATATATATATATATATATAAATATATATATATATATACATATTTATATATATATATATATATATATATATATATATATATATATATATATATATATATATATATACATATGTATATATATATATATATATATATATATATATATATATATATATATATATATATACATATATATATATATACATATACAAACATGAGACCACTATACCTTCACCCGGGAGCCAATACTTCGATATACTACTAGAGTATTGGCTAATCCTGAATAGATGAATACTGAATCGAGTACAAAAATACAATGTCACAAAGCTGACTGAAATACACGACTGCCACACATTCTCTTTTCAAAACTTTTTTTCATTATTTTCATAACACTTCAAAATATCGCCTTCGATCTTGTGTAGCATTCGCTTTTCCTTTCCTTTCATATTATATATCCAACGTCTAATCCTTCTGTTTATTCTTTCGATCTCTCACGTCCTTCTCCATTATGCATTACATCTGGTTTTATCATAGTCTTTCACTATGAACTAAAGTAGATTACATTTTCCTTCCATTCTCTCGCATTTCTCACATTGTTCCAATGATTTAGGAGACAGCTTAAAAAGCGTTCTTCTAAAGTGCTACATTTGATACACAAATGGAATGAGCTCATTATTAGTGAACAACTTGTATTAAGTAGGATGAATCAATGTAGTAGTTTGTTGCATGAAGATCACTCTGCCTCTCTTGTGAAGAACTAGACTCGACACAACAAATGGATTCAATTATAAAACCGTCTACCATTTTGAATATTGACAAACTTATAGTTTGTGAACATTGTGAATTATATGCATCTGCTCTGTTGAAATTTTGTGACTATCATTGGTGGGACTATAGTTGAATATATATTCCACTGATACAATCATAGTTCATCGGCTAAAACAGTGAATACGAAACCTGGATCAAGCAACTTTGAAATGCTAGTAAGAAAGTATATACGATGGAAAATATTGAAATTCACGTGAATTATTTATAAGCCACTAGAATTCTACACCTCAAAATGAACGATGAGTACTACAACCAACTTGTAGATGTATAATGCTCTCTTATCTCACACTTCATAATTAATTTTCTATGAATAAGTCAGTAATTCAACGTTGTGCATGATCATACTTACTAACTAGATAGTTTAATTAAATGCATTTGGGTCACCTAATGGAGATTTCAACTGAAACTATGTAAATTGCTTGTCGGGATCTCCGAGAAATTTGATGGAGATTGACTACAGCTGATAAAGTGCTGTATATCATGCGATTCCATGTTCAAACTTATCACATTAAAACCAATCTAGATCACAATTCATTATGGGTATGTGGTTCGATAGAAAAATTGAAATGATAGACCCTACTGACATTCGAATATTGAAAATTGATTGGAATATAGCGAAATTATCAAGCTGTATTATTATTGAAAATTTCATATGATATGGAATACAATTATGGTTGAGAATTACAAACCAATTGTTGGGGAAAAAATGTCGTACATCGTTGCATACGAATGTTCATTGTTATGATTCCGTCCATCTAAATTTGTGCAATACAAATGATATGTCTCAAGTTTCTAGCATTCAGTATGAAATTATCGGCATCAGGGTATCGTATCGAGTCTTTTCATTTAAAAAAAAATTAATACTGATCATTTATGAATTTGATTGATAAAATATGGAATGTATTTCCATTCGACATGAATCAAATTCCTAGAGTATTGGAACCAACTTCGATCCTACCTGTATTTGTTATACAATCGTTTTATATACTTAAGTATACTATTGAACTCGATTTTGATAGAGTTCGAAATCGAACTCGATTTTGAAGAAATAATCTGACGAATATTTTAAAGAGTTCAGTTCGAATCATGAAATTTCATATCTGACTCAGTCATTCAAATATACCCAATGAATCGTGAATACTTTGGAAAAATTGTAAGTGAAATTAATGATTGCTCCAACTGATTTTATTCCAAATAACCTGCAGTTTGATCAAACCTACAGTACGCTTAATACAACAACCAGTTGATGTAACTTCCTTCGCGTCCTTATATTTGTGAACAATTATATTGCTTGGACTGGATGATGCAACTGAATAAGCCACTCACTATGGCAACTAGTTCAGGCTGCTACTATGCTTTATATATTTCTATATGATTAAAAAAAAAGGAGCTGATGAATGATCAATTATTGTGATCCACGAGACACTTATATTGTAGTGAACTTGTATCAAGTTCTAGAAATAACCGTGAGTGAATCAAAGTACTGCAGAAGTCTATAGAGCCCACCACTTCAAGTTATTCGCCTTGAAGGGTCCAAAAATATTTGTTTGCACAGTAGTAGATGTGATGGAATAATTTCCCTAGGATTCATTCCCGTATTCCCGTATAGTTGAAGGATGACTCGATCATTATTATTGATAGTTTGCATAACGACCGTTCATGACTGTAATTTGGAGGGAGAAGGGAGGGAGGGGGCGTCCAGTCACTGATGTATCGAAGGACAGAATATGAATGAATGATTGTTCGAATTTCGGTGACAGCGAGGTCATTTCGCACCCATGGGACACAATCTCGAAAGGTAAAATGGTAACACATGCTAGTTTTAACTTCATCAAATATACTGATCAAAGTTCGCTATAATTATTCTTTGATGGGATCTGTATATGAAGCATCCTTGTATGGTTACCATGTTGACTAGGAAAGTTGAAAACAAATTTACTGCAACAAGTTTTTGATTGGATGAACATTATAAGGGGTATCGTTTGTCCATATCCTGTGAAAACAAAGCAAAGTTATTGACCTATTATATACATTACAAATTGAAAAGATTGAATGTAATATAGAGGAATTAACTCCATGCATATCTCATTCAATATCACATTCTCATTTCTCGCACAATTCATAGTAACACTAGATTAACATTATCAACAGAATATATAGTAGTACGCCTATCAACATGAACAATATGTATTCGATCGATACATATTGATGGTTCAGGTTTGATAACGCATCTGTAACCATATATAAAGCTGTATGCAATCTGAATAATTATAAATTGTTCCAGTTCTAATAGCTACGACCACAATCCGACTATTCCGATACCCATAACGAAATAACATGCGCTCTACAAATACCATCCATTGCTTTGTGTGGTTGTCCTGATACAATAAAACACCGCCGGATTCTAAACCATGGCGAATGTGTGGGTATGTTTCTCAGTATCTAGACTCCAGAGTTGTATTCACAAAAGAAAAAGACAGTCTACCAACAGAACAAACACAAATATCACAGTTGAATCAGAAGAGTCGTGTTATTTTGGGGGTATACCGATCTGAAAGACAAGATTTGCTGTTGGGAATACAATCACATTTTTCAAAAGCGTCGGAATCGGAACTGCTGCAAGTTTCTCTAGAATTATCGGCGTATGTGCAATTTTTAAGTTGGTAGATGACATTCGGATTCCGTTCATAGAAGTATAGAGTTGTGGCATCCATCAGCTGGGTCAATAGTTCACGTACACCTTGTATTATTGCCACAGCGTGTTGACCGTTTCTACTTCCTTCCTTCGTTCCTAACGTGGACTCGAAGCACTCAAGAGCACGGTCTTGGCCACTTCCGGTCACCACCCCTTCTCACCATCCCGTCAAACATCGCTCACTTTCACCCACACGAGAGATTCATCAAGCTCTTTCTCCTTCTCTCTCTCTCTCTCTCTCTCTCTTTCTCTCTCTTCATTTGTCTTTCTTTCTCTCTCTTACTCACTCTCATTTGCTCCATCTCCCATCTGCCCTTGTCTGAATCTGCCGTTATCTCTCTTTCTCTTCTTCTCTCCATCTCTCTCTCACTCTCTCTTTTCTTAGGGAAAACAATTCTCGTATGACATAAACAACAATGACATGACGATATCAAACAATGACATATTTGAGTTGCAAAATATGCAAGGAGAATGTATTTGAAATTGAATATCGTACACAATATAGAAGATTTTTCTCCGTGTTCAGAAATACAGTAGAGCATTATTGAAACAAAATTGATAATCTTTTTTTTAATATTTGATGTATGAATATACCTCGGTTGTATCGCCATTTACGATATTCTTTGTTCCTAAACCCAAACATATCACATTTTTACATAGCATACAGTTCATCCTCAATTATGAACTGTTCATAATTCATAATTCAAATGAGCGTCTTTCCTAATTTAAT
Source organism: Brachyptera risi (assembly GCA_964007535.1). Classification (NCBI taxonomy): domain Eukaryota; kingdom Metazoa; phylum Arthropoda; class Insecta; order Plecoptera; family Taeniopterygidae; genus Brachyptera; species Brachyptera risi. Next base: position 21,834,299 of record OZ023328.1, read on the forward strand.
TTTTATTACAATTAGATGATGATGTATCACAGGTAGCGATACGACTGGGGCTCTCGTATCATATTGTGCCGCACTGACGGTATAATAATATATAATCGCACAATCAAACAATAATAAATTATAATTAATTGATTGAAAATCAAAATCAATATGTCCGACATTATTCCAAACCAAATATTAGTCAAGTCGTCAGTGAAATGAATTGAGTATACGTCTTCTAAGAGCCTGCACATTTGAGAATGAATGGTAGTTGGTAAACCATACGTTCCAAGCAAAATAATCACATACATGTAAAACGGTCGTGAAACAATCACCGAGAACGAACTTAATATCATATAGTTGATTTCGATCACATATTTTTGTATACATATATTAAAATATCTCGATCTTGGTTCCTTGTCGACCCCTTGCTTCACCGCATAAATCGCTGTGATACCCTTCATGCGTGATAACCCCTGCCCCGTTGTAGGATCAATATTCAACCCCGCACGCCGCCCCTCCCCATCAAGTCGAACAGTCGGCCTATACGTAAACCTAGCTTGCCTCTACCACCGGTAAAATACAGCTCATGATCGCCTTTTTTATAACCCTTCATTGAGTTAACAAACCTACAATATAAGTTTTCCATGCTACCTTCTATATATAGCATACTCATTGTGAGTATACTACCAATCTGTTTTGCCTAATCCAACTGTTTCTGAAATTTACTGTTGATTCATGAAAATGCATAAGCATTGACCAAGATGGATCGATCAGTTTCTAGCTTGCTTAAATGTCAATAATGAGTTGATTTTCGATCATCCCATCGTCAACCATCCCGATAGAGAATATCGTGGTTTTCCTTGGTCGTGAAGGTAAATATTTGGATGGATTCTTGTGAGTTGAATACGCGACCGCTTCCTTCCCACAGTCTCAAACAACGATCGAAATGACTCTGTTCCACTTTCTCTCATCATCTCATTCTTCATTAAACGATGATAATATATTATCACAGTGCGTCGTCATACCCAACATAGGGCCTATATGTATGAAAGAATTTAACGGTGGACTTCACAAATTTCTCATGTCGCACCGCTTCCCTAGTATTGATGAGTTTTTGAATCAATTAAGATTTAATTGAATCCATCATTATCCACTATATAAATTATCTAGTACTCAACCTGGTTTACACACACTCATATGTTTTCCTCTGAAAAAAACATAAAAATGAAAATTAAATTAAATGAATAGATAAATGAAATCAGTGAACATTGAACGCTGAGTATCTGTTTTGAGTATGAGTTTTTCTTGTTTGAGGACTCATATAAGTTTAGATCTTGGTATTTTTAGCCTTAATGATAATTTCAAATTCAAAAATTCAAAAAAGATTCATTCCAAAAATACTTACGATAACATATAGACAAAATTACAGATACAATTATACTAGAGACAAAATTACAGATATGATTAAAATATAATACCAAGTTCTTAATTAAATAGTATGATCTAGGTAAATTTGTTCTTCTGAAAGTGAAGGAATAGCAGGAATATTTAGGAATATTTTTGTATGGCAAGATGAGAGTTTTACAGAGAATCAGGTGTTTTAAATGTGAGTGGTTAGCAGTAATATAATATTTCATTAGATTGAATAGTTTTAAGAGAGGTTACTAGAATGGAAGGTAAAAGAGTTTTTGTCGAAAAGGAGTTCAAAATGATTTATTGGTGAGTCTGTGATCCATGGAATCAATTTGCGTCTGAATATGGAGTATGTGTTCTAGAGTTTAATGTCTATAGGTAGAGTATCAAAAACTTCATAATTGGTAGCCTTAATTGAGGAACAATTATTTTGTGTCAAGTTTCGATGTTATTAAGAAAAAAAAATATATATATATATATATATATATATATATATATATATATATTTTATATATATATATATATATATATATATATATATATATATATATATATATATATATATATATATATATATATATATATATATATATATATATGTAAATGCCAGATGAGCGTGATCTCAGTATGAATGCTAATTGTATTCTGGACGTATCATTATTGGAACAAGATAAAGAATTGGATTTTCATGATAAGGAAGTTAACTATGTATTAGATTTGAGTGTGGCACGCTAGTCAAGTCAAGACAACAAGCCACTCGATATTTTTGAGATGTTGGTTAATTTTTCCTCATTCGGGTGATATTTAAATTAAATATAATTTAAAACTGAATTTTTGCGTGTCATTCCGTGCCGAAAAGTTCGTTACATTAATTTTTTCAATAATTAATGCATTCATCTCACTAATTTACATTTATATGAATACGTTCAGTTATTGTAAACCAGTATCAACAAGGTGTTAAAGTAGAGTTGTATCAATCAATATTATGTTCAAGTGAACCTGAATTCAGCGTTGAACATATACTTTCTATCTCCAATTGAAAATAATCAATATATTGGTATTGGATTAAAAGCTTACGTCGCATTGACTTATATCCTGTAATATTGGTGTACTACAGGAAAGCTAATTAGTCAGCCTTAGGGCACTGCAAGATGCTTCTCCTAAATCTCTTCTTCTCCAGATGTCATCAGTGAAATACGACTTTTTGAAAAGGTTTTTTGTACTTCAAGTCATTAGCTTAAGCCTCACTTTGTGTGATAAATACGATGTATAGAAAACAACCGTATTTCAAAATACAAAACGACAAAAAAAAACAGAGAAATGCAAACCTATTCAATATAAAAGGACGTCGAAAATAAGGAAGAATGAAAAGCATCGTTTGTCCCACAGAAACTCCATCAAGTGAGAGGGGAAGGAGTCGTGTTGAGAAGAGAGAGGGAGGCGTTTAAGACTGGGGACCGTGAGGTGGGTGAGGAGAGCTCACTATGACACAAAAGACGACTTTCTGATCTGGAGCGTGTGCACCGAAAGAAAACATCACACGACCGGGGTACAATGTAATCATCACGTAAACGGGGTTACAACAACAAAGTGGATGCGATAGTGCAATTACTGAAACTTTTCCAGGTGGTATTATGTTGATAATATGTAATAACAATGAATAATATGCACCACGGAATAATGTAATTACGTCGGTATCGATTGACGTTAATAATAATGATAATATAATGGTATGATGATTCGAAAAAGTGGTGGTGTGTGATCCGACGAATTACTTTCAATGGTTCAAGTGAAGTAACTCATCTGAATGACATAACCTTGGCTTTCCTCAGACCCATCCTTGGCTTCTAAAAGTTACCTGAAGGTACTTGTTTTCATATTGGTGGAGGTGCCAGGTTCAGTTTTCACAACTTTTCGAACAGTTTTTTTCATTTCTAAATCTTACGGAGCTTATATTGTTGTACTCTCTAACTTGAATTCATTAAAATCATGAATATAATTTACAATCCACAATTTATACACAATCTAAGAAATATATACGGAACAGAACACTTTGTTATAGTCATCAATGCCCACCGAATGCAAATCATGGAAGAAGACAATTAAATGACAATATTGAATTGAATAGATAGTCATTTCACTATCAATTCATTCTCAATTACGATTATTAGTTATCAGTTGATTAAATAAAAAAAATATTTGCATTATTTTGAGCAGCGAATTTCAGGTGAAGTTTAAATTGCAATTGCAATTTTCAATCGATGACTCGTCAACAAGTTATGAGATATGTGTGATATTATTATTTCATATGTCAATATATGAAATCGTCTTCGAACTAAAATCATTGGTACTCATTATGAATTAATACCGAACATCTAGCCGATATTTCTCAAATCTTCCTGAAAATGAAATAAAATAAATTTCGTTCCAATGAAATGCATCGTGCATTCTGCATTGGTTAGGAGATAGAAGAAGTTCCATTGTATTATCATTTCTCGTGCTCAATTGGGGGAAAAGCGAAGGTCTGTGAATTGAATTGACTGTAAATATGTTTAAAGTTAACACGTCTCCCCGAGAATATGGACCAATAAAGTTAGACGGTGTGCGTTGTGAAACTGTACAGAAACCCAATTCCAAGTTGTCGAAGTGAAGCCATTCTACATCACAATTCCTATTGTCTTCGTGTCATTTTAAGTCAACTGGAAAATGGGGAAGCAAAACGTCGGCGAATAAAAACTTTTCAATACGATTTATCTTGAAAAATTCAGAAACTGGCGGACTTTTCCATAAATGATTTATTATATCCAGAGAGAAACGCGTTAAGAGAATACAAAATATAGTGAATCTTGAAGTAATAGGATGAGATTCTGTATATTCTCTATTTCATGATATTGGGATGATGAAATGGATTGAGATTGAAATATATTCATTCGAACATTTTCCAACGTTTGTGAAGTGCCATCTCTTTCAGCTTGTTGAAACTGAGATTAATTATTATTTAATTTCGCTTGTTGGTTGTAATTGAATGGATGGTGTATATTTCATAAAAGCAACACGAACAAAAATGAAATTTCACAGAACATCAATTATCCTCTCAATGTCTGATTCTATCATACACCATTTCAATTATAGTCGATTTTATTACATATAATAATTGAAATTAAGCTACCATGCAGCCCATATTTGCTCTGATACCAGCATTATCCTGTTTGCAATATGTCATGATGTGATGAAGACTGGAGTCAGTTTCTTGTTCATTTATCGAGCAACAAGGATAGTCGGACATTTTGGATAGTCGCCAATTAATTTGTCAAGAGAAAATCGCCACGCCGATAAAAACGTCGGGAAGGACGGGGAGCCGTTCGTTCAACGTTCAGTTTTTAGGCGAGTTGTTAGGAGTTGAGCATTCATCACCCCCGACTCCTTGCATCCTCCCTCTTCCTGTCTCTCTCTCTCTATCCCTCACTGTCTCTGTCTCTCTCTCTCTCTCTCTCTCTCTCTCTCTCTCTCTCTCTCTCTCTCGCTGTATCTCTCCCACCCACCCACTAAACGAGTCAGTCACTGCCGGGTTTGCCGTTATCAAGAGCTCGCCATTTCCTACAAAGTGCGTGACGTAGTGGACGAAATATTGTCAAAATCTCCAGCAAGTAATAATTTATTTCGTAATATTACTGAAGCAAGAAGTCATGCGAAAGGGTTGACTGAATATTAAGTTCAAAAAACGAGTAGAATGGGGAAACACATCTAATTTGATGCAGCTATGAATATTTCTCGTCGTATTTAGGATACATCATCCAGATTAGAAGCTTATGTTTACTCTCATGATTATTCGTATACTCATAATCTATTTCAAAAAAATTGTTCTAATTCGTTCTCAAATGAGCTCGCTGTTGGTTGGGATCTGCAATCGAACCATCATCATTTGGATATTCATTGGAAAATCATCGAAAATCAAGAAGGCGAGTGACACTATTGATGGTGAACCTCTGTGACAATTAATAGATTCGGTCGAGCCACACAGTCACTAACAGTTCAGGGTAGTAGTTGACAGGGTTAGAATACCCACGTGATCGCCAACGTGAGCTGAGAGGACGTGGCACTTGAGAAAAAAGATATATTCGAAAATATCATATTTATATTCATGAATGTGCATATATACGAATATATTATTATGAACACACACATATATATATATATATATATATATATATATATATATATATATATATATATATATATATACATATATATGTCATATATATATAAATGAATATATTTATATATATATATATATATATATATATATATATATATATATATATATATATATGTATATATATATATTTATATATATATTCACATATATATATATATATATATATATATATATATATATATATATATATATATATATATATATTTATATATATATATATATATATATATATATATATATATATATATATATATATATATATATATATATATATATATATATATATATATATATATATATATATATATATATATATATATATATATATATATATATATGTATATATATATATTTATATATATTCACATATATATATATATATATATATATATATATATATATATATATATATATATATATATATATATATATATATATACATATCAATCATCATAAAGTGATGTAATAATCGGAATAATCATCAAATATGAAACTCACCTCACACGTTCCATGCAGATATTTAGTCATGAAATATGAGTGTAAGAATGGACACAGCTGAACGAGTTGATATCGAGGTGATAATCGTTCACAAAATCCGTGCCATTAGCGGATCGTGAGTAGTTTCCCAGCAGAGATAGATCGAGTAGGTCTGCGTTGAAGTCTAGGGAAAATCTTCTTGCTACACGATGCTAAACATTAATTGTATTTGAAACTATATATAGCCCACTGTATCTAGTCGAAACTATCAGTCAAATATATGGTCAACTCGTTGATTTCAATACCAGGGAAATGAAGCATAGGCGTTGTAGAGTGAGCGATTATGCAAATAATACATTTTTGAAAAAATTGTGGAGAAGTACACACCTTGATTTGGATCCATCATATTACTGCCTGCCATGTTCACCTCTTGATAATACCAATAATTCAACGAAGTTATTGGTTCGACCTGTTGATCATCTTCCGATGGCTTTCTTGATAGAGCTCTCGATTCGATTTGAAGATGGAGAATACTTCTTAATTTTCATTTTTAAAACGTAGAATTTGATTCAAGATGATGTGAAATAATGTGAATCATTCCATGTTCCCAAACTCCTTCGAAATGTCACTTCGTTCTGGGTGAATATATTTTTCATATTTTCCTCTGAGTTAAGGGGTTTTACAAAGCTTCGGAACTATTCTCCTCGGAAGTGGTTCAACCGATTGCACCTCTAAACTATCCAGTATCCAGTTAGATTATGAAACATGTGTGTATGCCAAGTCACATCAGAATACTTATATCTCTTCGACCTGTGGAGCGCGAAAAAAAAGAGAGAAAACATGTTCGTTTTCCAAGTATACTCTTTGTCAAATATATTCTCAGATGGCCTCCACACGTCGTAGCCCTCACACGCCTTCGTGAATATTCATTTTCATAATCGATATTTCCATACAATAATCACGATTGGTGCAAATACACATTATATTGTGTTTCATGCATATTAAAATCTTTCTAGCTATGTTTGAAATTTGAAGAAAACAATGACCTCCACTATAGACCCTTAATCACTATCTCATCTCATTTCACCAAGTATTCGTTATGGCTAACATAAGTAGGCCTATGCATTTATTTCATGAACTCTTTCGAAATTCAATATTTATTCTTCATGAATTGGAAGTTGATAATAATAGGATCCATATGCGCCAGTTTAATACTGAGTCGTTTTATGGAATGTAAATTCCCCTGTCATTTTCTCTTTGATAACAATAAATATTCAGCTAGTCTGGTATACGATGTTAAAGTGCGATGATAGAATATATACTTTCCATAATGGATGTTACGGCTTGACTTTTCGACAGTCTTTAATCACTGATAATGGCCCGCAGTTACATTCGGCTCTGCTCGGCAAGTAGAATGGGTAAGGACGAACTATCACGAGAAAGGGAATGATAAAGGAGGAGTATAACGAATCAAGATTTATGACAGTGGCGCATCAGACAGTCACGCGCCCCAATCGTCAACTACTTACTCTCTCAAATAGATTTGGGCTCACTTCTGATAAGGAGTTTTTATGATGTTTCAGAATCACATCGAAGTAATTATGTGATTCTCACACATGACAAATATGAAGTAATTCACATTTACAATAAAGTTATTGTGTCAGCTGTCAATGTTAAAGTAGTGGTGTGAACTGTGAATTCTATTGTTGAGAATGGATGGAAAAGCAAACCGATAACATGTATCACACGTGAACTGTGGTCAGGAAGATAAAATAAAATGAATATAAAACTGTTTTTATATACGTTCACGAATACTGATACCATGAAAAGATATATCATCTCTCATCGAGTATATAAATACATAATAAATATATATATATATATATATATATATATATAAATATACATATATATATATATATATATATATATATATATATATATATATATATATATATATATATATATATATATATATATATATACATATATATATATATATATATATATATATATATATATATATATATATATATATATCATGTGAAATATATATGATCATCATTGTTGTTGTTTCAAGGCATCGAAATGGTATCATCATCAATTATGAGAGATCAGTTACAGTATTAGAACACCAGGATGGAACCGTCGTGCCCACACTCCTCTCGTCTTCCAGTTACCGATGAGTGAGAACAAATTGATAGATATTACCGTCATCTGTGATATATCCGAACATCAAAAAAATGTATATTGATGTATGTTGATGTGTGTCCGTTGTAGGCCTAATGATTTCTGTCATTGTATACTGGTTTATGTGTAGTATATCGATCTCGAGAGAAACTGCTCACCGACTAAGCATGAAAACAAACCATTCTTAGAAATATTATTATGGTAGATTGATTCCAATGATATTTCCAGATAGAAAATGTTCATCAGCATTATCATTATCATTAAATTTAGATATACCTTGCCGTTCATGAGATATATCTGCTTTCCAGCTTCCGATATTTGTTCTTCAATGTTATTCAACTTTTTTATCATCGATCGTTTTCTTTCTCACGAATTTGTTTTTGTATCTTACGAAATCTTATTGATCGATTGAATAGAATCACCAACAGATTGAGATCAGATTTTATCGAACCGAATCGTGATATATATCACTCAATTTGGTATCGAATAAAAATTGAAACCGACTGCTAGATTTAAAATAATTCTGTGGCCAGTTAAAACGTCGTCTATTTGACTGACGTCAAGTATATACCTCACGTGTTATTGCCAATTTGAAATTAGAGAAAAACTTCATCATATAAGCAATGAGAATTGATTCACATCCAGCAGAGATATATAATACATCCCGCCGTAATATGGATGCAACTATATACATTAATTGAGTATTCCTTACCTCGTGTGAAATTCAATCTCGTGATAACGCAAAAAGCTGATCCAAACACGGTACCAAGATGTTCATGCTTAACGTAGTCACTTGACTACGTGTACTTGATTCATCCATGACTGAAGGATGGTAACATATACGCAATATTCGGTATGAACTACGAAAATGCAGGATATGTAATGAAGGATGAGCGAGATTTGTATTTGGATTTATGGTGATTCTATAAATATATTATATTATTCCATAATTATTATTATATATTATTATATATATTATATAGTGATTCTATATGTATTGATGATCATGGAACTGGTACCCGAGTGTCATTAGACTTGTTGAAAAATGTATTCCTATTTTCTCCGCATTCTTTGTTCCGATTTTACTCGAAGTTCTAGGAATGAGATTTTTTCACTTCTTTCCGTACTGTTATTCCGACTATTTCTGTTATTCTTGCAATTCTTCTTGTTATTGTTGGTGTGCTTGTTCTTGTTATTCTCTCTTATTATCAATTCATCGCATCGGCCTGATCTATTGTTAGTGATCACTAAACATTCTTGAAGTTAGAAGATGAGTGATGACCATAAAACTTGCGTGTGGATCGGTTTTGCCTTACAATCGGCGGAACGCGAACAGAAATGCAACAGACGAATTGAGAAAGATTCTATTGGAACCCACTAAAGTCTCCGCTTACGATCATCCTATTGCTTGTTTAGGAAATATCAGTTCACATATTTCCAATCTTACAAAAAATACCATACAAATTTCAATACAAATGAAAACTAAAATGAACCTACATTAAATTCATATTAATTATTGTTTTTGAGATGAAAAATTACATGGCTCTATATATTTGGACAGCAGTAATGCAAACGATTATTTTTCATTAAAACTTCCCTCGTCGTGATTAATAGCTATGACTGTTGGAAATTGTATAAAGAAGCACGTCGAGTGAAAATAGAAATCGTTTATAACTTATTCGTCAAGTCCAAGTCGTTTCCGCTCATCAAGCGAGAAAAGCGAGTCTAACGTGAAATCCACATTCAATTTAATTTTATTAAATTGAACCGTACGTTCGTATCTCACTACCACAAATTCAAAGTGAATTAAATGATCTCTAAAATTCGTTTTTTCACTCAAATTTTGGAATGGAATCGTGTTGCTCCATTTTGAGTAATTGATACGGTCTTTGATAAAAAAATTGAATCGAAAAGATTGAATGATAATTTGAACCCTTAAGATGTTAATCAACATATTATCATTGGTTGATTCGAAATTATGATGATATTCAAACAGAAAGCCTTTGATCTAGCTATATATATATATATATATATATATATATATATATATATATATATATATATATATATATATATATATATATATATATATATATATATATATATATATATAATCATGACTCTCATTCAAGTAATTCAACTAGTTAATAATATGATAGAAACTGCAAAAAAGCACATGCACACACTTCCATTCAAGCCATCGTTCCACCTCTGCTAGCTGAGAGCTGATTCTAGCTATTCAAGCTAGCTGATTCAAAATTGTCTGATTTCATAATTCAATATCTTTTGAAACACATGGATCAAAATCGATTCAAATATTGCATTCCACTCATTAGTTCAAAAATGAAATGTGTAAACTTTATTCCTTCGATCTTGAAATAATATCCGATGAAATGGAATCACTTCAATCTTCAATACTTTTACCCTCTTATGTCAAAGTGTTTGTTTCATATATCTATATTTTCTCACAACTCCACGAAAGATTTCTGAAGTACTATTATCCACAATTCCTTTTATTATACGTTTGTTTGAACAGATTTCGATGAAGTATCTATATGAGTTGTACTTTTCTTTTCATTTCATAAATGTTCTACTTATAACTTGTTGATACTTTCTCACTAACTTTTTGATGGTGAAAACGAATTTAAAAAATAATTGAAAACTGCATATGTCAGTAAACGATCTTTTTCCTTTGAATAAATCCATTTCTATCTCTAGATCACTTGGTGTCGTTCTGGTGATAGCGTGAGCTACAATCCTCAAGTAGGCTCAAGTAGAGGGTTTTAGTTGAGACTTATACAGTTATAGAGCTTGCGTGTCATCTCTATGCAGTCTAGGCTCAGAAAACATGTTTCGCAACTATGTCAGTGTTAGTCACAACCCTTCTGTTCTGTCACCGTTTCTTCGTTACTAAAAAATATCAGAAAACCAATATTTGTCACTTCAACTTTTCTCCTTCGAGATTAAAGTATACACTTTTCACGTAATGCTCTCACGCAGTGCATTTAGAAAGGTGAGGATGTCTCTCTTTTCCTACAAACTAATCGCCATGTCACTCTCGGTACTTGAGTGTGATGCTCACTAAAAATCGTCAATCTGTGTATTCTACTTCATACTTGAACATCTTTGATTTTCTCCCTTCAACTGGATTGAGGCAAGCAACTTCTTGTGAGATATTCTATTCGAGAGGCTGAAATAGAAACATTTTATTTACAACATAATCCACTTTCATTGGAATATTTCCTTGAAATTGTGTTATTTACACGTCAGATTTTATTCCATCACATTTTGTATATTATAGTCATGCAAATATACAAAAATGCTCATTTCTGATATTGTATATTCAGAGAATTCATATTGAGCTCAGTTGTATCTGTATGATCAATGTAACTTTTCACTCACTTTTCCCTCATAAATCGATGGTAATTTCATTAATTAAGTATGTCTCTTGGCTTTGAAAGACTCCAATTGCGATTTTGAAGAACTATCTCTATCCAACATTATATTTCGATTGATATGTTCCTATTGCTCTCAACTTTTGATATTGAAAATCAGAATATATCGATTTCTCAAACGTCATAGGCCCATTGAATTCATTCAAATTGAGCAGTATCGTACTATCGATTGACATTCTGAATCTCTTTATGGGCCTGCCAGTTTGGGAATCCTCGAAGAGATGAGTGGTCATAAAATTATGATATGGTTATTTTCCCTCAAAATCGAGATTCTTGCTGTGGAAATACACCTTTTCAGTGACGAGTAGTTTGGCACGGTGTCCTGCCTTCAAGCATTTTTACACACATCATAGCTTGATCTAATCATTCGACAGAAATTACGTGGTTATTAACTGATATCATTAGTTGAAACATTCTACCGTGTACATGATCACAATTCTCGAAGAGTACTGGTTTTAATACAAACATTGAGGCAAGGTTTTAATTGATGCAGAAAAAGTGAGTAGTGTTATTTTTATTTCACTACATCTGCACTCATTTCTCTGATATGTGAGGATTTTCACTATGCTCATTCATTTATATTCATATATATACACATACACACACACACCCATATGAATATATATATATATATATATATATATATATATATATATATATATATATATATATATATATATATCACCCCGAGAACCTACATATAATTTCTCTTCTCTTTCACATGTCTGTGAATAGTGGACCTATTTTCAATTGATGAGAATATATAGGAAACAGTGTCAGCTGAATGCGATTCTAATTGTTGATTCTAAATTGAGTAAAATTCCAAGTTCTCAATTGGAGGATAAAAATATAGAATGATGATTCGAAAATGGTAACGGACATGAGCAAGTACTCAAACTGTGTTTCTATTGGTTCAAATCGCTGTATTTTTCATTCCGATCATTGATGTCATCCAGTAATCTATATGTTTCAATTTGTTCCAGGTGAGAACTACATTGCTTCATTCCACATATCAATGATACAAGATGGAATCGTTTGTGAGTAGTGATTTCATTTTCTCATGATCTATTGAACCTCTCGAATGGTGACAATTCGTTGGAGATTATCCATTATTGCTTCAATATTAAACCAAAAGGAATATAATTATTAGTAATTATAAGTGAATCACGTGAAAATGACGCATCCAGGAGCATTATACATATCAAGCCATCTTCGATGTGGTGTAATTATATACTTCAAAGTCATTCATTTCAAAATGTTCAGTTTGGAGAATATAATCACCTCAGATTTAAACTCTCCCTAATTATATAAGTGAACAGATTCGGAGATACCTCAAATGAGGATTCAAAGCTACGCTCAATTTTGTTTTTGCAATTCAATCATGATTTCAAATAACCTAACTATAATAATTATTCGGATATATGTCTGAATATCACATTTAACTTGGAACCCAGAAGCGTAAAAAAGACTCGTGACTTCATTTTGCAAAAATGCTGTTTTCATTCGAATTCCATATTTACTCAGCACCATCTACTTTTCAAGTCATGTTCATCATTTGAAGATCTTTGCTGAACATCTTGCTTCCCTCGGGCTCTTCTTGTTCAATGAAACGATTCGAGGAAATAAAGATGAAAATATATTTGATAATAGAATTGTACAACAGTTATGAAAAAAATAGAGAAAAAT
>OZ023328.1:21852717-21860217 GCA_964007535.1 Brachyptera risi
CGTTGGTTTGATTTCAAGTCTATACGATCGAATCCGGCTGGCCTGTGGACGTTACATGCATAATAATAACGACTAGGAGAAGAATTTATATACGGAATGATAGTGAATGGCCTTTGAGAGAACACATCGAAGAGAAAAAAAAGATTTAAATATGTCATATAACATTCGAATCGTGGATGCAATACTAGGAGTTCAGTCGGTAAAAGTGGAGTGAGGATGAGAAAAAGGTCGTTTCGTAAACCGTGATGATTGCTAACATTTTCTTCCTCATATCCGACATGGAAGGAACTATTTGTATTCGAGATGTATGTACCAATATATATCGAAAGATCATAGTTTTGTAACTCTGAATCGGTCTGTAGTATATTCTCTTCTTTTATCCACGTATCTACGAATTCCACTAATTATTTGACAAACTCTTGAGATTCGGTTGTACAAACACATATGGTGATTGGATATTATTAGGCTCGATTATTATTGGGATAGTTAGGATAATGGCATGTGACCAAGGTTCGTAGCAAGTTGATCAACTAATTCTTACCTACTCCACCAAGTATCAGTCGGTACGACCGGCTCCGAGTTTATTTCTGTTTCTTTTCGGGTCATGGAGATTCTGACATATTTTATATTGCTAAACACAGAAGAAGAATCAATCATTGGGAAGTGATAAAATAACATCTCTGCTGATGATTTGTGTCGACCATTACAAATTGGTAGTCATCAGATTAAAGACCAAATTGTTCTTCACATTCTATTCAGTCTAGTTTTTGTGTTCAGATCTATCCAGTGACAATTACATTGATATAATAAAAACCGCAATTCCGACTTCTGAGGTCATTGAATCATTGAATCATCACCGAATCATTGGGGAAAATCGTGCTTCAATTTATGTCAATCACTTTTTCAAATGACACTTATCAATTTGATTGGGGGAATCATATGCTGCAATATTCTTTGACCTAATTTGATGGGGTATCATCATTTAACACAAATTTAAGTATTGAATTTGAATGAGTACCGGTTCCCAGAATCAATTAATATTCATGAAGCGTTACTGTACACTACGACCATAGAATTATATTACGCTACTATTTTTCATATTATACGTACCATATTTATGAAATCGTGTATTGATAATAACATTCAAATACGGAATGTATTCCAATATCGAGTAGAATACATTAACATAATTCCGTATTTAGTAATTATATTCAATGAAGTTCGTTATTTATATTCAAATAATACATCATGTTGCGCAATTGAATGAATGCAGTTACTGCATGCAATTTTGGGTGCGTTAGATTCTTTCTTCTTGAACATCAGAGGTATAGCTGTTAAACAATGAAGTTCGGTCGGTTGCTGACTTTATTTCCGAATCGCAGAGAAGTAAATAAGCGTATTATTTCATCCGTGTTTCATTTCCGGACTGACAGTTCAGTTAATATGAAACAATATCCTGGACAGGGAACAATTGTCATCTGAACCGGAAAATAAATCTAATAATCGACGTGCACTTCCTGATTCTCCTTCTTGTTTCCAGTAGGTTCCACTGGACGGTAAGAAAATAATTGACAGAACGTGGGATATGAAATATTGATGCAGGAAAGAGACCGATTGTATAAAATGACGCGATAAACAGAATTGGTGACAGTGGTGTGGATGATAAACTCTCTATTGGATCGGGTATACGATCAGTAATACTGAAAAGGGTTGCAATAATAAGAGAGACCGAGAGAAGAGATTGACGTAATGAGGGTTGGTGAGAGAGGAAGAGAGAGAAGAATAGTACGGTTATGTATAATGAACTCTGGCACAAGTCCCAAATCGTAACGAAATCTGAGCGCATCTCTACTTGAAAACCAAGCCAAAAAAGCGCCATGGGAGAGATTTGGAAACGTGAAAATAAAGTAGCAATCACGTTTCACTCACTCCAGAGGGCTGAATCAACACAGTGAAACGGAGAGATGTTAGCGAGAGTGTTTGGTCGCACCGACGAACCAGCGAGAGATAACTGTATACACACTTATGAGATGCTTGCTCATACATTTCATACTACAGATGTCCATAGGCATCAATTTGCACGAAATTGAATCTGAATCATGGAATGAGCTCAACATGACTTACATATTTATGTTCATACACACACACACACATATATATATATATATATATATATATATATATATATATATATATATATATATATAAATATATATATATATATATATATGTATGTATATATATATATATATATATATATATATATATATATATATATATATATATATATATATATATATTCATATATATACGTATATATATATATATATATATATATATATATATATATATATATATATATATATATATATATATATAATATATATATATATATATATATATATATATATATATATGTTATTTCAACTTCTACATTCATTGAGCCTTATTGCTTTACCGTAATCTTGTGTCGAATGGACGGAAAATGTTGGTTGAATAAGCGATTACTCATGGTGATCAATTTGTGTGTCCGACACCTCTTATAAACAGCGAGTAGAAGACAAGATTCAATTTTCGATCATTCAACATCTCATTCGTATTTCCATTCGTATTCTCAATAATTTTATTATCAAATTTCGAAAATTTCATCAACTCACTCAGTTCTCTGATGATTTCGATTCACCCGCTCTGACAAACATCCAAGTCTCTAGATATCAAAGGAAGATTTTATTTAATAAAACTATTCTTACGTCTATCAAGACGTTCTGTATAACATTCATCTCTCACGGGTTTTAATATCCTTTGAGGTGATGCAATATATACGAATGTTTGTGTGTGATAGTTTCATTTGCCCGTTCGCGTTATTTGAACAGCAACGATGAGTTAGCTGTATACACGACGACGACTCATACACACGACCGATCCACCGGAGTAGCGCCCGGAGGATTTCCAGACACTGATATGTATTCACATGCTCATATCAAAGTTGACAAAGAAAAGTATTCAGGCTAAACAAACGTCACTCCGGTTGGACGCTTCCGGCTGTTCGATGTGCGGAAAATTAAACTATTTTTAGTCACTTCTGTGACAATATCATTGATTTAGTATAGATATAGAGGTTGTGCGTTTGAAGGTGGTGGAAGGAGAGGGGATGGAAGATGATTAGAATGTCCACTCGAATAAATAGTCAAGGGTATTTTTTTCCCGATGAAGATCCGATTTGATATTTATTTAGAGTTTAGCTTATTGACTTGTTCAAAATGTAGGGGGGGGGGGGGGGTTCCAGCAGTGATGATGTCCGTCATCTCAATCCCACATGTGTTCGATTTCCTCCTAATGATGATTTAATAATTAAATAATTACCCGCATTTTTCGATCTATTTCCACAAGTTTACGTATCACATAATTTCATTCGTTTTCAATAGTTGCAACTCGTAATAAACCCCACTGTTAATCGAGTCGAGTATTTGATATGCTAAAGGGTAAATATGCTTATATAAGCTTATATATGCACAATTAGTATGTCATTTATTTTTTCACTGAAGTCTTGAAGATTGTGTATGGTGAAAATTCAAGCTATGAATTGAATCAATCTCTCATTTGGGCACATTATCCAAATTCGAACGCATGTTTCATGTTTGAGTGTGAGTGTGTGATTGTTTGTAAGTTTTGTATCAATTGTGATATTTCACTA
Organism: Brachyptera risi; assembly: GCA_964007535.1. Taxonomy (NCBI): domain Eukaryota; kingdom Metazoa; phylum Arthropoda; class Insecta; order Plecoptera; family Taeniopterygidae; genus Brachyptera; species Brachyptera risi. The sequence goes on from OZ023328.1 coordinate 21,856,412, forward strand.
TATTTGTATAATTTCTGTTAATTTGTATCTCATATTTCAGCGTAAATTGACGATATGACGATGCTCAAATGTTGCGTAACATGCAATCTGATGAGAAAATGAAAATCATTATCATTATCATTATCATTGTTCTCGTTTTGAATTCGAATGGTGAAGTTTTTTTTCATTTCATTCCATACTTGATGAGTACTTCTGAATGTTCAATGATCTGAAGGAATCAACCAACATAGTGAATTTATCATTAAGCTCTCGCTTCAATATATCCGACATTCAGCAATTTTTCTTGTGAAACATTCGTTTTAATTAATTAATCAAATGATTTAACTCTATTAGCGCAACGCAGTCCAAATGATAACTATATCGTTTTATATAATTAACATGCGGCTTCAGAGCCAGAAGCATTCTGTCAACGCTCTTCTCTCATGTCCATGGACACCACAGTAATACATATCACTATGAGGCTATACTCTATAATATAATCATCTATATTGAAGGGAAAGGGAAAATCACCTAATAATGTGCTCCGATACTCGATGTAATATTTGATATCAGTGAATATTTCGCATGCATGGATGGTTATTGAATTAGAGTGACACAAATTGAATTTGCGATTGCACAATGGTTGAAACTACATGCTTGTATAATATGTGTATATATATATATATATATATATATATATATATATATATATATATATATATATATACATATATATATATATATATATATATATATATATATATATATATATGTATATATATATATATATATATATATATATATATATATATATATATATATACATATATTGTAGTTTCAACCATTGTGCAATATATATATATATATATATATATATATATATATATATATATATATACATATATTGTAGTTTCAACCATTGTGCAATATATATATATATATATATATATATATATATATATATATATATATATATATATATATATATCCGTAGAGCTACGTCAATATGAGACCAAAGTAATCTCACATGAAGAATATTGCAGTTGATATTTACATTGAGATTTCCTCTACCGAACATACTCCCTTTCCCTCATCGTCTCTCCACTAGGAACTATGCATGATACGTGACTTCCATTGAGCGGACGGTATATCACGGGTCCCAGCCAGATATGTTACTAATGGCTTAGACGCTTGCTCCTCGGGCTAGCGGGCGGCATGGCCGGCGCGGGGCACGTCACCCCGGGCAACTCGATTTAAAAGCATCCTGCAATCCCAAAGGGAGAAGGTGACCCCTTCCGAACCTATTCCCGAAACATTCGGGAAGAGCAGATTTATTAGATACCTTCGACCGGTCAGTAGACCCTTGCAATTTTTATTACTCTCTCTCACTATACCGCGCGTTCTTGTTCTCTCGGCGATATACGCTTAACGTCCGTATAGACTTGGAAGCTTATAGTGTCTTCGTGCTTAACGTCGTTGCGTATAAATAACGCGGGCACATGTGTAGTGACAGCTGGAATGTCAGAACTGAATCTGGAATCGATAGATCGGCTTTATAGGACAACTTGGAGTGTGAGAATTTCAAATACTGATGCGCCAAAATGATATTGTAAATATTCTACATGCGACAACAGCATGTGGTGGATGATCACTGTGCTCATCACTGTGTTTATCATCACTCTATTCATGATGTATTGAGTCCGAATGGCCTTTGATTGATTTTATGTATGCTTTAACTATAACGATATATACATTTCTAAATCATTAATGAATATCTGATAATGTTTGCAAACATTCGTCGAGTCTATACGCTGTATTACAGGATATACTGGTATGAGGACCTGATGAGAAAATATACACTGGAAGAAAAAACGTTCAGAATATCAATTGTATAATCGGAGGAATTCGGAAATGATTTCGAGGTATAATCAAATAATTTCAATACTTTAATGAACTCATCAACGAATTATTGATTATTTTCTAAAAAATGGCACCTCCACCAAAACATGAATCAATTTGACAATGAATAGGCTTACACAAAGTAAATGAGTACATGAGTCACAATTTATGCTCGTGATCATGAGTAATCATTATCTGTCAATTCAATATATCATTGTCATAATATTTCTCCATCGTACAAACCAATTTAAAATAAGTATAGATATGTTTCAGACTGCATACTTGGGTTCACATTTTGAGTCATCTGATGATATTTGACACCATGTCCATGTGAAAGTTTTTCTAGATCACAATTGGTCCAGACGTTGGTTTGGATCACAAATTTTCCCTCTAACCCAATGATTACGAGTATTTTTATCTCCAACACAAATATTATTGATATGTTTATAATATATGTTCGAATATTATCGATGACTCGTTAGATGGTTTGTTCAAATTTGAACTTTCCAATTTTCAGATTTCTTCCTTTAACAACTCAGTTTACGATTGTCTCATGAATGAATATCATCCCTATTGCATATATTCATATCGAATTCAATTCAACTAATCAAAATTTCTGACCTCATATCAGTGTACAGATTGATATTATGATGTGCATACTTCTTCAATTCTAGATATGTATATTGTTTTGCATAGGATCAAGATTTTCAGGAATTTCCAATGCAAGAATCCAATACGAATTTTGATACCTAATTTATAGCTCCATTTGAACCCATCACATTTCATAAAATACAACAATGAATCTGATATTCTCAATGCCCAACAAATATCAGACTGTGAAAAAAGAGACCATTCATATGTAACAGCACAGTCAATATAAATAGATATCATGTACCATTGTGATGTGAAGAACGAAATTACCGTGAATGATCATAGAGAAGATAGGTGCACTGGTTCATCACTGACAGTAATTGCCAGTATATTGTATGTATTTCAACAGCGTGCTGGGAATCCTGAATAGCCTTGTTTCTGTGTCATGAAAATGATTACTGATGTATGGCGGGTGGTGGCACGACAGGGGGTGCATGCTCTCGCAAACTAACATAAGTATGCTCTATTGTACACAATATTGATTCATTAGTTTGATGGTTCGTGATTACAACGATCTCTTGTTGAACATATAGCTATAATGGGAAGTGATTAGAATAAAGTGCAAACGTCAAATGTACAGTTAGTTATGCAGGTATGTGAGGTATAGAGAATGATAATTGGTTTCGATTCACACATACATTTATGATTGCTCTGATTATATATCATTTAAAACAATCAAAGCATTTTTTCGAATGTATCAATGTGAAAAATGATCAATGAGGGCTTAATTTGAATGTATAAAATTCAATCAATTTGATATTGCGCATATAATTGATACCAATCGATTGCACGCCTTCACATTCAGACGCCTTCACATTGGTCCCGCATGATCTTTTCGAGTGATCTCAAGCAAAACTCCTAATCGTCAGTGTTAAATGATAGACACATCAGTGAAAGAGACTACAGTCGTTCGAATCCTCATTTTGTCTAGAATCTATCATTGAGTGGAATAATATATCTTTTCAGCCTGATTCGTGGTAGTCATAGGTTTTCATAGATATCAAGTCCACAGGTTTCTCCGTCACGGTAAGTCACGTGTACAAGTAATTGTGACTTTCTTTGAGGGTTTTGATCTTAACTGGGACCGAAAAAGTGCGACCGTGTCAATACGGATCAGGCATTACACTATTATTGAATGATCATCGAATATTGTTCCCCGAACTGAATCCATTGGTTTTAGCATTTTGAGTTGAATCGCCATGGACCACATTGATATATAAAATTGAATTATTGCGTTCATATAATGGAGTATACACTGATCACTTTATACACAGTTC
>OZ023328.1:21865217-21890217 GCA_964007535.1 Brachyptera risi
TTCGAATTTTATGAATTTTCACGATTTTTTTGGAAATATAACAGTTACTCGTTGTCCAGAGGCTTTCATTCTGGTAGCAGAAAACTTTTCACGCACCATTATTCTCAAGCCATATGCCTACAGTATACTTGTTGGCAAATCGTGAAATAGTCCAATGAACTTCATGAGCTCATCTTTCTCGCACCACGTATGTACTGTGTTTTGTCTATATTTGCTTGACGCAATTTAGTCTTATGACACGATTGTACACTTCATCATACATATATTATATATATATATATATATATATATATATATATATATATATATATATATATATATATATATATATATATATACATGTATACCGGTACATATAAGTTTTCACTCAGATGAACATCCCTGGGAAAACACTGTTGATAATATGTTGCGATATACACTAAACGACAAAGAAAAGCTACACCATTTTCCTAACTACTTTACAGTGTATTACTATGGTGATAAAAAGAAACTATAGGTATAGCTATAATCTCAAGAATGTATGTTCAGCATTGAATATGAAACCTTATTCCATGTTTTGATGTTAAATAAAGCTCATATAGTATGTTATCCTCTGATGCGACCGAGTGATGTTATAGTTTCTAAATATTCATACAAGAACCGAACTATAATGGTTATAGTATATATGTTATGAATAATTTAAAAATTCGCCGAGTGAATTATGAATGAACATTCAACTATTATCGTACGTTTTAATGATCGTAAGTGTTTCATTGTTTCAGTTCATTGTTGTAACGCAAAATAGAAAACTATAATGTCAACGCATCATTGATTGTTGTGACGTTCGTGGTGTCTTCAAGATTTTTTGAATTTTATCAATGAGTATGAGAAATCTTCTGACATATATAAGGTTATGAAGAATGAGGATACCCTGAACTCTGTAATACCAGGCCTCAACCAATTATAATTGTTGATTATCTAGAAAGTCACCAATCAATATACCTAACCATATATGGTTAGGTATATTGATCAGTGACTTTCTAAATAATCAAAAATTATAATTGGTTGAGGCCTGGTATTACAGAGTCCAGGGTATCCTCATTCTTCATAACCTTATATATGTCGGAAGATTTCTCATTCACTCGAAATACATTATTTGAAAACCATACCCTTTAATTAAGTGAAGACAATAGACACTTTTCAGGAAACCAACAGCTTCACCACCGTAACAGAGTGCACTCCTCACGTAGATAGACGGCGACGTCTCAATTACGACGCCAGCCGTCGAAATAATGTACTTCCCCATCGCGTCTAATGTACTAATTTTCCTCGTCGCTGATGACAGTCTGTTTCGGTTCACATCGAACTAAGTCAGAGGTTTCCGTCTGCCAGCCTATTTTATATGAACATTTTATTTAAAGTGTTTGAATAAACATTGTGGGGTCTATTTATCTGTATATATTCATTCAATATATCAATATGGTATATCGATCTCATATAATTCAAACTTGTTTCATTCCACACTGTTGAATTTTGAATTGTTGCATACATTATTATGCTCACTTGATAAGTTGATACTAAATCGCTTCTTCAGCTTTTATTGTGATGAATGTGATTTGTATAGTGATGGAGATAGTTGAGAACCACGAATTTGTTCGGCTAACTGAACCTATCTTTCTTTCCGGTATATGAAACGAAGAATAGATCATAATTTGTGTAATTTGCATGCATATAAGACGTGATTTTCAGACATGTGGAATTATTTCCAAAGAGTGGTAATGTACATCATGAATCCTGATAGGGAAAACTTGTGATGCCTAAAATGGGTGGACGAACCAGTACTGTATGCATATAGGTGTCGAAACATCATTCCGCATTTTTTTCTCATATTTCAGCCGTAGTGATTTAAGCACGTTTTCCAAGCATATCTTGACCATTAAAGCAAACGTGAAGAGAAGCATATTTTCAAACGCCTGCATTATTCCATTTTATGCATTCTAGTAAATATTCTCCATAGAAATATAAAACTTTATGTTCTTGGGTACACCGAGAGTATATAGATATGGCATCCAACGCACATGAAATATAATTCGTTCACTCGTTTCATATATAATACTGCTTTTATAGCCACGACCTTAAAGAAAAGGAATCAATCTTTCAGCACAAGACAAATAGTTTAGTCGTAACAATTTACACCAAATCGTTAAAGCATCGATATTTTCATTTGTTATCGAAACTGAATACTATACAGTTCAGTAGTTAGTGTATTCCAATGCGCCTCTTGGGTATTCGACTGTAAGCTGTATAACGTTCCAAGATAAATCACTTGGCATGCAAAGATGTCTCGGGCTGGGATGCTGTGTATGCCATGGACCAAGCACCATGGCAACGCCTCTTGGGGAAACATCTTCATCCGAGTCCCTCTCTCTCTCACACTCTCTCTCTCTTTCTCTCTCTCTCTGTCCCTCGACTTTTTTTTCTCTCTCATGCACATCGAGTCTCTGGAGTCAACGCTTTTCGTATACCCAAACAGCCCGGTGGGCGTGCGTTTTAAACCAGTGCCCTAGCACTGAAAGCGTGTTGTATGCTATTTATTCGTCAAGTTACACGCACAGGTAACTTTTCCTTAGCGTTTGACTATGATTCATAGACTGACATAAATATCTCAGGTTCATGACGGTGTATATCATGTCGTGGCATTCATGTTTTTCAGTTCTTAGTCAAATCCCACTGAAGGAGAAAATAAACCGATTACACCTCATAAAACTCTTCAAGTGTCGTTAATTTGTTGTTAGTACAAGAACTATACACCGTTATTTTTCCATCTCCAAAAATTGTACCAAAATTTGTGAATTGACAATCTGTCCACTCACCGACATCGCATTTTAAACTGAGAAATCTTGTTATTTTCATCAAGTGCACTGCATCATTATTTCACTCACAAGTATAGGGCCATTCTCTGCCAGAAACTATCAATTCATAGCCCCGAACTGTTCAAACGCCAATTCAATCATAATTATTTGAGACCAATCAAAAACTGATGATGCTAATTATAAATCAAGGTTTAGAGTATCGACAAAACAAATTTGAAAATTGAATAAGAAAAAATATCATAATGTAACGTTTAACTTCATCTTCACGTACTCACCATTGTACTTCAAGAAAATAACACGTCAATATAATATCTGCTATACTTCCCTCGGACTGTTCGTTTGTAAAGTTTCTGAAGAAATCTTTTCATCGTGCACATGGCTACTTGTAAGTTTCAACCAATTGCAATGAGTTTGTAACGTAATTACGTCGGGCACATTCACCACTGAATAATAGACTTCATATCCTGGTTCGGTTGTAACTTTTAACGACGTGCTCGAGTCTTGTGGATGCAGTCAACGTCTCGTCTCGCAGCCCTGTGAGTGCATCCACGAGTGCATTCCCTGGTAATCTAATGGACAATTCTTTTTTATTATTCAGCGAATTATATTTTATCTACTGTAAGAAGAGGAGCAGGCTCCAGGAATGCTATATGAACAACAATGCGTATATTTTATTATATCATTTTGTATTTCAGTGGAGGTGCCAGTTTTTCACTTTTTGACATGATCACATAATCGTACGTAAATAGCTCTATAGAAATAGCACGTTTTTCAGGCTATCATGGTACTTGAAAATGTATAGAACTCATTCATAATAACTCAATTATCAATCAATTTCCCGATTGTGAACACAATTCGAAGATCATTGATGTTCACATAATATTAAAATACTGTGTGACATCACTTCAAAGAAGCCTGAATGGTATATTCGATATTCTGAAATATATTGAAGTGAATTCTACTCAAACATTTTTGTATCCAATAATCTCATTTTTGATAATAATTATGATGTCAAATTGTATTGGAGAGTATTTGGAGAGTTTGAAATAAGTAGAAAAAAACTATCACGACGAAAGAATGATTGAAATGATATCTCAATGAATTTAGAAAAGGGATTGATCGTTCAAAGAATAGCGGAAAATAAAGAGGCGTGAAATTAAAGGCGAAATGACACGGAATAACCAAAGAATAGCTGAGAGCTCGTTTCACCTCACCAAAATAAAATAAAACAATGACTGTAATAGTTAGTCAAGATACTGCCAACTATATACTGGTGACCTACATTCATATTTTTCATACGATATTTCCACATAAATGATTCACTGTTATCTGGAATTCACCACAATATTGTTCTGGATAAGGTGTGACATCCTGGTGGAAAGCGGATAAGTATAGTGGTGGTTTTGTTGGGTGGAAAGAGGGAGGTAGGTTTGTGTGGAGGACGTCGGAAGCGTCTACAATCCCTCCGTCTTAGGGTTTACCGCCCAAGACACTTGAGATGTATTGCGACACACATAAATGCGAAAAGCAGTCTTCGGTTGGGTAAACACCACACTTCCAACAGGAAAACCCCGGTCGAAATCACCGGCATCAGTCTTGTCGCTTACGCTTCGCGGTTCCCGGCGGTCGGGTACCGCGATGCGTATGCAGCCGCATGTTATAGGGATGGACAGAAAAACGTTTAACTTCTAATATACTTGTTCCTGAACGGGTATGACATATAGTTACAACGTATACGGTATTACTTGCGAGTGTGAAGATGGATATCATTTTCGAAACCACTTGCACTCATGTAGAGCACGAGCGTATCACCGTATCCGAGATTAACACATAAATATCTTCAACGAATTCACTGGTCGTGCTTGAGTATATAATGGTCGCCATAGCAATGTCTAATATTTGAGTGTCTTTCTCCAGTCTTTTCAGATTGTTTTCGATCAATTTTCATGGAAGATAATGATTGTCAAAGAAGCGCAGAAAAAATGTTATTAGTCGCTTTGATTTGATTTTTTTTTGTATATCATAAAAAAAATGTGACATGGAAATCTATTTAATATTGTCTATTTTCGTGCAAATGTTAGAATTTCGTATAATCTGAATTCTGATAGGAAGAATCTGTGATCTTGTTCTCATATTCAACTATATGTTCGATTATGGGTTAGAAGCAAACTTTTCTCATCTTATATGCATAGATATTTTTCATTAATGTTTTAAAGTTTTTTTGTTAATCTCAAATGAAATCATTTCCGACTTATATAACTCATGATACTCGGAACTGTTGAATGAATCCCTGCAAAATCATGACTGAACCACACGCGTGTGTGTTTGTAATCTCATTAGAACATGATTGAGTTATTCTATTATTTTCACCGATATAGACCCAGACAATCGATCATATTGCTGTAGGAAATATATCGATTTCCGACGTATCGAAATTAGCACGACCATCTTTTCGGAATTATAACTGATGATAATATGGAGGATATAGAATAACATAGCATTTATAGACAAGTTAATTCACACATCAAATCATCAAACAGCCTATTATCGAAACATATTAATTTCCAATTGGCTCCGCTGGAGTAACAGTATTTCTTGAATTCACATTCACGTTAGTCGGAGAGGAGAAGCGCGATTGAAAATATATGTCGATGATAATTTGTATAACTACTCAGCACGCATAGATCACTATGATTTAGTTGGCAAGGGTTTTGTGTTTTGATTCACTAACTACATCCGAATAACTTGGTTTCAATTTCTCCATTAAACTTGCATTCTATACCATTATAATAATATGCAACTTTTCATTTTTTTTTTTTTTGATTATATTATTACCCATACATTGTTACCAAATATTTGATCAACATTACTCATTTTTGTGTGATTAATTGTCATGAAACATATTATATGACGTCATCTGAATTCGATCATATATCAACAATATACTCCCGTTTTCTCCGAATGCTGAATATCAAGTTGGATGGAATTTTTACATTAGGGTAAGTTCTGTTTTGTTTAGCACTTGAGATAAAAATGGCAATGTGGATGAATGGTAAAAAAAAATTAAACTCGCATAAGAAGCAGGGTTCTTCCTATAAAATATTTTTCCACGGTAGAATTATCGTTTTCAATGGCTGTCACTTTTTTTTGTATTTTTCAGCTAATACTCATCACCAAAGTTTTTTTCTTAGATCATTTTCATTTTTTCATCCGTTGAAATCAACTTACATGCTAGAATGAAACGTTTTACATGATTTACGAAGTACGAGCGTCTAATTGAGACTGAAAGCGTGATGGATATTATAGTAATTTGGAGACTGAATGGAGACAATTCATTCTGCTAACTATATATTCTTATGATTACATTGACTATTTTCGTTTTAGGTTTCCAGAAATATATTTTCACACAACATTCCTAAACGAATATTTTCTTACGGAGAGATGTCAAATGCAATTTGTCAAAGTTCGACGATTCTTTTGTGCATCACATTCTTTTTGTTATCGTCCGCGGACAGGACAGAATTGGTTCGAATATTTCCGTGCCACACGATAAAGGAAATGAGGAACTACAAAACTCATTTAACGACTATAACAGGAACATTTTTTTCATTTGATTATACTACACACAATATATCTCCGCGGCGCTGTTGTACGGTCTCTACCAAGATGTTTTATCTTCACTCTTTTCTTCTAGAACAAGTTGAACATTCTTAATTTAGGCCTATTGGAAATTTCGCGTGAACGTTTCACCATTTTACCCCTATGTTTTGTTCAAACATCAATAATCAATCATATTTCGCGAATGTTAACAACAACAAAATCTATATCTGAATTCTGTTTTCCCTCATATATATATATATATATATATATATATATATATATATATATATATATATATATATATATATATATATATATATATATATATATATATATATATATATATTTATCTGGTTGACTTCACTTGTATTGTACACTTCATAGTAGCGTAATTGACTAATTGATTCCATGCTTCATGTTTTGTTTAAATATCATAGTTCCATCTACATTTTCCACTTTTCAAATTATGACATATGTGTGACAGAGCTACATATCACGTAGGACAGGTGAGCAAAAATGTATCACCTCTTTTTTGGTTTTATGATGGATTTTTGGAGATACAAACGGAAATTATGTTCAAGATCAAAGAAAGAAACGAAATCAGAAATATCATTCCGGAATACAATTTTCGTGGGACTACAAAAAATGCCGAGCATGAGTTGAATGTAGTATTTATAAACATCATTCACAATGGTTCCAATGATTCATCATATGTATTCCATAATTGGACTTATCATTATAGTTTCACATATGTTTTGAATATAATTTGGAATTCGTATTGATCCATTCAAGGGCCAGATACGGCAGGTTCACCAAACTGTCATTCAAGAGACCGATGTTGTATTCTTCCGCCCTTGTCAACCATTCTGACTAGAATTATGCGAGGACGCTTTTGTCGTAGAAGCTAGTGAATACAATCGGATGATCATCAATAATATTTCGCGAATGTCAACAACAACAAAATCCATATCTAAATTCTGTTTTTTCTTATTTGAATCACATATATATATATATATATATATATATATATATATATATATATATATATATATATATATATATATATATATATATATATATATTTATATATATATATATATGAATGTATATATATAAATATGAATATATATATATATATATATATATATATATATATATATATATATATATATATATATATATGTATATATATATATATATATATATATATATATATATATATATATATATATATATATATATACATATATATAGATGAATATATATATATATATATATATATATATATATATATATATAATATTCGAATTATCTGGTTGACTTCACTTGTATGTACACTGCATAGCAACGTAATCGACGAATTGATTCCATACTCATCTCTGAAGACTGGTTAAACAGGTAGAAGCTGAAGTCAAACTGATGTTAATATACTCTGTGAAATATCGTCAAGAGTTGATCACTCGATCAGGTCTGCTACACACAAAAAAAAACTTGTCTTCAACTTGTGACTATATTCCCAATTTCTCTGTTGTTCTGTGTCTTCCCAATGTTCATCTTTTGTACTTTTTGACAGACTAAAATATGTATGAAGAAGTCAAGGTGACAGGAAACGCTGTTCTAGGAGATATTTCTGGTCGTCGTTTAAACTTCTGCGAATACTTGTTATTTTGAGTAGAGTTCGTGTCGTTAACTTCTTTATGCGTAACTTTATATTTCAGGAAGTCATGTGATGGACTTTTTAAGCGTCTACAAAGCTCCTCCACTTATCCATCCTACTTAAAACTAACTAAGGTGAAACTTTGCTAAATTATGAACATGAATAATAATGCACACTTCTTTAACTTTTATGGTTTTAATTCTAATTTTAATTTTGAATTCATATGAATATATTTTGGTATGAATTCACTTCGTCGTTGGTTAGACACAGTTAGTTGAGGCACTGCTATGAAATCTGATACCGAATTAGTGTGGTTCAAGTCCCGCTGTGGCCACATATTTTTATAGACGTATTTTCACTTATCACTCCATCGTTCCATTATCAGTTCATTACCAAATCACTCGTATTCCCATGTAACACTGCTGGTGATGATGTTCTTGATTATTATCAGAAACCAATGAGTAAGTAACAAATAAAGTAACTCGAGTAACACGCATTAAAAAAAGTGTTATGACGATAAGTACGAAAGCTAACCGTACAATATTGAAATTATTAATATTGATTGATATTCTATTCGAGTCAGCCAATAGAAAACACGTGTGCGATTCAATGGATAGTATAAATATGTAGCATTAAATACAAGATGTGTGCTCTTGATATTCTTCTAGACGAGAAATGATATTTCATATGACGCGAAAAATGAGGAGAAAAGAAACGGAAAGTCTAGGTAAACGACAGATAAAAATCTACACACCAAAAAGGCAATAAGTAAGTTCCAATGAAGCAGGTCTCACGTGTGGGAACCTCATATAGCAATCAAAGAGTGAGTCGGGGCAAGTCGTTGAGAAAGTGAGAGGGAGAGAGCCTCAAGACTAGGCAAGAGAACGCCATGAGGAAAGAAACTGTTCAAAAGTGACTGCGTGGAAAAGTTTCCTCAAGAAAAGTCAGGGCCTATTGGAAAACTTTTTATACTTGGTCTTCCCATAATAAAGTTTTGTGTTCACCGGGACAAAATCTTATAATATGATATGTTGCCGGGTATATAGTCGTATCATATATTTCAAAAGCAATACGTTCTCTATTATTGGGAAAACGCTCCATTGGTGTCGCGTTGAATGAGCGAACTAGACGTGAAAATGATGTGAATGAGTTCATATCCAGTGAAACCGAAATCTGATCTAAGTTAATAATCAGGTTGATTCGTTAATTATTGGTTGATAGTTAACGATTCGATCTCCTAGCTTTGAAAGGATTCATTCCAATTTTCAGAAATAATTTATATAGTTTGAACGTATCAATTGTGTAGGCCTACATGTATAGCTTTCATATCATATTCACTTTCTGAATAATTGTTCTCGTCTTTATATCCAATATTTTTCCCTCTTCTTTCTCTGAATGAGTGATCAATATTAATATCATTTTTCCCAGAATCAATATTATAGCTCAATATTATTAACAATTTCCCGATCCAACACTATTGTGCTGTCTTTTTGCTATCTTCATTATTCTTTATTTAAATTTTTTGTTTCAATTGTGTAATATATCATTCTGTGTCTAATAGATAACCTCTTCAAAGGTAGAGTCCTCATTTTCATTAATGAAAAATGTATCCATGCAATAATTTTCATACCGAGTAAGTGGATATTTATACATCTCAATAATGGCATGTTCCTAATAATTCTCAAATCTTCATCACCTTCCACAAACATTCCTCTGTCTAAACTCTTCCGATTCAATTCACATCAATTTTATTTCCTCGCCAATTCCCGCATACAACTTAGCAGTTGATGTGGTGACGATCAATATTGCATGATGCATACAGGTGGTAAAGATTTTACCAACCAATCATCAAAGCTAGACAATATATTTCCTACTTCTTGACCCTGCATTTGACCCATTTTCAAATCGTTTCCCGCGTCGTTCTCTCCCGTGAATGTATGCTATACCATTTTCAACATTTTTTTATCCTCTTCAAAAATGAATATCCAAACATTTTTATACGCACCTTTCACAACACCTTTCTCTCATACCCGCCTCTGGAATGAAATACTCATGCGTAATCGAACCCTCAAATACCATCGTCTCACTCAGCTTTTTCCAATCTCCATACCTTATCAATGATTCAGAGTAATCTGAATTGAATAATTTGAACTTGGTAATTCAATTAAATCTTCCAATTGAAGCAAATATTCACCAAAGATATGTTTCCACGTTATGTTCTTCAATTTATTCTCGAGTATGGTTAAAGTCAATGAAATCACATATCAACATTGTATCGTTATGGAATTCATTGGTTTAACGACAAAACACTAGTACTGCAAAGGAAAATCTACGAATATCCATACGAATATGCATACGAGTATCTATCTGTCTATACGAATAATCAGTTGCCAAGTTCGTAAAATCATTGTGATGTCATATATTACTCAAGGTTCCACAGTCATTCATTCGTCATATGAGAAGGGAAATTGATGTATCAAAATGATTAATCAATGATCGAATGCCTGAATTCCATGACACCTGACCTCAGGCGTAAAAGCGCATATTATGTTCACACTGAATACTTGAGAATTCGAACAGAGATGAACTATCATGGTAAAAGTTGATAATTGTCACCAATCCAATAAGAAATTTGCGATGAGGACAATGGAGAATAGTACACACAATTGGTGATGATGAATGATGAGATACGGAAACCAAAGATAAAATCAAAAGATGATGATTTCAAATAGTGACTCATGAAGTACCTCATGAAGCCTTTTATCAATTCAGTTGAGTTGAAACATTGATTTCAAGATGGTCCTGACCTATATATCAAACCGTATTCAGTATTGACTAACAAATAACGCGTGTAAAACGTACCCAATGTGGATATATATGTAGACGAAGCGCCATCAACAAATGTTGTAATAAATGCAATATCATTCCAACAGTCGTCAGTGGCATTGTCGTTTCTCAGTCAGAACTGGAATTCGATTGCATTTCTTTTGCAATGGTCTAAGGACCACGCTTCACAAGACTGCAGGCTATGTCTCTTAACATTCATGGCTACTCTTCTCCATCGCTTCCATCTCTCGGCGATAAAAGAAAACTCACATAGCTCACTCTGTTCAACGACCAAACGTATTATAGAAATAGCAATTCGGATACGGGATAACTTTTCCGATCATGTTCGTCTATTTGTTATACGATATGTTATTATCTTGTGTATTCGTTTCCAAAGTTTTTCGCAGAAACACAATCTTAAATATGTACGATATGGTGGTTGTTTTCGACCTTCAAAATACCATTTATTTTGTTGGCGTAGATATTGGGTCAAATCTATAGAAGACTTCAAGAAAATATATGATGGAACTAGAAGGAAAGAAAATGATTTTATATGTTTATTGTTTCAGAGTTTGAAAACAATAGCATATCATTTTGATCAACTAGTAAGAAATAGTTAAGATCGGGTTCCATTTATATTGGTATTTTTCGTGAATATGTTGGTAACGGATCCAATTTGTGGTTGAACAATTTACAGGCGTTAGGAATAATATTGAGGCTTGTAACCACGTGAACATGTACTCTCACTATGAGAGAATACAATAAATGTCTTTGATCTATGCGAATTTGTTTTTGATAGCAAAAACTGGTATGGGCCTACTTGTATCCAAGAGAGATTGGTTTCGATGGATCGTCTACTTCTACTCAAACCATCAGCGCACGGGTGGTTCGAACCTTCATCTTTCATGGATGAAACATACAAAGTGTCCATTTCATTCACAAACAAAAAAAAAACGGAGCGATTTAATTGAAAGAAACTCTGACGGTTATATGTAATCATTCTTCAGTTGAATAAAATTTAGAAATGCCAAATCTCTTCAAGAGTGTATTTCTCATTTGAACCAGTAAGCACAGTACATTCATTCACTTGAGTATAATCCTATCACAACATCTTCGAATCTATCCGAAGATTCAAGGATTTGCGATTAAAGAGCACTCTTCAAACCCTCTGTACAGACGAAATCCAATCAGATCATATTTTTATGTTATCATGTATGAAAGGGGTTGAATAGGGGGTTGGCTGAACACTCGCGTCACTTCAATTCGATCCGCATTGTATCTTTCGCTTTTTTACAGTTCTCAAGGTTGGAAGAGCAACATTAATTCATATGGATACATTTTTGGGCAAACTATGTGTAGGTCAACTCGAAACTGTAGTTGTGGTGATAAGTGGTCAGCTAGATTTTGATGAATTGATGGTTCAAATATTCGTAAGAACAACGTAGTTGAAAGAATGAAAAATATGTTAATTCAAACAATTTTGCATATTGAAAAGTGTCCAGCTCTTTCTTGATTCGTGAGAGCGATGCCAAAGATATGAAGATTAATCACTACGATCTATTTAAATATTTCGCTTATTTCACAACGTACCTTATATGTGTATATGCAGTTCAATAAGTAGAACAAAACTGAAATATCAACCACTTGGATTGTCATTGTTTTGATCAAGTATTTTCACTTTGCCTCATCTCACTCCTTTCTTCCACGTCTGACATTGAACATTTTCCTGAATTGGTGTGAATCAATAAGACATTTATAGTTGACGTGATGGCACGCTATTAAGAGACACTAGATTTTGAGTTTAATGACAATCATTATTCTTAGGAGGTGTCATTGCTTGTCGCTGGAGGAGTCGCGTGTCAAGCCTCCGTGACTTTTGACAGATGGTACGTCGTTCTGATAATGAATGAAGCGATTCAATTTGTAGCAATATTCTTCCTCAAAAATACGCCAAGTTTATACCGAATAATCTCAATTAATACCCTACCACCAGGATAACATGACTAGTATATTATATGTATGGACACATATAAATCATTTGTTTATATTTCTCATTTCATCAGACTAGATGAAACATGAAAATGGTATATGGTGCGTATATGATCACAGGAGAGGTGATGAAAGTAAATATAATTCCATTATGATAAGTTTGGAACGGTATAAGGTATTGAAATTATCATGCAACAGTAAAACACAGATTTTTTTAATCCCTTGAACGTAAACATAATTTATACCTAATTTAGGTATAATTTTTGCTGAGATGCAACTGAAAAGGCATGACATTCCAGGTGTAAACTCATTGAAAAGTTCGTATCCAATACTGATAATAATTGCAGACATCATTATTGCACAGGCATCATATGCTATAGTGTTGGAAGTTTGATAGCATATCCCAATGATTGTGGTCACTAAACATCAGCATGCTGCTAAATCGATTCAGAAGTTCGGACGCTCTCACATATACAAATGTTCACACAGTATATATTTTGTATCTGAGTGGTGTTGTAGCTTAGTGATTTAAATAATTCATTTGATACCATCCACCTCACAAAGAGCATATTATATTCAAATTATCACCGACACTCCTTCATATAAGTATAACTTCGTTTCAGTTTGTCGATGCTATGGTATAGACAACCACAACTACGAAATGAAGTGTATTCGTATGAATTTTCTCTTGATGAAAAAAAAAAGATAATCATCCCCGTGTCGGTGTGTCTCGACATCATTTCGTTAGTCCAGTTACCGCCCTTGCAACGAGCAGGTTGGATTACACGGGACTCGCGTCGTGGCTATAACTTGCATACTGGCTTAGCGGATATGTTACATAGATTGAACTACCCAGGGAGTATCGGCCGTGGCTGTAGCCCACACACAGTATTCATCCGGTGGGGTGAAGAGGGGAGGGGGGGGGGGATTTCAGCGAGGTTATGTGTATGTAGAGTGAAGCTATGAATGTGATCACTCGGCCATGACAGTACTTGAAATTATCTATTTTTGTGAACAATCCGATAGTTCCATTCAAATATAGGAATCTATAGTTTTTCACGAGTTATTTCAGCACCCGAAAAATATACTATATATAATATATATATATATATATATATATATATATATATATATATATATATATATATATATATATATATATATATATATATATATATATAAATTTATATATATATATATATATATATATATATATATATATATATTTATATATATATATATATATATATATATATATATATATATATATATATATATATATGTATATATATATATATATATATATATATATATATATATATATATATATATATATATATATATATATATATATATATATATATATATATATATATGTGTGTATATTGATTTTTGTCAGCTGCCACAAGTATTATGTTTTGATAAATTCATAGTTTTCGGATTGTTCTTGTGTGAGAAATATTTAATTTCCAATGTTATAATTGTCTATATTTTCATTATTCGCATTATATTTTAGTTTTCATAATTACCAATTGTGACATTGACAATTGAATATTTTACACACAAGAACAATCCGAAAACCATGAATGTAATTCATCAATGTGTATATATATATACATATGATTATGTATACATATATTTATATAGCTTGACAGCTCGACTCCTTGTCAACGGAGATTATAATTCACTTCATACTTCTTCATAGAAAATGTGAAATTCATCAATGTGTTCTGAGTATCTCTAGTGATATATACAATTCATACCTAATCCAAGACCTGTATATTACCGACATGATATCACTTTGACGTCAGTAAGTAAACTTATAGTTCCTCATAGATTCTAGGATTGTGTAGCTCTTAAGACCAGTTGACCAGAACCTTACAGCATGAAGAACAGAATCACCTGCATAGCCCTAAGTCTGTAATGGTCTAGCCAAGAGAGCTTCCATACAGATCTACGGCTGATATGGAAGTGCAAGGGATTTGTGACTTGTGGTTCTTTGAGATAAAATAGTAACGTAGATGTTTAGAGAGGAAGAGAATTCATAGTAATTCGGTTTTCCAGTAGTGGTTGTGCGGTGGTGGTTATGCACCGTTGCTCATTGTTACGGTGAATTACTTGTACGTGATGATGCTACCTTATAAGCTTTGTAACACACTCGTACGTCTTAATCAGGGGAGAAACGTTTCCATTCAGAATCAATTATCATGAAAACCAACTAAAATGTATTGAAATAACTTATTTTACCAAGATTTGAATGTAAATGACCGTGTTGATTTTGATATATTCCTTGAAAAATCTTTTTTTTCCATGCCTGGACTTTATGATCTCTTATGTGTCTTGGATGGATATGAATATGCATCGATGCTCCGAAAATTGATACAATTGAATTGTGATAACATAATATTTTTTCTACCATATATATATATATATATATATATATATATATATATATATATATCTTTGGATATTCGAATATTGCTTCATTTCGATTCGGTATCAAAAATAAGCATATTTGCCATTTGTTTGTAGTATCGTTTTGAAAACTTGCTCAAGAGAAAGATTAACTAATATACATACATTCTCAGAAGTTCTCAAGCATATTGAGTGGAAACTTGCAAACGTGCTTTTCGAATCAAAGATCAGACATCAGAAAATGAAAGACATAACATTCCTTATCAAAATATGTTGACCGCATAGAAGAGGCCAAGTGATATTCATTTGTGAACAGTATATAATTGGTAATGAACATTTTCCATAAAAGTAGAATATATCAAATTAACTAATTTCAAATTAATTTTTTCAAGATCGGATCAGTATACAAATAATATCTCACCAAGTTGATACGAACCTTGTTTAGTAGCCATGTTGTCGCAGAAGCGAGAAAGCCCATTAACTCTTCACAAGAATAAATTATAACAACGCGAACAAAGAGTGAAATGTACTTTTGACTTCCTTCCTTTCCATGTTTCTTTCACTTCGGTTTATGAGCAAAATCTGTGCACATTTCGAGGCTAACTATTGTGTTTATTCAAAATGTCGAGTGTCTGAAATATTACACGTGAAAACGCGACTGTAAGTGCTGCTGAAAGTGCTGCTGCGCCTCAGAATGTGTCGGTCTCATTCAGGATACGCACTATGCTAATGAAGTAAACCTTTTTATTAACTTACGAATAGAAAACAAAAGGAATATAGGCGTAGACGAAAGTTTCGTGAAGAAGTTTACTAATTCATCACCTGTGATTATAATTATGGTGGAAATAAAAAGTTGTCTCTCGTTCTGTTGAGTTATTTAGGACTTTTATAAAACTTGATATATGTTTGTCCATTTGTTTTTCGAGAATTTCTAATTATTCTTTGAATATCCACATAATGATATGATATGAAGATTATTGAATGAAGTATAAGCATCCGTTATTCATTACCGCGAGGTTTATGTAGTCTATGGTAATTTTTGTTTCTCCATTATATTCTTTCATAATTTATGAATCCACTCATGATTGTTTCGATGACGCACTTCACTGATGATCAAGGGATTTTCATATTATCATATTGAATCATTAATTTTCATACTTCCAAAATACTCATCGTAAGTGAATATATATACATTTTTATGAGATTATAATGAGTTCCCACCTTACATTTGATCACCTCCACTACAATTGGTATTGGTGAAATACGATTGACAGTATTTGAATGAAGATGTCAAACATTTCTTTGTTAAGTTTTGGTGATTTTATGAGATCAATCAAATGTTGTGAGTGACTTTTCTTGAGAGCATCTTCGACTTCATCACACCGGTATTCAGGAAGTTTGCATGTCAATAAGCTAGATATATATGAATAAGATGGCAAGATAGTATGAAACTCATTTATTCCCAATGCATGATGCATCTCTTAGTTGTGGATCGCGAGTAATTCAGATCATGCAGTGGCATCCAGAGAACTTATCAATTCACCCCCAACGTGAGAGAGCGTTTAATACTATAACTCGATTTATCATAATAATTCTAATCGAAAGAACTGTCCGGTTCATTTAACGAATATATTCATTTCTGATAATGTATTATTACATATGGTAAAACAGGAATTGCCAACGAAATGATAAAAATGGAATAATGCTTTGCGATAAAATGCAATGCGTATAGGTTATCGATGTTATAACGATACTGATATATAAAAAAAAGGTTCCATAGCGTTTTTATTTCAGTACTTACAATTTCATCGACTGAAATATTTATATTTTTACATTCGCTTGCAAATGTTTGCCATCATACTAAAGTTTTATTGGGTATCCTATCAATAAAGAGTGGAGATAGGTAATTTGTTCTGCCAACAGACTATCAAAGAGGTTTTCTGGCCTAAACATGCTGAACTTACAAAGCTGTCAATTTACTGTACTTGTAATAGCTCATGTTTTATCAGCATGGTCAGAAATTTCATCATTCTCGAGTAATATAATATCAACAGGCTGACAAAAAAGTAGGGTTGCATCTTCAAAGAATATATATATATATATATATATATATATATATATATATATATATATATATATATATATATATATTTCATGTGAAAATACTACATATCACATATGAATAGGTAGTAGGCCTACGTATCATCATAATGTTCTCTATTTTTGTTCTATTGCGCTGAAGTTGATGATAAACCTGTGAAACAGGATTTGTGTCAATGCTGCTGAGAGTGACCTGCCCTGTCAGCTGTTTTGATCTCTAATCCTGGTATTCGAAAATAAAATTATCAATCATTAATAACATTTTTGCCCAATTTTTATTTTCTCAGTGTATCACAATTAAGAAGAAATATCTTACGAAATTGATTGAATCCTCATTTATACCGTATCTATCATTCTAAATGTTCTTATGCATTCACCTAAGTGTTTATTATTCTCACTTTGTAGGGAAAATAAACACGAGATAAACTAATTACGTGACGCCCGAAATCAGAAACGAGTCTGTATAAACCTGGTGGTAGGTGTTTCTGGCATTATTTAGGTCCACACTTCGTGCCCTCATACTGCCAATTCTCCCTCGTTTTCTTTCGTGGAATCGATGAATCATCAATTATATATATATATATATATATATATATATATATATATATATATATATATATATATATATATATATATATATATATATATATATATATATATTCACGAAAGTGCAATCGGCAAAATGAGACCATTGTAACCGGCCCTCAAAACCTTCACCATCGCATATATATATATATATATATATATATATATATATATATATATATATATATATATATATATATATATATATATATTATATATCAATGAAATTAACTTCAATTTGGTATTGAATCATACCCAGCCTCTGGTAACGATCAATTTGATGTAAGCCAACACTCGATAAGCAAGTCAGTACAATATTTCTCATCATATTATGAATAGTTTACTTTTGATTTGAAATAATTAAATAATACCACTCGTAACTCATCAATTCACTCAATATATGACATTGACATCTCCAAGGAAATAGAGTTTTGTCTCAACTAGAATATCAGAAAGAATAAACCTACACAAAGATATCAACTTTCTTTTTCAATCACTCACTATTGCCAATCATCGGACCAATGAGAAATCTTTCAAGATTAAGTTTCGACCAGCGAATAGAAAGTGATACAAAAAAGCTCATGAAAGATACCAGATAATCCTTTACAAGGGTAGCTTGTGTAGTGAGGGTGCGAAAGAGGAGCAGAGAGAGGTTGAAATGAATGGAAATAGTCAGCACGTGATGGAATTCTCGAACGAAACAGATCAGATAAGATTTGATTGGTATCTGTCCCTTTCATCTTATAATTTAAATCACTGGATAAGTACGTGACCATTCATGTGACGCTTTCATAAAGTTCATGAATGAAACTGTTTAAATTTCGAAAAAACTAAATGTTTCATAAGGTATTGAGACATTTTGATTAGTATTATTAATTTTGATTGAAGAAAGTTTTATAGATACCAACGAATGGAAAAGGTTCATGGAGGCATCGTTCATATTCTGTCACTCATATGTGCTTTCGTGACTTCAAATAACCGAGCTGTAGTTGGATTCATTCAGAGAACAATAAACGTGTACCTCAAAACGAGTCTACGACTTGTTTACGTTCATTTCTTCCATCAGTGTTCAGTATTATTGTAACACTTATCAAACAAAATAATAATAATCATTACTCATAATGTACACATCAGAATTATCGATAAGATTGTGTTGAATATCACATATATGATCATGTTGGTATGTCATGTACTGACATATATCGCATTCAACTTCATTCTCAAGTACTGAAAGCTACGTACACTGTGACCATACTATTTTGAATCAAAGTCACTGATTTGATGTTCTTGATAAGAGATTTATCTCTGAATTCAATCCGAACAGATCTAGATCCGATTATCTGAATGCAATATTCAGTTGTAACGTTACCTGTCGTAGATTACAAAGAAATAACCTTCCTGCAATGACCCAAAGAAACGAGTTGATTTAAACCCGTTTGATTACTGTTCTAGAGTTTTGAAACAATTTGGTGTATTAAGGGAGTACTTTTGTCTCCGGTGTAAACGATGCTCATTATCTTATCTCCGGGTGTATGAGTTTTGGATGTCTCTTTTTCGGTGGCAAAAACTAATGGACTAATGGATGCATGGCCAGAATCTGACTATTAGAACGGGAAGAGCGTCGTTCAAGAGTAACCTCGGGAAATCGGACCAGTGATGTGAGCCAATTTCCGGTGAGACGTCCCTTCCAATAATATTCAAAACCGGTATAACATCTAAAATGTAGTCAATACGAACTGTGAGATCGAAAATTATTCAACCCTGTTCTGCGTTGGCACTTTATACTTACGGAAATGAATACACTGCAGTTATTCCACTCTTTTTATGATAAAATAGCGTACATCCTGAAAATCGTCTGATTTTTCGAGTTTGGAAAACTAGATTTATAATCGGTAACGGTCTTATCTCATGAGCAGGACTTGAGAATGTTTCAATCATAAACGATAGTGGAAGATATCAGCATACGGTTGATTCACCGAAAAAAATGAAAATGGAATAAAATCGTTCAATGGAAATTGAATACATTCCACTCTTGAGTGATAATCATTCCAATCTTCTGGAAAAGTAGTTTTGGATAGTTAATTTCATTTCTTTACTTATTCTCACAGTCCTATTTCATATCATATCATACAGTGTAAGTGTTTATTGTTCTTTACATTTATAAGTACGTATAAAGGTTGCAGTGTAAATTCCCCAATAAGGCAAGCTTGTGCTGGGAAATTCTAAGTACACAACTAAAGTTGATATAATATATGGAATACAGATTACAAAATAGCATTTTAAAAATAAAACATAAGTTCTAGGTATCTATAGTACGTAACAAAATTAATTAATTTGAATGAAAAGTTGAATAATGATTAGGTAAAGGTAAGTGGATGCGACAATATCTCTAGATATTTCAAACAAGTATGGTAGAATATTTTTTAGTTCAATGGTTTCAATAAAATAATATCTCACTATGATAACAACGATATTGCAGTCAAGCCCTTACATACAAACATTAGTTATATAGTTATATATCATACAGTTATTCCATATCTTATATCATAACAGGTCAAGAAACAATTGGCAATCATCAATGGAGTCTGTATCGAGGGTGTGTGTCCCATCCAAAACGTGTATAATATGGTATATGCAAATACTTTGAGCGGGCATTTCGCCATCCCATAGCTGACCGTCAACTCCATCAATTTGCATATCAATGAGTGACAATAATCCCAAGTTTCATCGTACGCT
This sequence comes from Brachyptera risi, assembly GCA_964007535.1. Classification (NCBI taxonomy): domain Eukaryota; kingdom Metazoa; phylum Arthropoda; class Insecta; order Plecoptera; family Taeniopterygidae; genus Brachyptera; species Brachyptera risi. Next base: position 21,885,978 of record OZ023328.1, read on the forward strand.
GCGCTTCGTCGCTGAAAACTGCCATGCGTACGCGCAGATTTCAGAAGAGGCAGTTAATTGTATATAGTTGAGGCGATATTAGATGATAAGTTGATAACATTCTGACCTACCACTAGGCCTACTCGGAGGCTCAATTTTCACCGTCCAAAAGATGAAGAGAGTTAAAACTTATGACATAAGAACATAGCTAGAACTTATAACATAGGAACAAAGCTAGGACATTGAGACATTCGAATTGTTTGAACCCACTGGTCTGCTCCTTTCACATATTTGTTATGAATGCCATGCCAAGTATGTATTTTTGCGTATCTTATCTGTAGCAAAAAAAATGGAAACTATCAAGTATCTGTTATTCGTAAAATGATGTGACGCCAAGCTTTCTGCTGGATTCGACTTTAATGACGGGAGAAAACGAACCACTTCAGAATGGTTAATATAGAAGTCTAGCTCCAATTCAACGATGAAATCCTCTTTCAATATTCCGAAAATATGCATTCATAGTATTTTACCAGATTGTGTATCAAACATTGAGATTTTTCACATATTTCATTGGCAATTTAGTATTTTGAATCCATTACACTCGAAATAGTCAGGATTATTAATAGACCTGTGTAATAGATATGTTATAGAAAATGATATGCATTGTGAGAAACATGGGAGTGTGAAAAAAAGTTTTCGAGTTAAATTAGTCAATGTCGAAGTGTAAAAGAATTGATACGTGAATATCGAATGATAAAAATGAAAATCTCGAATTTGTCATCTGTTAACACTTCATCGCTGGATATCACACCAATCTGAATCATTCACTTTGCCAATGATAAAACATAATTCATCAGATTGAAATTAAAAGTTATACGTGCGTGTGTTTGTGGTTCAATGCAGAAGTAAACCTTTCAAAAACCTTTCTCATCAATGAAATCACCTCTACCAAATTAACGGTGGCACATATAAAATGCCCTTGGAACGTTTCATACCCACCATCCCACATAAACGCGGAGGTACCAACATACAAGAATGAAAACATTTTAATCCTTGCGTAAATTCAATTTATCGTACGTCCATCATTTAAGTGTCGCAATTTAAGCTGCATGCAGACAATGTGGAACGCTAATTTCGGTATAGGCGGACTGGAATCTAGTTACAATAATTAACGACGTAACCTAATTACAACGTAGAGAACACAATACCGCTTGAAATTTACATTTTGATTTTCAATTAGGATTTCCTTGGACACCAATAAATCTCCGACAAAATGCCTTTATTAGAAATTCTCCGTATTCATAAATTTTCTCCACTCTGGCACACATTTTAAAAATGCATATATGACCAATTATCATACGGCTCACGACTAGATGACAATATCAAAAACGCTAATTCATTTCCCCAAACCTGCAGATGAATCTTCGTATTTATATACACCAAAGAATTGATTTGAATATCAGACCCGTGCTCTTTTACTTAATCAATCCATCTGGGAAACGCATCGTTTTTATTATTCTAATATCAAAGAGAGCGATCTTTATTTAGCGGAAGTGACAAAAATCTAATATTCTCATTTATATCATCTATATCACACCCTCTATTTATACTGAATCTGGAGTTTTCATCTAATGTATTCGTTTTTTTCTTATCATTCCCCCACTTGCTGAAGAAAGCATATTCAAGAGTTCAAGGATTCACGTTAAATGTCTTAGATCTGGTCTTGCTTCTTTTTCTTTAATTTTATTTTGAAAGTATGCTGAATATGGATATTTCCTGTCTGTGAGAGAGGAGTGTTTATAATATTTACTGATGCAATTTTTTGGCATCTATTCAAATAAGTGTATATAACTTCTGTCTCTCGCTTTTTTCCTCAGATTGAGAGTAGAAAAACACCCAAAGGGAGTTGAAAATGATAGTGTGTTTGACGTACAAGTACTTCGAGTGAGAATGTTTTATTTCAGTATAAAACAGGAACCTGGTTTGATTTAAATTTCTTCTGCTCTTATGTGGAAGTGAAGTACATTTTCAAGCAGTTTTTGAATGACAGTCCATCTTGGTATAATCATGACAAATAGGATCCTCCATCAACTCTCAGAAGAAATCTAGTAATAGAAGAGTGAAATAACGCTACAAGCAACAAAGATAACTATTATCATTTTCTCGAAATTATTAACTGTCATTGCATTTCTCCTATCAGTAATCGTTTGGCTTTTTGAAGATGAAAGTACGTCATTATATGGAAGTGAATATTGCATTTCACTCATAACTCTATACACATTATGTGTATTATTTGGAATAGATGGTTATCTGGACTATGAGCAGGTGTGTGAATTAAGATTGACACGTATGTTTTACGATATATAAATTTAGATTCACTCAAAAGTGTAGATCAGTCTCTTGACTCATTGAACCGTCATTCAGGAGACCAGCCATCAATTCATGTCAAAGTTGACCATCCTGAACGAGTTTTTCTCAATTTTCCTCTGTAGGTGCTTGGATGGTTCTTCAATGATAGGCCACGAGTGTTTCCTTTTCACTGTCCAAAATTCTAAGAAAATAACCTTTCATTTCTTCTCTTTCTCTAATCTTCTCGTTTAACATTGACACACGTCGATCGATATTGATCGTTGCGTTGCGTCGTTAGACCCTATATTTAATTAATAAATCATGATAAAACTACTTTCCACTGATGAATGTGTAATTCTGAATAGGCCTATGTATTGATGAATATTTATAGTAGGGTTGCCGTTCGATTTCGATCGATTCAATAGATTTTCGATTATAGGTTTTCGATTCGATTTCGATATGTACTTTTCGATTTTCTATTCGATCGATATCGAAAAGTTTTCGAAGATCGAAAGCGTACAACAGTATAAGAGTAGCGCGAGACTTCACGAGTAACGCGCTCGCTTTCATTGGTAACATTATAATTATGTATATAGCGTGTGCGGGGTATATAAACATGGTATTTTGCTACCTAAGACGTTTTTTTTTGCGATTCGATTTCGATTCGTCAATTCGATCGATTTTTGATAAAAATGCAATCGATTTCGATTCGATTCGAACGATTTTCGATATTGTGAACTTCGATTTCGATCACGATTTTTTGATCGAACGGCAACCCTAATTTATATACTTCAGTTCGATTAAATCGTGTTGTTTCTTTTCAGGTTTGGCCCAGCGTGACTTATCGGGACTTGTGGGCGAAACGATCACACTTCCTTGTGATGTTGACCTTGAGAAGTGCGGTGACATGCACAGCATCAAATGGTATCGAGGATCATCGCGGATATTCGTCTTTAGTGAACATCCGACCATCTCCAGGGCTGAGGGTGACTACACCGAACGGTAGGTTCATACTTTGTGGTACATTCGTTTCTATTGATGTTTTTGCTCATCGTTCTCATTTTCATTACATTTCGTATAATTCATATTTTTGAATAATCGGCTGATTCTCAAAACTTGTTGATCGAAAAGTTGGGATTTTACAGCAGATCTGTCGAAAATTATTGAAAATTCTCAAAATTCAGTGAAAGGATGATATATTTTTCGAATATTAATTTTTTTTCGAGATTTGGAAATATATTGTTCAACAAAAATTTTCAAAACGATGTATTTTGCATATGATTATTTTCAAAGAGTTCTCATCAATCGGCTCAAATTATTACTTCATCACCAAAGTTTGAATTTCGAAACATGTGATTGTGAACATACAAATATGCAATATGCAATATTATAATTTTCAAATATTCGATACTTTTCTTCGCATTATAACAGAGCATCTGGAAACAGAATGAGGAGTTGAAAGTACATATCCGTGTTTTGACACACATCAGGTGGAAGAGGTTATGGTCAAACAGTTACTGATCCTCATAGTCCCAATCCTTGATAAATTCTTGATTCAAAACAATTTCAATACGGTACGTGATGGAGAGATAAATAGAAATGAAATAATTGACACATTTTCACAATCTATGTTTTCATACAATAGTTTCATCCATTTCAATAATTTTGAAGTGATTATTCTGACCTTGGGCAGCATTGAATAATAATTAAATTTTTCTGAATGATTGAATGATTTTTTTTTTGATAGTTGAGAATGATATGCACCTTATTTCTCCCGGCTCATTTCAGGTTGATGAAAATATATGATATTCGTTTCGAAAAGAATTGAAAAGCGGTGCCACGATATAGTTATATGATTCATGAATATTTCATTTGTCGATTAAAATTGGTTTGAGCCCAACTTTGAACTTTG